>JANAVB010022200.1:3194591-3217091 GCA_029216955.1 Iris pallida
CGGACCTGCTCCCTGATGACCCTCAGAGCCTCATCCTCAAACTGAGCTGCCCTGACTCTGTCCATCAGCTTCGACTACACCTGGAGACCCCATATCTGCGCCTCGAACCCAGGAACTATCATCTCTATGCCCAAACTCTCCAGATCTGCCAGAAGGTGACGATCCATCGTCAAACACATGGCCATGGGATACCTGCTCGAAGCATCCGCAACCACGTTGGCCTTCTCCGGATGGTACTGTAAGGATATATCAAAATCCTTCATCAGCTCTAACCATCGCCTCTGCCTCATATTCAGCTCCTTCTGGGTAAACATGTACTTCAAGCTCTTGTGATCTGTATAGATCTCAACTCGCTCTCCGTACAGATAGTATTTCGTCAGCTTCAAAGCAAAGATGACCGCTGCCAGCTCCAGATCATGGGTAGGGTAGTTCCTCTCATGAGGACGTAACTGCCTAGATGTATAGGCAATCACCTTCCCGTGCTGCTGAAGTACACAACCCAATCCCCGTCCTGAAGCATCACTGTAGATCGTATAACCACCAAACCCAGATGGCAGCGTCAAGATAGGAGCTGTAGTCAACCTCGCCTTCAGCTCCTCGAAGGCGGCCTGGCACTCCTCAGACCAAACAAACTCCTTGTCCTTCCTGGTAAGGCGGGTCATCGGCTGGGCAATCCTGGAAAAGTCCTGTACGAACCTCCGGTAATAACCTGCCAGACCCAAAAAACTCCGAACCTCTGCTACTGAGCTCGGCGTAGACCAGGACTCCACTGCAAAAATCTTCTTCGGATCCACTGAAATCCCCTCGCCAGAGACAACATGGCCTAGGAACTCCACGCGATCCAAGAAGAACTCACACTTGGACAGCTTCCCATACAACTGCTCCCTCATGAGAGTGTCCAACATGGCCTAGGAACTCCTCTGCTCCTCTGGTGTCTTTGAATAGATGAAAATGTCATCAATGAAGACCACCACGAACTTGTCAAGGTACTGATGAAATACCTTGTTCATCAAGTTCACGAATGCCACCGGGGTGTTGGTCAACCCAAACGGCATGATGATATACTCATACTGTCACTCCCCATTCCCAGTATACATATTTTTAATACATGTACTGCTTAAATATATTTATTTAATATTTATCATGTATTGTTTTATATTTAAATCTCTTTAAATTTATGTTAATTAATTTCCTGCAATTAATTTTTTGTATTTTATTTTCTGCTTTTATTCTCTGCTTTAGCTTACTTTAGGTTTGGCCTAGGTTGGTTTATTTTTGGATTATGGTGGTTCATCATGAACCGAACCCACATCACCATTTAAAGCCCCCAAACTCTTTCTCTCTCTTCATTACTCTCCTTCACCATTACTCTTCTTCTTCTTTCTCATTACTCTCTCCACCTACCAAACCCATAGGCAAGTACATCTTGCTTCTTCATGAGGACCCATTTTTATGGTTCCGTTCTCTTTTCCTTGTGATTCTAAGAGAGTTTAGAACTTGGCATTTTTTGTTTTAAAGTTTTATTTTTAGTAGATCTAGAAATTAGTTATTTTCATATTTTGGTGGTTTTGATCTATCAAACTTCTTCGTTTTCAAGTTTTGATGGTTCCATGTTGTAGAGAATTTTATTCTACCCAATTTTGACCTTTGAAAAGTTGGATTTGGACTTATTTTGACCAAGTTATGAACTTTTAAGCTTTGGGTTCAAACCACAGAGTTCTTGCTGATTGGAGAAGACAGTGAGCAGTGTACGCGAGCTTTTTAGCTTGCGCCACTGAACTGTGCGCGCTCTTTAGCGCAGCGCAGTCTGCCTCATATGCTGCCTTTTGGCGGCGTATGGTCTTGTATACGCTACCTTGATGAGGAGTCGTATGGACCTGCATACGCTGTCTTGAAGAGGAAGCGTATGGAGTACATACGCTGCCTTGAAGAGGAAGCGTATGGAGTACATACGCTGCATTGAAGAGGAGTCGTATAGAGTCCATACGCTAGCTTGACCTGAGCATACGCTGACTTGAGCGTAGCTTGACCTGAGCATACGCTGACTTGAGCGTAGCTTGACCTGAGCGTATGCTGACTTGAGCGTAGCTTGACCTGAGCGTACGTTGACTTGAGCGTAGCCTGACCTGAGCGTACGCTGACTTGAGCGTAGCTTGACCTGAGCGTACGCTGACTTGAGCGTAGCCTGACTTGAGCGTAGCCTGACTTGAGCGTAGGCTGACTTGAGCGTAGGCTGACATGAGCGTAGCCTGCTTACCCTGGATCTTCTATAGCCCTGTATATTGATATCTTATTAGATATTTAACGTCCATTTTATATCCTTACGCCTTTTTGCATAAACTTGATATAATCATGATATGTTGATATTTCTGTTAAATATAGATTGTTACGTGGGATGTACCATGTGTCGTGAATTGAGTTATAGATACCCCGATTGACTGGAATTAAACCCTGAGAGTTGTAGACTCGACCCCACTGAATACTAGTTGACTTTCATGCCTTGTCACCATTGATAATGATTGTGACCTTGACTAATAATTGATCATGCGTTCCTAGTTGGAACTAAGAGACTGGCTAGTCGTCTTATTGAATTGAATGAATGAGACACGTTCATATGAACTATGAACTATTGAAATCGACTGGCTAATCCTGAATATTGGCATACAGGCACATGCAGGCTTCAATTCATTTATTATTTATTTACCTTACCAAAGAAGCATGTGTACTTTATGGTCAAGGCATGATTACTCCGTGGTTAGTTTTGATTGTTGCATTACGCTATATAAGACCTACAACCTGACCGCACTGGTATCATTGTAGAGTTGTGCATATCGTACCCCATACGAAAGTACTCATTCTGAATGACCATGATCCACGGCATGGTACTTCGCTCAACGTAGAGACTATTAAGTTAAATAAAATAATAATTGCATGGAGAGAACGGATTCCCGAGTTCTTACATGACAGCCCTCTTAGGACTAGTAGTGCCCGACAGGCCGGTTGGTCCCCACAGATACTGCAAATCTGCCACACGGGCAGGGAGCGGTATCTGGTTATATAATCTATTGAATATTGTATATTAATGACGGGCGTCCCGCTGGGACTCGTCTAATTCATGATTGGCACAATTGATTGACTGGGTAAACTAGCCTTGCTTGCTCATAGTCATAACTGAGGAATCCTCATTGCATAAACCAAGGTAACTTGGGACTTACAGTAGCAAGCCGTAGTAGTTGAATGGCCTTTTAAATTGATTTGTTTGTGTACTGTACCTACTCTGTTACTTAACTGAGATGATCAGAATGTCAGGACATGACGGGCCAACTTCTGTCCTTGTTTGGTTGGGAGGTTGGTTCGAAGTGTCGTGATGTTGTGTGAGTCCTAGTAGATAGCAGAGATCTATTATCATATTCTCTTATTACTAGCTTCATTCCTCATATCGTGCTCCCTTGCGGTACTTGCTATTAGAGGTCTAACCTCTCTGGTTTTGTATGGCCAGATTTAGAGCCAGTCCCCGAGGATCCAGCTTACTTCTACCTCCAAGATGGTCAACACTAGAGGGATGATCGCAGGAGGACTCGAGTGGGTTTCTTACTTCCCCGCCCGTTTTGTTATCTACTTTATACTTTGCCGTTTGGCACCGACATGTTAGTCGGATTGTCTTGTACCTACTTTTGCATAATTGTAACTAAGTCAGGCTGCAGCTGCTAACAATTATGTACACTTACTACATCATCTGGCTGTATTTTGTAAAGCCAGATATCAAGAACATTTTGACTGAGCATTTGGGACGATTTACTGCTTTATCTCACATGTTCTCTATTTCTGTTTCTTGTTTGAATGATTGAGACAATAGAAGTAAAGTGACCATAGTGAGACTTTCATGTAGTATGCACCCCCTCGTCTTGTAGATAGCATTGATCGTATTATACGGTATTCATCTACCCGTAATACGTAGCTGGCTGAGTCATTCCCTCGCTCTCTAGTATTCTGGTTCTGGGGCGTGACAAGGTTTTAGTGGTGGCCCATGCAGGTCTGATTTCAGACTTGTGGGGTGTTTAATAGGATGTCTCAATCACACATGTTTCCCCTTGATCTCATGATTCGTTACTCTCAACTCTAGCTTGACATTCCAGTATCCTTTGACTTCATTGATCCTTCATGTCCGGTCGTTTGATTGTTCTCTTGTCCCTTTTCTTAGGGGCACTTCGTCCGCACCTGTCAGAGCTGGACAGCAACAACATGGACAGCAACATGGACAACCTGACCAGGATGGTCAGCAACAAGGGCCGGTACTAACTCAGGAGACTACCCAGAAAGAAGTAATAGTGGAAGCAGCAGCTGGACCGCAGTATCCGGATGTTCTACCACCACCAACAGTCCCACCTACCCCTGTGGAATTGGACACACCAGCCCTTCTGGAGATCATGAGAGGGATGACGGCTACTCAGCAACACCAGATGTTAGTCCAGCAGCGCATGCACGCTCAGTTACAAGAGCAGAATGTACTACTCAACCAAGGGTTGCAGACAGCTTTGGAAAGAGGGGCGAGGCCAGATTCTGGAGCATCAACCAGATTTTGCAAGTTCAACCCTTGCCGTTTTGAAGGAACGGAGGATGCTATTTCAGCAGATGTATGGCTTAAAGATATTGAGGCTATCCTGACAGCAGCTAAGGTGCCGGCAGAAGAACGTGTAGATCAAGTGAAGTTGTTACTTCAGGATCTCGCACGTGATTGGTGGGAATCAGCGGAAGTAGGTATCGGACGTCCCGTTGCTTGGGACGATTTTACAGCAAGATTCAAGATAAAGTATTATGGAGTTATGGCACAGTTTGAGCTACAACAGAAGTTTATCAACCTCAAGCAGGCCGGCAAGATGGTAGATGCTTATGCAGCGGAGTTCTGCAGATTGAGTAGGTTTTCCCCAGAGATGGTAGCGACGGAGCGCCAGAGGGCTATGAGGTTTCAGCAAGGGTTTCATCTTGAGCTCTTGCAATTGATAGAGGGACACAATTACCAGAATTTTGATGAGATATTGACGGCAATCCGAAGGCATGAGATCACCATTCAGAGGATCACAGTAAGGACTGGAGGTCAGAAGAGATCTCACAGTAGATTGAAGGAGGTGGGGGAGCAGCGCCCCGAACAACAGCACCATCCCTTGGCATTCGCATTCACGATGTGGCAATGCGAGGGCCAGCACCACCACCTAGGCAACAGCAGCAACAGAAGAAGAACCAGCAACCCCTAGCGGGCTGTACTTATTGTGGGAAGATGGGGCACACTAGAGATGTGTGTCGGGCATTAAACGGACTGTGTTTGATATGTGGAAATCCAGATCATCGGGTTACCATATGTCCCATAAATTCGAGGTCAGGAGGACCAGGGCAACAGTTTCCTGCTCTGCCAGCACCAGGGGCAGGGCAGTATCGAGGACCAGCGATAGCAGTGAGACCATTGGCCCAGCGTCCGTTAATGCCACAGGCTCAGATGTTTCGGCAGCAGGGACCGCCGATGCAGCAGCACCAGCATAGACCACTCCAGCATCATCAAGGCAGGGACCAGCAGCAGCACCAGACTAGGCCACCGCATGAAAACCAGCAAGGAGGTCGAGGGCAGACATTCACTCTGTCCTTGGAGGAGGCATTGGCATCAGGAGATGTTGTGGCAGGTAACATTCTCGTCGGCTCATATCCTGCAGTAGCATTGTTTGATTCAGGAGCATCATACTCATTTATATCTGCACAATTTACGACACGGCTAGGAATGGAGTTCGAGGCATTGCCAGGGAGGTTGAATATACTCACTGGCAATGGGCTCGTAGGAGTTAGTAGAGTTATTCTAGCGTGTAGGGTTGTAGTTTGCGGGCATTCCTTACCCGCCCGGTTGATAGAATTTCCTGTTAGAAATTTCGACGTTATCTTAGGCATGGACTGGCTGAAAGACAGTCATGCGACAATAGATTATCGTAGTGGGAGTGTATCTTTTGATATTCCAGGCATGAAGAGGTTCACCTTAGTCAGGTCAGAGGCAACTCAGCAAGAGCAGGGAGTAGTAACAGCAATGGAAGAAGTTCAAGTTCCGAAGGTAGTTAAAGAATTTCTAGACGTGTTTCCCGAAGAACTTCCAGGTCTACCACTGGTTAAAGATATTGAGTTCAGCATAGAATTGGCACCTGGAACTAAACCAATATCAGATCAGGTTTACAGAATGGCGGATTCGGAGCAGGCCAAGGTGTATCAGCACATTGAGGAATTGAAGGAGAAAAAGTTTATCCAAGCTAGCATATCACCATGGGCAGCACCAGTGGTACTTGTAGGGAAGAAGGATGGGTCATCCAGATTGTGCATTGGTTACAGGAAGCTTAACTCGGCGACAGTAAAGTACAAGTACCCACTACCAAGGATCGACGACTTATTTGATCAGTTGAACAGGGCTATAGTTTTCTCCAAGATAGATCTTCGTTCAGGGTACCATCAAGTGAGGGTTCGAAAGGAAGACATTTCCAAGACAGCATTCAGGTCGAAGTATGGACATTATGAATTCTTAGTAATGCCGTTTGGTTTGACCAATGCTCCAGCTATATTCATGGATTTGATGAACCGTATCTTTATGCCGTATTTAGATCAGTTTATCGTAGTATTTCTCGACGACATTTTTGTGTACTCTGCTAGTGAAGAGGAGCATGAAGACCACCTCAGGAAAGTGTTACAGGTTCTGAGAGAGAACCAGTTGTATGCCAAGCTCAACAAGTGTGAGTTCTTGACGGATCATATTTTATTTCTGGGCTACATCATATCGGGAGCTGGAGTAGCAGTGTATCCCAAGAAGGTAGAAGCAGTAGAGAGTTGGCCAGTACCCAAGATCGTAGCTGATGTACAGAGTTTCTTGGGATTGGCAGGATATTACAGATGATTTGTGTCAGATTTTGCAAGACTTTCAGCACCCATGACCTGCTTGACACGAAAGTATGTACCATTCGTCTGGTCGACAGAATGCCAGGCATCATTTGAGAATCTGAAGCAGAAGTTGATATCAGTACCTATCCTTACATTGCCAGTTGGGCCCGGAGGTTTTACGGTATATTGTGATGCGTCAGGTAAAGGACTTGGATGTGTCCTTATGTAACATGGGAAGGTGATAGCGTATGCATCTAGACAATTTTGAGACCACGAGAAAAATTATCCAACTCATGATTTGGAGTTGGCGGCAGTAGTATTTGCTTTGAAGTTATGGAGGTATTACTTATATGGTGACCGAGTGGACATGTACACAGACCACAAAAGTCTGAAGTACATCTTTACTCAGAAGGAGCTGAACATAAGGTAGAGAAGATGGTTAGAGCTGATCAAGGATTATGACATGGAGCTTCAGTATCATCCAGGCAAGGCTAATGTGGTAGCAGACGCTCTGAGCAGAAGAGGCGACACGTTTATGTTGACAACGTAGAAGCACATCTTAGAAGACCTTCAGGAGATGGGCATCGAAGTTATACTTCCTAATGATATAGAAATTCTGGCGAGTCTACAAGTTCAATCCAACTTGGTAGGCAGGATCAGGGCAGCCCAGGCACAGGACCCAAGGATTCAGAAGCTTAGGGCAGAATGTGAGTCAGGACTCAGAAAGGAGATGCAAATTCATGAAGATGGTACCCTTAGGTTTGGATCGCGCTTATGCGTGCCTAGTGGAGATATTATACAGGAAGTTATGACAGAATCTCACAGTTCACAGTATTCTATACATCCTGGAGGGACCAAGATGTACCAAGATATCAAGCAGCACTTCTGGTGGAACGGGATAAAGAGGGAGATAGCTAGGTTTGTTTTCCGTTGCTTGATATGTCAGCAAGTAAAGGCAGAACAGCAGAGGCCAGCTGGATTATTACAACCGCTTCCTATCCCGGAATGGAAGTGGGAACACATCACAATGGACTTTATGACCGGTTTACCGAGATCACCAAATGGTAAAGATGCTATTTGGGTGATAGAAGATCGGCTTACAAAGGTAGCATATTTTCTTCCTTTCAGAGTAGGGCAATATGCAGAAAAGTTGGCAGAGTTGTATATGCAACAGATAGTCAGGCAGCATGGAGTCTCTGTCAGTATTGTGTCAGACCGAGATACCCGCTTTACATCACATTTCTGGAAGAGCTTGCATCATAGTCTGGTACCAAGTTAAGATTTAGCACGGCTTACCATCCGCAGACGGACGAGCAATCAGAAAGGACAATTCAGACTTTGAAAGATATGTTGCGAGCTTGCACTCTGGATTTTGGAGGATCTTGGGAAAGCCACCTACACTTAGTTGAGTTTTCATATAACAACAGTTATCAAGCCAGTATCCAGATGGCGCCATTTGAAGCACTATATGGTAAGAAGTGTAGGTCGCCACTAGCATGGGATGATATCGGGGAGAGAAAGATGCTAGGCCCAGAAATGATTATCCAGACGGTTGAAGTGATTAAGGGAATTAGAGAGCGACTTCGAGTTGTGCAGGATCGACATCGTCATTGGGCGGACCAGCATCGTAGGCCGCTAGAGTTTTCTGTTGGGGACCACGTGTTCCTATGGATCTCACCTACCCGTGGGGTCATTAGATTTGGCGTTCGCGGGAAGTTGAGTCCGCGGTACGTGGGCCCATTTATTATCCTTGATAGGGTGGGCAATGTTGCTTATCGTTTATCCCTTCCACCTTCGTTACGAGAGGTGCATGACGTATTTCATGTATCTCAGTTGCGAAGGTATGTATCGGACCCAAGCCATGTCCTCGATCACTCTGAGCTGGTTGTTGGTACCAACCTGTCTTACGAGGAACAGCCTGTGTCCATTTTGGACCGAAGAGAGAAGGTACTCAAGAACCGAACAATTAACCTTGTCCGGGTTGCTTGGGGTCATCACTCTTTGGGAGAGTCAACGTGGGAACGTGAGGATGATATCCGATCACGGTATCCACACCTGTTTGACTCACAAGGTATATTTTTTCTGTGTACCTTGATTGTCTTAACTCCGCATGCTAGTCGCCCTATGAGTAGAAATTACTTGATATCGTAGATTGTTAAATATAGATATGTTACTTGCTATGGATATTGTAAAATGATTGCTTGCTTAAATTGCTTGTACTAGTTTGGCCTTGATATTCCTATCCTGCTTGGATTTGAAATTTCGAGGACGAAATTTTTCTAAGGAGGGTAGAGATGCCCCGTTCCCAGTATACGTATTTTTAATACATGTACTGCTTAAATATATTTATTTAATATTTATCATATATTATTTTATATTTAAATCTCTTTAAATTTATGTTAATTAATTTTCTGCAATTAATTTTTTGTATTTTACTTTCTGCTTTTATTCTCTGCTTTAGCTTACTTTAGGTTTGGCCTAGGTTGGTTTATTTTCGGGTTATGGTGGTTCATCATGAACCGAACCCACATCACCATTTAAAGCCCCCAAACTCTTTCTCTCTCTTCATTACTCTCCTTCACCATTACTCTTTTTCTTCTTTCTCATTACTCTCTCCACCTACCAAACCCATAGGCAAGTACATCTTGCTTCTTCATGAGGACCCATTTTTATGGTTCCGTTCTCTTTCCCTTGTGATTCTAAGAGAGTTTAGAACTTGGCATTTTTCGTTTTAAAGTTTTATTTTTAGTAGATCTAGAAATTAGTTATTTTCGGATTTTGGTGGTTTTGATCTATCAAATTTCTTTGTTTTCAAGTTTTGATAGTTCCATGTTGTAGAGAATTTTATTCTACCCAATTTTGACCTTTGAAAAGTTGGATTTGGACTTATTTTGACCAAGTTATGAACTTTGAAGCTTTGGGTTCAAACTATGGAGTTCTTACTGATTGGAGAAGACAGTGAGCAGTGTACGCGAGCTTTTTAGCTTGCGCCACTGAGCTGCGTGCGCTCTTTAGCGCAGCGCAGTCTGCCTCATACGGTGCCTTTTGGTGGCGTATGGTCTTGTACACGCTACCTTGATGAGGAGTCGTATGGACTTGCATACGCTGTCTTGAAGAGAAAGCGTATGGAGTACATACGCTGCCTTGAAGAGGAAGCGTATGGAGTACATACGCTGCCTTGAAGAGGAGTCATATGGAGTCCATACGCTAGCTTGACCTGAGCATACGCTGACTTGAGCGTAGCTTGACCTGAGCATACGCTGACTTGAGCGTAGCTTGACCTGAGCGTACGCTGACTTGAGCGTAGCTTGACCTGAGCGTACGTTGACTTGAGCGTAGCCTGACCTGAGCGTACGCTGACTTGAGCGTAGCTTGACCTGAGCGTACGCTGACTTGAGCGTAGCCTGACTTGAGCGTAGCCTGACTTGAGCGTAGGCTGACTTGAGCGTAGCCTGACATGAGCGTAGCCTGCTTACCCTGGATCTTCTATAGCCTTGTATATTGATATCTTATTAGATATTTAACGTCCATTTTATATCCTTACGCCTTTTTGCATAAACTTGATATAATCATGATATGTTGATATTTCTGTTAAATATAGATTGTTACGTGGGATGTACCATGTGTTGTGAATTGAGTTATAGATACCCCGATTGACTGGAATTAAACCCTGAGAGTTGTAGACTCGACCCCACTGAATACTAGTTGACTTTTATGCCTTGTCACCATTGATAATGATTGTGACCTTGACTAATAATTGATCATGCGTTCCTAGTTGGAACTAAGAGACTGGCTAGTCGTCTTATTGAATTGAATGAATGAGACACGTTCATATGAACTATGAACTATTGAAATCGACTGGCTAATCCCGAATATTGGCATACAGGCACATGCAGGCTTCAATTCATTTATTATTTATTTACCTTACCAAAGAAGCATGTATACTTTATGGTCAAGGCATGATTACTCCGTGGTTAGTTTTGATTGTTGCATTACGCTATGTAAGACCTACAACCTGACCGTACTGGTATCATTGTAGAGTTGTGCATATCGTACCCCTTACGAAAGTACTCATTCTGAATGACCATGATCCACGGCATGGTACTTCACTCAACGTAGAGACTATTAAGTTAAATAAAATAATAATTGCATGGAGAGAACGGATTTTCGAGTTCTTACATGGCAGCCCTCTTGGGACTAGTAGTGCCCGACAGGCTGGTTGGTCCCCACAGATACTGTAAATCTGCCACACGGGCAGGAAGCGGTATCTGGTTATATTATCTATTGAATATTGTATATTAATGACGGGCGTCCCGCTGGAACTCGTCTAATTTATGATTGGCGCAATTGATTGACTGGGTAAACTAGCCTTGCTTGCTCATAGTCAGAACTGAGGAATCCTCATTGCATAAAACCAAGGTAACTTGGGACTTACAGTAGCAAGCCGTAGTAGTTGAATGGCCGTTTAAATTGATTTGTTTGTATACTGTACCTACTCTATTACTTAACTGAGATGATCAGAATGTCAGGACATGACGGGCACTACAAAAAAAGTGACATTTTGGGACAACAAAAAAATGTCATAATAAATAGGTTTACCGTCCCAACTACTATTTGGGACGGTCTTTAGGACGGCAATGGGTGGTCTTATTAGGGTGGCGTGGCAAAAAGTTAAATGACGGATATTTGCCGTCCCAAATACTTATAAAGGTCCGTTAAACTCCCGTCCCAAAAGGTTTCAAAATTACAAATTCTGCAGGACAGTTTATAAATCTGTCCCAAAAAATACGTCCCAAAAACTTAATCCTCTTCCTATTTGTATATGAAATATACGATTAAATTTTATATAGAATAAAAATCACACAGAACTATTTAATCGCAAATGCATTATAGTAGCTGCAACATTAAGACAAGAAATTTTTATAAAACATTTAAAAGTCATATCCAACTGTTTACAAAATGAAACAAAAGTTTACATCACGTCGAATCTTTCCCCCATAACATAAAATTCATATCCCATTGTTTACAAAATGAAAGTTTACATCACGTCGATTGCCGCATGTGCATGTCAAACGTACCATCTGCAGCCTTCTTTGGAGCAGCCTTCTGTGAAGGAGTTACACGACAGCAGATGGCTGTCCTCGAGAGAATTGCCAATTCAGTGAAAGCCTCCTTATATCTCTTCAGAACAATTTCTAAAACAACACCATCCACAACAAATGCCAAGTCCTGTGGAAACAAAGAAATAAGGGCAAAGTTCTTCATGGGAGTAAAATCAAACTACAAATATCCAACAAATTGAACAATGATAGAAGTAAAAAAATTTGGGAACAAGATACCAAACCAATATCCAACAAATTGTTTAAAACACGTCATTATTTTGGGGGTAAGATAATAACAAACAACCTCTACATGGTAAATTTCTTTATCATAACAGAGCATATATTTTATGAAAGGCAGTTAAGTTCTAACCAATGACAACAACAATGTGGTGTCCCCCACAAGCAACGGCCTCGACACAAGCTTCCAACAACTTAGAATGCCCTCCCTTTTGAAGTCGTGCTCCCTTTAATAACTGATGATGATCGATCTTGACCATAAGAAGCTGACTGGACATATTAAAACTTAAAAGTTCATATAGTATAACAATATTAGCAAATTTTGCATGTCTAATCACTACATTAACAAAGTTCATATAGGAAAATGGTTAGCTTGAAAAGAAAACTCTATCCCCCGTTGAATTATAGCATGCACCTATAGATTTTTAACATAGCAGCTGCAAAATTTATAGAAGAGTAGAAATGCTAGAGGTGCATGCT
This sequence comes from Iris pallida, assembly GCA_029216955.1. Lineage (NCBI taxonomy): Eukaryota > Viridiplantae > Streptophyta > Magnoliopsida > Asparagales > Iridaceae > Iris > Iris pallida. Next base: position 3,207,311 of record JANAVB010022200.1, read on the forward strand.
ATAAATGCATCAATTTGAATTACACAGAGTAGAAATGCATCAAAATTTAACATAATACATAGTAAAATGCAATAAAGTACCTAAATGCATTTTTTCTATATCAAGGTAACTCAACCTTATAAAAGGAAAAAAATGATGTATTTAATGCATATTAGTCCGTCGATGGAGAAACCTGCTCTGTAGTTTAACCTTCTTGCCATGAGACTTCCAATTATGGATATTTGGTTTTGTAGATGAAGCAATTCAAATTGAACCCTTCAATTTTACTCCAAATGATACGTTTAGTATCTAGTATTCTGTATGCACATGGACTTCATACATAAATAAAACATAATAAATAATGTATAGTTTTCAATGATGACTCGATAGAAAAACCATTTGTATATGTGATGATTACACTTACATCATGTTCCCTCAACTTAAAAGTCAAATATAGGAGAAGCTTATAATTGGTAATGTTGGTATTGGGGATTTCTGAATGCTTGGATGCTATGCTTTCCCATTTATATCTTGATCTAAAGAAAGTATATCACACTTTCACCTTTCTATTTAAGAAGTCAGTAAAAATAGATGTATTTGATACCTGTATGGGTTATATGAGAATTATGAAATTTATATCATATTTTCTCTGACTATTACGATTATCTCCAACGAGGTTAATCAACAACATGCTTCATGTTTTTGTTAAAAATAATATAATGCAAGACTTAAACCACTCAGTAGTTAATAAAATATTATAAAATCAAACTACAAAAGTTGTTGCCAAGTTTTTTGTTAAACCTCATCAGGATTCGGAACTTCCAAGGTAGTGCGGTTGGGCACTTTAACTGCTATTAGAGTCTCGTTCTGCAATGAAAGAAAAGAATTAATATATCCCAATGTAAAACTCAAGGTAAGATGAAAACTAGGGTTTAGTTCACATATGAACTATTAGGTGATATAGGAACTTGAGATTATTTTACTTTCATTATTCAATAAAGCTAAGAAATACATGTAACGATAATATACTTTGTGGATCCTACAACTTTTTAACTTTACCACTACCTTCATTTAGGAGGTTCCAATGGACACGACGACAATGACCTATTACAGTTTGGATTATTTATAATGTGTCCGATGTGCATCTGGTATGACATGAAGTAAAAGTTGTGCTTCCTAGGTTATAATTAACCTTCGTCGAGGCTTCAAGTGCATGAAATTTTTTGGATTCAGGCATTTCATATTTCTTGAATAAGTATGAACTACAGGAAGCTATCCTCGTCAATTGATTCAATTCTTAATCCATCACTCACATTGCAGCTCTATATGGCTCCTCGTCCCCTTCTCGATCACGGAGACCATTAATACTTCTCACCAGTTTCATAGTTTGGGACTTGTGGGTCATTTTCTCCTCCGTAGAATAGTATGAACGACGGGCCTCCCGAGCAGCTCTATAAGGCTCCTCGTCCCCTTTTCAATCACGGAGACCGTTAATACTTCTCACCTCATCAGGATCCGAAACTTCCAAGTGCATAGTGGTGAATGGAAGAAGGAATTCAAAAGTAAGAAAAGCCTTCAACAACACACACACACACACACACACACACACAAGCACCCATGCGCGCACACATGCACCCTTGCACGCACACATACAACTTAACACCACAGAAGCTCACTGGAGGAACTATTTTCCCCGTCTTTTAAACTATAATCCTGGTCTCACAAGAAACTTAACACCACAGGAAGCTCACAATAGAGGGAATCTTGTCATGAGAAGTAGGGAGAGAGTAATATTATACACAAATGGTCTGTTATAAAGTTTAATCATGTTGCTTGGTGGTTCACTTCCATTGCTGATATAACAAAAATCCCATTGTCCTATATTTCAGACTGCCAGTAAACCATATCATAATCTACCACTTACAGATATTGCGAGGTTCTCTTCTATAGTGTGTGTGTGTGTGTGGTGTGTATGGTTCTACAATTTTTTGCGGACATTTTGTGAAATCCCATTGTCCCCTATAGTTCAGATTCTCCAGTAAACCATATCATGATCTACCACTTACAGACATTGCGAGGTTCTCTTCTAGAGTTTGTGTGTGTCTGTGGTGTGTATGATCCTACAATTTGTGGACATTTTGTGAAATCATTCCTAGAACTAAACTGGTAACACTACGAAGACCTTGCCATTCCAAAGTTGTAAAGTGTTTTCCTAATTTCTATTTCAGGTGGAACCAATTCATGAACACGGAGATGAAGTTGACGGGTTGTCCCATAAGGTGGCTGAATTGTATGCTTAGTAGCTTCGCAGAGGCGGCGGCGATCTGAATGTTTCAATGTGGCAGCAGCTACTTTCGTTGCCTAAAGGGGGCATTAAGCTATCAGTTACATACTTGATGTGTTCATATAGACATAAGTCTATAATTAGCACATGTTTTGTAATAATTGACAATTCCATGCCTGCAGGCTATATATTGCCTACAGAAATTGTTCTTTAGGAGGAAAAACATTCACTCAGTGTACTATATTTTTGTTCTTGATTTTGATATAAATGTCAACTTTTTTAATCTTATATTCTCATAATTTACATGATCCCACAGTTATGGGAGTGTGCAGCCATTTGTGCTTTTCCTGGGGACCTCTTTCGAAAGTTAGAAACAGAAACTGGATTCTTCTGAGTTTCTAGGGAACTCCTCGTTTGGTACACTGTTATGTAATCGTAATCGTAGTCATAGTGTAATCAAATGAAAAAAATAAATATTTTTTATTTGATTATATTGATAAAAAAAATTTATTTGATTATATTGCGATTACGATTATATTACAGTGAATTAAACAGGGTTCTATGAAACTAGTAGAAATTTCAGCTGCGGTCAAATTTGAGCTGGCCCGGTCAATGTCTACGACTCAGCTTGGCCCACAATTTCTTTTCAACTTGGACTTGGCTTAGCCCGTCTCAGACCAGGTTCCGGGCCGGACAGGATTTTGGATTTTTTTAAAATCAATCATGCTCAATTCTATGAGCGAAATCAACTACTTTCGGGTGCTCTCATCTACACTAAGCTTCCTCAACTTCTCCTACATTTCACTGTAACAAATCCTAAAGCATCACTACTTGTAGTACCAAGCCTTCAGTGTATAAGGACTTTTAAAGGATGAACGTGCAAATACAACCAGAACTTATCTTGGAGAAAAGATGTCACTTTAATTTAAAACAAACGTACCTTTTTGATGATTTTATTCTTCATCTCATAGTTGGTAGCTTCCAAGATCATCCTTCCAGAAAGTCTCCTAGCTAACTGAATGGCAGAGAAATTTTGAAAATCAATCAAAGATTTACATAAGTTTAAATTTTAAACTGTATAATAAATAGAAACTTCCATCTCTAGTTCAAAAATCTTTGAAAAAGTTAGCACGGTGCCACACTATTAAAAGAAAATTTGACTCAGCGTCACAAGAAAGTGAAATTCAGGATAAACACTAACAGTAACCATGAACAAACTGGCCCTATATATAGCAGCAGCAAGTGCAGCAATGGAAGACTGGGTATCTTAATAATCAATAGTTCTTTATATTCTGGACCGTTGCAAGTAAAGTACGACCAATTTATCGGCTTAAAGTCATTTTAAAAAAAACCACTGTTCTGAAGAACAGATTATCGTAAACATGAGACCACACCCCAACTTATCCACTTACCTCCATCAGGTAGTGATCATCATCATCTATGTAGCTGTGATGGAATAATAGTTAAAGGGGAAAATGAGAAGAACCTGACAACCTTCATCAAATTTTTACGACATATAACTTAAAGTTCACATTAACCAAGCAAGGAAAGCATAACATTAATTAATATGAATCAGAGAGCCTTAATATGAAACAAATCCCCAAAAGGAAGAGTTTAATTGAAACCCATAAACACATAAGAGGAAAGAACATGTAGGTGTCATACTCACCACCAAAATGAAACATTATCCAATGGAGGAGAAAATTACCCACAAGTCCCAAACTATGAAACTGACAACACCATCATCTACAAATAAAAATTCTTGTTTTTTCGCACATGTGATTAACTTGATATCAATACTATTATAGTTTAATAGCAACAAGTTAGATCCTGAAATGATATTAGTACTATCGCTTGAACCTCTCTTCATATACATGAGAATGGCCAACATACTCATGAGATATCTATAAACAAAGAACAACCATTAAACAATTCATCTATAAACAACCATTAAATTAAGGGGGTTCTGTGATGCTCAACAAAGAACAATTTTATGAAAAAATATTCACCATTAAATAGTTCATCTATAAACAATCATTAAATTGTTCAACTGTATAAATATTTGATTTTATCCCAATAAAATCGATCGAATCAACGAAACCCCTAGAAATAGTGTATCAGTGCTCATTTATATATGACATGGACAAATATTTCATGGCCACCACAACCTTAGAAATCAATCGAAGACCAAGGAACCCTAATTAAATTAAAGACCAAGGAACCCTAATTAAAATCGAAGAGAAAGAGAGATTTGGGTGGATTTAAGAGAGATTTGGTACTGCATCTCGTTTGATGACTTCTTTCGTAGCTCCAACACGTAGTTGTGTGCCCCTAAAAATTATCAAGCACAAACAAATCGAAACCCTAAACCTAATTTTTGAAATAAAGGGAGAAGTAAAACACTAGATAGCTTAGCTCACCCATCGTAGATCTCCCATGTGTTCCCTCTCTGGCTAGGGTTTTTGAAATTGAAGAAGGAGAAGTGGAGGCGGCTTGATGTAGAAGGAAACCTGGCGGTGGTAAGTGTACGGTAACAGAGCCGGAAACCTAATTTTTGAAATAGAAGGCGAATTAAAACCCTAGCTGGCTTAGCTCACCCATCATAGATCTCTCGTGTGTTCCTCCTCTGGCGACTGGATAGAGAATGAGGCCTGGCGGTGGTGAGCGTGGCATGGTAGTGGTGACATCGCGGGTAAGATTGGTGGTGGCAGAGGCCCAACCACATTTTGGGGTGGCTGCGAGTGTTGGTGGGAGAGTACTCAGGGTGATTTCACTTTTGTAACACTTCTATTATTTTAGAAGAGGGGAAAATTGAGGAGGGAAGTGAAATTAAAGAGAGAACCCTCAAATTTGGCAATACTTTCTTCCTTCAACCAACCAATAATTAAATAATAAATTAAATATAATATTTGTATTATAATTTATGCCAAGTAAAATACTAAACTAAAATTCAAATATTGACTTATAATCCAATAGTTAATCCTAAATTCAAATTTTGACCAAAAAATTATCCGGGTGTTTTTTCATTTCCCGCCAAACTATTTGGGACAGGCTGAAATTCTATTTGGGACGGACATAAAGTTCAGTCCAAAATAAGTAAATATTATCAGGGTCGAAAAACAATGCGTCCTAAATGATGTTACTTTGTGTCCCAAATAATATTATTTAGGACTCATAAAAATTGTGTATCAAATAATGTCGTCCCAAAAGGTCACTTTTTTTGTAGTGGGGCCAACTTCTGTCCGTGTTTGGTTGGGAGGTTGGTTCGAAGTGTCGTGATGTTGTATGAGTCCTACTAGATAGCAGAGATCTATTATCATATTCTCTTATTACTGGCTTCATTCCTCATATCGTGCTCCCTTGCGGTACTTGCTACTAGAGGTCTAACCTCTCTGGTTTTGCATGGCCAGATTTAGAGCCAGTCCCCGAGGATCCAGCTTACTTCTACCTCCAAGATGGTCAACACTAGAGGGATGATCACAGGAGGACTCGAGTGGGTTTCTTACTTCTCCGCCCGTTTTGTTATCTACTTTATACTTTGCCGTTTGGCATCGACATGTTAGTCGGATTGTCTTGTACCTACTTTTGCATAATTGTAACTAAGTCAGGCTGCAACTGCTAAGAATTGTGTATACTTACTACATCAACTGGCTGTATTTTATAAAGCCAGATATCAAGAACATTTTGACTGAGCGTTTGGAACGCCTTACTGCTTTATCTCACATGTTCTCTATTTCTGTTTCTTGTTTGAATGATTGAGACAATCGAAGTAAAGTGACCATAGTGAGACTTTTATGTAGTATGCACCCCCTCGTCTTGTTGACAGCATTGATCGTATTATACGGTATTCATCTACCCGTAATACGTAGCTGGCTGAGTCATTCCTCCGCTCTCCAGTATTCTGGTTCTGGGGCGTGACACATACTGGCCATAGCGAGTCCGAAATGCAGTCTTCGGAATGTCATCCGGCTACACCTTCAGCTGATGGTACTCGGTATGCAAGTCGATCTTCGAGAACACCCTCGTCCCGCTCAACTGGTCGAACAAGTCATCAATCCTTGGCAAAGGATACTTGTTCTTGATGGTAAGGTTGTTGAGCGCCCTGTAATCAATGCACAGACGTACCGTACCATCCTTCTTGGGGACGAAAAGAACTGGCGCACCCCAAGGTGAAGAACTAGATCGAATAAAGCCCTTGTCCTCCAGCTCATCGATCTGTTTCTTCAGCTCCGTTAACTCACTGTTGTTGATTCTATAGACGTGCTGGGAGATAGGCTCAGCGCCCGGTACTAGGTCTATAGAAAACTCAACATCACGATCTGGCGGCATCCCGGGCAGCTCCTCGGGAAAGACATCCAAGAACTCAGCAATAAGTGGATGTGGCAACACCGGCCCCGCCAACAACGCTCCGCAGAATCCATCTCCTGGCTCCGCTGCACCCCTGGTGAACTCATACTCTGGCTCTCCTGGAGGCCTGAACAGAATCCTGCCCCCTCTGTAGTCGATGCTAGCATGGTGCATGCTCAACCAGTCCATACCGAGTACCACATCGTAACTCGGAAGTGGCATTACGAGCAAACACGCACTCAGCTCCCGGCCTCTCAAAGAAACTCTCTGCCCCTTGCAAACATTATTAACCAGGATGATGCCATTCCCAGTCATAATTTTGCAAGTCCTACCAAGATACTCAGCAATGATATTGTGCCTAAGAGCAAAAGAAACAGACACAAAACTGTGCGTAGCACCAGAATCAAACAAGACTAAAGCTGGAAAAGAATCGAGCAGAATAGAACCTGCGACAACATCTGCAATAGGCTCCACCTCCTCGATTGCAAGAGCAAAGGCTCTACCCTGGCCACCCCTCTGCTGGCGGTGCTGAACAAACTGCTGCTGCTGGGTCGAAAGTGGACCCCACTACTGAACTACCGGCACACTAGCTGGTGCCCTCGGAACAGGTGCTCTCTGAGCTGCTCCAGTGACACGAAAGTTCTTGGGACACTCCCGCATCTGATGCCCAGCGGCACCGCAAAAGAGACACAGCCCCAGCCTCCTCCTGCAGAACTCAAAGAGGTGACCGGGCTTCTTACAGTAGTGGCACCGTGGATCATCCTGTCCCGAACGCTGCTGAACCCTCTGGACAGATGCTCTGGCCTGCACCTGCTGCTAATGATGCTGGAATGGCTGATGCTGAAGCTGAGGGCGCTTAGCAGCCCCCGCGCTGCTACTGGCCCCCGAAAATAAATCACGATCCCTCTTCGGCTTTAAGCCCCACTCTCTCTCCACCTTCTGAGCCTCCGCATAGACCTCTGTATATGTCGCATAGAAGGAAGGGATCAGGATCTTGATATCCCATGTCAATCCCTCCCGGAAGCGCTCTGTTCGGATCACTGGGTCGCTCACCATGTACTCGGCGTATCGGCTCAGCCGGCCGAACTCCGCCGCATACTCCTCCACAGTCATACCGCCCTGCTGCAGGTTCTAAAACTGCCGCACTAGGCCGATCTTGTCTGTGGGGGAAAAGAACTTCTCTCTGAACAGGGCCCGAAACTCAGCCTAAGTGTGGCCCTCTCCTGTAAGAGCCGGCTCATTCCGGAACCATGTCCGGGCAACATCTAACAACTGCAAGCCAACCGCCTCGACCTTCAGGTCGTCTGCCAGGCGGAAGGCCCTCATCTGACGCTCGATATCCTCGAGCCAGTCATCACCATATATAATGCCCTCGGTCCCCTTGAAATCCCTCGGACCTAGCTTCTTGAAAGCCTGGATGTTCCCGATCTTCTGCTGCTGCTGTACCTCCCTCTGTGGAGCCCCATGCTCCACCGTAGCCAGAGCCAACCTGTGTTCATCCTTCATGCCCTAGCGCATGGCCTCAGTCTACCTCATCTGAGCCTCGTGGTGGGCCCGCTGGGACTCCAGCACCTGCTGAAAGAACGCGAGCATCTGCCCCATGTCTGTGGGCAGAGAAGGCAACGGAGGAATAGCTTCCTTCACTGGCGGAGGAGTCCCCTACTGAGGAGGAGGAGGAAGAACGCCCCCGACAGCTCCCGTCGTAGCCCCCGGCACTGCGGGAAAAGCACCCGCTATGACCCCAGGGACAGTCATCGAGAGCGCTGGAGGAGTACCCCCGAGTGCCCCTACAGAAGTCCCATCTGCAGGAGAAGTGACCGGAGCCTGTCCGCCAGAGGTAGCAGACCACTCTGTCTCCCCGTGCTCCTCACCGGGAGAATGAGTCATAACCATCCTGGAGACAGATTGAAAAGAAGATATCAATATGGCACATGAAGGATTATATCAAAGGATGACAGCTAAAAAACAGTAAATCAATATCAAAGACGGTAAGCAAGATAAGCAAGGAAAGATCCTACTGTGATTGAGTACTCTTAGCCTACTACCTCATATGTAACACAGGCTCGTAGTCAACACTCTAAGACGAGTGCCGCTACGACATCGCACTAATTGCGACTTCAGGACCTGCGTGGGCCAACACTAAAAACGTGTCACGACCCGCACCCGCTATAAGGGCACGTGTACGTAACAACGCCCAGCCCTCACCGTAAAAACGGCGTGGAACGCTGTAGGTTTTTTACTCTAACAACAGTTTATATATAATATCAAAACCTGTCGAGAATATGGTTAACTCCGAACGGAGGACAAGCAATGATAATATATGAGTGCTCAATCACAACTCTAAGATGATAAGTAAAGACTGAAAGATAAAGACAACACGACGATAAAATATAACCTGTCAAGTCTAAACATAAATAATATACAAGTCCAAGTCCAAGTCTCTAATACAATCCAAAATAATAACAGTCTCAAAAGTAACTGGAGACAAGGTCCAGTACAAAAGACCTACTCTAACTAAGCAAAAGGTAAAGTCTCGTCAGGCGGAGCTAAGCCCTGCTGGACCAAGGTCTCCAAGTCTAAGCCCACTACGTCATCCGGACCGTAGTAGGTACTGCAATTCCCCTCATCAGCATCTGTAATATTTTATCAACATATCCAGTCAGGATGGAACGAGTACATATATCTCATAACAGATCTCAAGATAGAATAAAAGCTATAAGACTGTAAATAGAGCATATATAATAAAATCATGGAGTGTACATATATGTATCATAGCATGGTAAGCTGTAGAACTAGAGCTAGAACAGGAAAGTAGAACTGAACCATGGTATGTACACAAATCAAGGTAAGCCATATATCCAATGTGTGTGAGTAGCAGTTTCAACTTGTGATCGGCTTGGGTACCTGTCAAGAACCGGCCTGGCTAGTCATAAGTGCGGTATATGACTAACACTATTCAAGAATGCAAGGGGATATGATCACAGGCATACGCTACTAATACCCCTACCCCAACTGGTAGAATGGATCAGAATAGGACACGTCACTGTACGGGATTCTATGAGAAGGGAGCTAATCTTCTCTAGAATCAGTGACCATATATTGAGCAAGAGCTACAAGGGAGCTTGCATAATACATCCCAACCTAAGAAGGAGAAACATCTCTCGTCGAGAT
>JANAVB010022200.1:3222091-3547185 GCA_029216955.1 Iris pallida
CAGGGACGATGAATAGTGTCTGGCCGCATAAGAATTTCTGGCCGCATGAGCATTTTTGAGCCGTATAAGAATTTCTGGCCGCATGACCATTTCTGGCCGCATGACTATTTCTGGCCGCATGAGCATTTTTGGGCCGCATGACCATTTCTGGCCGCGTGACCATTTCTGGCCGCATGACCATTTCTGGCCGCATGAGCATTTTTGGACCGCATGACCATTTCTGACCGTATGAGCATTTTTGAGCCGCATAAAAATTTTTGGCCGCATGACCATTTCTGGCCGCATGACCATTTCTGGCCGCATGAGCATTTTTTGGCCGCATGACCATTTCTGGCCGCATGAGCATTTCTGGCCGCATGACCATTTCTGGCCGCATAAGAAATTTTGAGCCGCATAAGGCTGATTTTTGACTGATTTTGATTGTTTGATGCTCTTTTTGACTGATTTGTGGCCAGAATTTCTCCAAACTTCCAACATAAAAGTTGTAGATCTTTGTCTTGGCTTCAAGGACCTTCATGTCTCACTTTAACCAGAATTCATATGTGACTTTTATGTCACGAAGAGTCCACGTGACTTCCTGACTTGACTGTGTTCCTGACCTGATTATCTGTATACGTGCTGGTATCTATTCTAAGTGTGTATTGAGATACAATATTAGTATGCACTGCGGTGCTATTTAATAAGTGCACTGAGGTGTGACTCTACGTGCTAAGTGATCATTCGTGTTATATGTCAATACATGTGTACCTTCCAGCACAGTCATGGTAATTGGTCAGTAATAGTGTCGTGGTATGTTGATTGTTGTTTGAAGCATTACACTAAGTATGGATCTAGATTGAGCCGATGTGGATTCATACTTAGGGTACACGTACTATAGTACGACATATAGGAGGATGACCATGTGACCACGACATGTAATTCCAATATCGAGATAGGGTTAATCTAAGCAACTTAAATGGGTAGAAGCATTGGGAGAGAACAGAATCTCGAGATCGTACGTCACCAGCCGCCCTGGGTCTCGTCCAGGCGCGTCGGGTTGGCTGCCTCGGATACTGTATAGTCATCCGTACTAGTGGAGTACAGTATCTGATTTGTGACTACCGAGCCAGCTCTTTCTATAGGAGAGCTGGAACCGTTACTGCTTATTCTAGCGCGGTAGCCTTTCGATGGACCGGTGCATTTCGTGCTTGCTTGTATATAATAGTTTGGCTAGCCCTGCTGGAATGCGATACGATCTGAGGATTCCTATATATATATATATATATTGCATTACTGGGATAACCCAGGCAAGTCATAGAAAGCCGTAGGATTGATTGGCCGATTGTAAGCTGACTTGTTTGTGATATGTTTTCTTCTGTTAGCTACCGAGGAACATGGACTATCGTGGTGCGTGGTCCAACCCATGTCCTTGTTTGGTTGTTGGGTTGGGCTATTGTGCTGCGATAGGCTATGGACCGAAGTCGCGATCAGAAGTCCTTTTACCTGCCCATGGTTATAGGATATATCTTATCTCGGTACGATATTGGCACCGTTTGTCCTTGTTTGGTTGTAAGGGTGTCGTATTGTCTCGATGATATGGTATAAGCCTATAACTCATGAATCAGGTCTTATTTAACTCATTGGATTTATTTTACTATTTTGTGCTCCCTTGTGGTACTTGCTATTCGGGGACTGACCCCGCTGGTTTTGTTTGGCCAGATTTCGTAGCAGCTCCAGAGGATCCAGCCTTCCATCCGAACAATGGTGCACACCAGGAGTATGGGTGCCAGGGACCATGAGTGGGATTCTTCTTCACCGCTCTGATATCTTCTATTTTGTACTTGGCGTTTAGCCACCGACACTTGTTTAGCCGGCAGTTCTGGACACTAGTTTCCTTTGCATAATTGTAATTAAATCAGACTGCAGCTGACTATAGTTATGTACTATTGACTCTCGGAACTAGCTCATCATTTTGTATAGCTAGACTCATGAATTATTTTGATGAAGCGTCGGGGACGTCTTACTGCTTTGTCTTATATGAACATTATTTACTGCTTCTTGTTTTGATTGATTGAGACATAGATGCTCTGTGGGACCATAGGAGACCTGATTGTAGCATGCACCCCCTAGTCTCTTGACAGCCACGATCGCCGTATGACGTTTATATACCTCATACGGTGTAGCTGGCCTAGTTCGTCTCAGTATTCCGGTACTGGGGCGTGACAAGGTTTTAGTGGTGGCCCATGCAAGGTCTGTTTTTCAGACTTGTGGGATGTTACGATTATAGGAGTCTCAATCAAAACATGTTCCCCTTGATCTCCTGATTCGTCTTCTCTTTCTCCCACCTTGATTGCTAGCATGATTATCATCCTCGATTCTTTTTCGTCCTGTCTTTTGATACTTTGTATCCTTTCCTTTAGGGTCACATCATTCTCGGCTATTGGAGGAGCCAGCATGGGAGAGAATCCAGTAGATCAGGGACCAGTTGGAGATCAGCAAGGGGTAGCCCCTCTACCTGGACAGATTCCTATCGAGAACGTTACCGAGCATGAGCCAGTTGAGCTACAGAGGCTAGAGGATCCCGTACCTCCAATGATGCCGGTAGTACCAGTAGCACTAGACGCACCTGCACTATTACAGATCATCAGAGGGTTGTTGGCATCCCAGCAGCGTCAGCAGGAACATAATCTTTTGCTCAACCGGAGACTTCAGTTAGCTTTAGAAAAAGAGATGCGAATCCAACAAGGACTTCACTTGGAGATGATGCGGCTTGTGGGGAGGCATAATCATTGTGGCTCTGATACAAGTGCAGCAGTTCAGACCATAGACTAGCTACCTGCCCGTTGATACGGAGGCCAGGAGGACCGGTTCGACAGTTCTTATCACCACCATCCCTTGTGGCAACACCTTATGGAAGACCAATGTCGACAGTAAGGCCGTTAGCCCAGCGTCCATTACCGAAACAAGCTCAGATGTACCGACAAGCACAACATCAGGTTGGACAGCAGGGCCAGGAAAGGCCGGGACAGAGGCAAAAAGAATTTGGAGTATTAGAGCAGAGGTTGTCCGAAGGCGGTCAGATTGTGGGTAAGATTTCAGTATTATTCATTATAATTCCTTGAGTTCTATATTCGAAGAGTGAATGCGACTTTCTCGTCTCACTTATCTGCTCTCGTATCATGTGATACGTGATATTCATCATATATCTTGATTACGAGAGTACGTCCTGGGCAGAGTTTCGTTCTTGATTTAGTCATTGGTACCGACTTATCTCAAGCGTTGACCCTTGTCCACTTTGGGAGTCAGTGTAGGACCTCGAGGACGAATTTCTACCAGACTTGAGAGGCATATTTCATTCGTATGTCTCCGATCATTTCTTTCTAGGGTATGATTATTGTTTGTGCTCTTACTTAATTATTCTTGCTTTCTTAAACTGTTCTTGTGCTATGTGTTGTTTGATAATTGTGCTTGCTATATGTCATAAGTGTATTTCGTGATCTGAGAGCGCGCTCGACTAGCCTTATCAAAATTCCGAGGACGGAATTTTTCTAAGGATGGTAGAGATGTCACTCCCTATTCCCGGAATACGTAAATTTTTGATTTTTTTTTCATGTATATGGTATATGGCACCTGTATCTTTATTGCATTTATCCTGTATTTGTAACTGGCCATGGCATGGAACATTATCTCGTCGCGGATTAGTGTGCCACCCCTTGTCCTTGTCTGGTTGTAGGCGTGGTTCACTGTTTCGATGATAATATTTCTGAACCGTGTTGTGGTTAGGATTTTATTTAATTAATTTAATTAGTTGTATCATGTAGCATTTAACATGTCATTAGTCATGTAGTTAAGAGCATGCTTAAGCTTAGGGTTTCTTTGAGTCAACCCAACCCCTATATATATTCTCTTCCTCACTCTCTCTCTCCTCATTCACTCTTTTTATTTCTTTTCCTCCCAACCAATAGGCAAGTACATCTTGCACCAAATGGAGAGATTATTGTATTTTTATTTCTTAATTTTTTTTGATATTATTTGTCTATATTGTTCTTCTCTTCATTCTCTACAAGTTTAGTTCTTGGAGTTTTTGATTTTAATGGCTAGTTTGGTGTAGATCTAAGTTTCTAAAACTAGGGTTCTATGGGTTTCCATGGTTTTGATCTATCAAATTTGGTTGTTTTCGAAAACTAATGGTCCTATGTTGTAGGAAATTCAATTATATCCAATTTTGACCTTTGAAAAGTTAGATTTCGACTTGATTTGAGGAAGTTATGGCCAAAACAATTTTGGTCAAACTTCTATGTTCATCTGTCCTGATTCTGGCAGGGACGATGAATAGTGTCTGGCCGCATAAGAATTTATGGCCGCATGAGCATTTTTGAGCCGCATAAGAATTTCTGGCCGCATGAGCATTTTTGAGTCGCATAAGAATTTCTGGCCGCATGACCATTTCTGGCCGCATGACCATTTCTGGCCGCATGACCATTTTTGGGCCGTATGATCATTTCTGGCCGCATAAGCATTTTTGAGCCGCATAAAAATTTCTGGCCGCATGACCATTTCTGGCCGCATGACCATTTCTGGCCGCATAAGAAATTTTGAGCCGCATAAGGCTGATTTTGATTGTTTGATGCTCTTTTTGACTAATTTGTGGCCAGAATTTCTCCAAACTTCTAACATAAAAGTTGTAGATGTTTGTCTTGGCTTCAAGGACCTTCACGTCTCACTTTAACCAGAATTCATATGTGACTTTTATGTCACGAGGAGTCCACGTGACTTCCTGACTTGACCGTGTTCCTGACCTGATTATCTGTATACGTGCTGGTACCTATTCTAAGTGTGTATTGAGATACAATATTAGTATGCACTGCGGTGCTATTTAATGAGTGCACTGAGGTGTGACTCTATGTGCTAAGTGATCATTCGTGTTATATGTCAATACATGTGTACCTTCCAGCACAGTCATGGTAATTGGTCAGTAATAGTGTCGTGGTATGTTGATTGTTGTTTGAAGCATTACACTAAGCATGGATCTAGATTGAGCCGATGTGGATTCATACTTAGGGTACACGTACTATGGTACGACATATAGGAGAATGACCATGTGACCACGACATGTAATTCCAATATCGAGATAGGGTTAATCTAAGCAACTTAAATGGGTAGAAGCATTGGGAGGGAACAGAATCTCGAGATCGTACGTCACCAGCCGCCCAGGGTCCCGTCATGGTGCGTCGGATTGGCTGCCTCGGATACTGTATAGTCATCCGCACTAGTGGAGTGCAGTATCTGATTTGTGACTGCCGAGCCTGCTCTTCCTATAGGAGAGCTGGAACCGTTACTGCTTATTCTAGCGCGGTGGCCTTTCGAGGGACCGGTACATTTCGTGCTTGCTTGTATATAATGGTTTGGCTAGCCCTGCTGGAATGCGATACGATCTGAGGATTCCTATATATATATATATATATATATATATATATATATATATATATATATATATATATATTGCATTACTGGTATAACCCAGGCAAGTCATAGAAAGCTGAAGGATTGATTGGCCGATTGTAAGATGACTTATTTGTGATATGTTTTCTTCTGTTAGCTACCGAGGAACATGGACTATCGTGATGCGTGTTCCAACCCATGTCCTTGTTTGGTTGTTGGGTTGGGCTATTGTGCTGCGATAGGCTATGGGCCGAAGTCGCGATCAGAAGCCCTTTTACCTGCCCATGGTTATAGGATATATCTTATCTCGGTACGATATTGGCACCGTTTGTCCTTGTTTGGTTGTAAGGGTGTCGTATTGGCTCGATGATATGGTATAAGCCTATAACTCATAAATCTGGTCTTATTTAACTCATTGGATTTATCTCACTATTTTGTGCTCCCTTGTGGTACTTGCTATTCGGGGCCTGACCCCGCTGGTTTTGTTTGGCCAGATTTCGTAGCAGCTCCAGAGGATCCAGCCTTCCACCCGAACAATGGTGCACACTAGGAGTATGGACGCCAGGGACCATGAGTGGGTTTCTTCTTCACCGCTCTGATATCTTCTATTTTGTACTTGGCGTTTAGCCCCCGGCACTTGTTTAGCCGGCAGTTCTGGACACTTGTTTCCTTTGCATAATTGTAATTAAATCAGACTGCAGCTGACTATAGTTATGTACTATTGACTCTCGGAACTGGCTCATCATTTTGTATAGCTAGACTCATAAATCATTTTGATGAAGCGTCGGGGACGCCTTACTGCTTTGTCTTATATGATCATTATTTACTGCTTCTTGTTTTGATTGATTGAGACATAGATGCTCTGTGGGACTATAGGAGACCTGATTGTAGCATGCACCCTCTAGTCTCTTGACAGCCACGATCGCCGTATGACGTTTATATACCTCATACGGTGTAGCTGGCCTAGTCCGTCTCAGTATTCCGGTACTGGGGCGTGACATGTATATTTTCAAAATTTATTTTTATTATTTATAATAAATTATTTAACAAGAAGGTATTTTAAAGATTTGATTATTTATGTTTACTTTCGAAATTGTTTTATCTAAATTATTAAAAATATAGTTTAAAATTATTTCCTATTAATACTTAAATATTTATTATAATTTTTGAAATTAATTAATTATTATTATTTATAAAAAGATATTTTGAATTTAATTGTGATAATTTAAATGGTAATTTTGAAAACAAGGTTTTATGAAAATATTTATTGCATATAAGGTACGAAAATTTAAATTTATAAATATAATTCTATTTTTGAATTTTTATTTAATATTAATATTTTATTATTCGATAAAAGTATTTGAAAATATTGTTTTAATTTAAATTGAATTAAATATGATAAAGTATATTTGAAAAGATTATTTTTATTGGCTTACATTTGAATAAGTTTTAATGTTTTAAACGATTTTAAATGTATTTGAATTTAATTATGAAATTATCTCTTGGGGTTTTAACCAAATTTTGTCCTTATCCTAATGGGATTCCCACCTCCTATAAAAGGAGAAGTACTTGCCCTATTTTTCCATGAATTCAACAAACCAATTATTCACATCTCTATTGTGCATCGTGTCGGTGCCACTACATCCACTATATTCGTTTCTATTACAAATACAATTATTCAGGGTCCGAAAAATTCGGACCTCCTCAACTCCGCCTCCGTCCTAATCCTAGCAGAAGCTCGAGCTCCTGACCACTGCCACCGGAACCTAGCACCCCCGCCATCATCCCGACCACCTTGGCCGACACGACAGCCATGACCTAGCCACTACCTCCCTATTCTTCCTCGCCATCGCCCTGCCCGGCCACCGACTGAAACCGGGTTCGCCTCTGCCGTAGTCCCCTGTCCCCGTTCGACCACCATCACCACCGCCATCAACACGACCATGGCCATCACACACCTTTTCCAAATCATCACCACCGCCACCAAACCGGCCGGCCAACCCAGGCCAGCGACCACCCCTTGCGCCTGGCGCCGTCGTACCGCTGTCTCCAGCCACCATCCACACAAAAAAAAGAAAAAAAAAGAAACAGAAGGCCATTACCTCCTCGCCGTCGAGGATTTCCTCCCCCAGCCCTCGGGCATGAGCCCTCAAACCGGGGAAGTCCTCTCCGGCGCATCCCCTGTCCCCATACACTACCGTACCGAGCTTCCTTGGAGGCGACGACGAAATCGTTGCTGAAAAACCAGATCTGCCACTACCGTGATCCGCCGCCACCCTCTCTAACGGGTGAGCGTCGCCGTGCTCGTGCCCCTTTCTGGTCGGGCCGCGCACATGCGCATCTTCCCGGCCAACCGCGCCAGCCGCGACCGAAGCGTCACTAAGTGCCCGTCGATCCTCCTCGACCGTGCTTTATGCGTGAGCGCCGCTCGCTCCCCGATCTTCTCCTTCGCACTCCCCGAACCCCTCTCTCCCTTCTCACCCTCTCTCCGTCGGAGCAGCCATCGCCGGCCGAGCTCCCTCCGGCTCTTCCCAAATCTTCCTCCCGATCGATCCCTCCCTCTCTCTAGGATTCCATGCTGCCTACAAAAAAGGGCTGAGTTTTCTTGAGAGAGAGACAGGAGACACTGATGTCCCTTATATCTCTCTGTAGGTTGTGCTGACTTCTCTCGAGGGAGGTCACACACTAGCACAGCAACTTTTGCTTTTATTATTATTATTATTATTATTATTATTATTATTATTATTATTATTATTATTATTATTATTATTATTATTTTGTCGTTTTGTTAATCATACAATTTGTATTCTAGAAATTGTACAAATTTTTTCTAGCTAAATTCAAAGTTAAAATTTTTTTTAACACTAAAATTATACCACGATTTATATGAATATATATAGTTTTGGTCTACAGGATTTAGCATTTTTTTAAAATATTTATCTAGGATACATTCCAATTGGTGAAATGTAGTTTTTACCTAAATCATGTTTTACAACTTAAAGTTTTGCCAAAAAGCAGTTTTTATATTTTTCAAATATTTTCTAAAAACTATTTTGTAACAAAAATATGGCAAGGGGCTTGGGACCTACGTCTAATAGGCTCTGGAAGTCATAAATATATTATTATGATATTTTTTTATACATATTTTTGACCTAAATATTTTACTCCATTGGATTCTTAGTTAAAATATTTCCTTGATTATACCAAGTTATTAAACTAAATATGCATATAAGTGAGTTCTGTTTTTACCCATAAAACTATTTCTTCGTATTTACGTATTTAGCTTAAAAATAATTTGTTGTGGTTTCCAAATTATTACGAACTATTTTCGAGTATTACGTAAAATATTTTACTAAAAGAATCTAGTTTTCAAGGATTATAAATAGTTCTCAAAAATCGTATACATATTTATTATTATCTATTTTTATTTTTTTTTATTTTTCCTCCCTTCCATGACCAACCCCATTATTCTTATTCCTCGCCAATTCCGTACTACCTTATGTCAAACCTAACTAAGTTGACCGTTCTGGACCCGATGGAATACTCCATGTTGTCAACAGAGGCTTCCATGCGTAGTTGTAACACCGGATCGATCTTGTGCCACCTTTATTGTACCACACCAGGCAGCTCACCAGGCGTCACAACAGGCAAGTATACCTTGCTAATTAACTGTCATATTATTTATTTTCTGCATTATTTACTTTATTTTATATTATTATTTTTTATTGTTATAAACTGCGCGTCCAAGCCACACTTGGGTGCAAGCGACTCTATTAGTCGTTTTACTTTACTATATGCATGTTAACTTAGTGTTAGCGGACTACCTTCTTGTTGGGAGATATCCTTATATCTCCTTGGGCCATGACACTCACACTACACGGTTTGAGACATTTTGCTAGGGGCACGACTTATGGACTGGCCATCTCTAAAGTCGTGTGACGGTAGATGATCGTAACTGCTATGTCTAAGGTTTTAGAGACTCAAGCAGTTACAAAACTGGACGAGCCATGGACATGACTTGGTCAGTATGGGAAATATTGGGAGAGGACAGTCGCTAGTGTGTATGGGAATCCAAACAGGTAAACCACAGTCTCCGGATGGAATTGTGGCGATTTATATTTACAGATGCCCTCTGACGTTTTGGACGTTACGGACGGATACGGATGACTGGATGCCAGTTACGTACATGTAGCCTAAATCCCACCCATGCGCATGAAAGTTGTCCTCTAAATTGCCCATTAGGCGGTTAGAATCTCCTTTGCATATTTGTGTCTAGGATAGTCTTTTATATATTATTTTATTATTCTGATAGTTCATATTAGCATGTTCTTCCTGTATCTTGTTACGTCCCTCTGAGGACCTGGTTATTCCCCAGGTGTGTGTTCATGTCTTCCGCAGGTATCCTAGCCGGGATCGTGGTCTTCTCCATTTATTCGAAGATGACGTGACTTGGTTCCTCCTTGCTACTTCCACTTAGTCCTTTTACATATCATGTACTTCCTCCTTTTTATTTTGGTTGGTAGTGGATGTGTCTCCACCCAACATATTATACCAAAACAACTCATTATATGATATCTTTTATTCTCTTATTTTGTGGATGAGATTAGTTAGTTGTGGTTTACTGTATTTTATAGTTTATGTATACATACAAGGCCCTGTACTTCGTATGTATATAGCTGGCATGTCTACGTACTTAGTCCTACGTATTTTGGGACTGGGGCGTTACATGTTTTTGTGGTGGCCCATGCAGGTCAAGATAAATTATTTGGTTACTTACCATACCAAGCAAGCCTACGTATAGGATTTGAGTCTAGGATCTCATCCACATACTTGACCGCCTTCTCGCTTGACTCCTCGAGTTGTATCTTGCTTGATCCCTTCTATCGTGATTCGTGTCCTTCTTTCATGCTTGATAGAGATTAATAAGGTAACCCATACTAGGTGGACATGACCCATTACACTATGTCAGAATTCGTGTTTTTCGACATACTAAATCCGTCGAAAACTCGGTGTTGGTCCGTCGATAAGTAGGTAGAGAAAACGACGGATTTCGTTTGTCGTATAATAAACGGCGGACTACAACCGTCTATAATCCCGCTTAACATAATTCCTCCTATATGCCTATTTTTGACAGACAATGTCCGTCGAAATTCTGTAAAATATTTACCAAAATTATTTTTAATTAATTAAACCTATTTTACCTATAAGCTGGTATCCACATTGA
Source organism: Iris pallida (assembly GCA_029216955.1). NCBI lineage: Eukaryota > Viridiplantae > Streptophyta > Magnoliopsida > Asparagales > Iridaceae > Iris > Iris pallida. Next base: position 3,232,737 of record JANAVB010022200.1, read on the forward strand.
ATCTGAAAATAAATCAAAGACTCACCAAAATGAATATATCACGAATCATTCAAGAATCACAATTGATAACGAATACATTCAATTCAAAATGACTATATCACGAATCATTCAAGAATCACAATTGTAAATATGAATATGTGCAATTCAAAATGAACATAACCACCAAGTGATTTTAGAATCTCAATTGATATTGAATATCACTAATTAGACATTGTTTTTCTAGTATCTAAATACTTACAATTGTTCTCACACATAGCATCCAAACATAAAAAGAAATAGTATTTCAGAATACAAATGCTAATATTCAAATCATAATAAATTGAACACTCTTTTGGCCAATTGATCAAACCACCAAGCGTAACGTCTTCAAACGTTCCATCCCCTTCAAACAAATATGCATTGCGGGTGAAGATTTCATCGATGATGATCCTATAAACATCTTCCTTTGGCGGTGCATCAGAATTTAAGTGTCCAAAAGTAATATGTTTTCTTTTGAAGTCCTTTAGAAAACATGTCTTTGGCAAGTTGGATTGTTCTGGCATCTACAACCATTGAAACACAAATACACAATATTAACAAGAGTAGAACTATAGTATCAGTGTATCACTCAAATAAGTATGAAGCAATATAAGTATCAAAGTGCAATTTAGATCAGTATGTATACCTCAGAAGTACCATGAACTGAGATGTTGACTGTTGTGTTGTTTTTGGATGGTTACTTTTTATCATTTCTTTGATTGTAGCCATTTCCTCTTTAAGTGTGATTAGATCGGTCTCCTTAGCTTCTTTTTTATTCTTTAATTTACGAGCAGTCTCTCTACTTGCCGCTGAAGCACAAATCTCTGTCTTTGAAACACCTCCACCCATGCCACGAACATAACCCTTCTATCACGTCCGAGTACCTAAACAACATACAAAAGCAAGGGGATTATTTTCTACAAGCTTTCACTTTTTCCCTACAAGATATAAACAAACTATTTATTAAAATAAAATCTCATAAACCATTTCAACATGATCATTGTCCAAATCATTTTGTCCCAAGTACGGATCATCTTCTACAAGCTTTCTAATTTTTTCCTACAAGATATAAAATGGTGCATATATATGATTAATGAAACTCAAAATCAACAAAATTATTATTATAATTAAAAGAGAGTTATTCTTACAACATAATCGTTCGAGCTGGTAGAGGAATTAGTATTCTTGGGCATATGTGTGTTCACGTATAACACGCTTCTATTGACCTCACCAGTAGGACTCCTTTTTCTATATCCAAAAAGAAACAAAATATCATATTGCAATAAAATGTAAGAAAAGAAAAAAGCAAAAAAAAAATGTGTATTAAGTAATTACCAGCTCATATGCTACCCTAGCACATCCAGTCCTACCGGTTGTATGTAGTACCTTAACTTTTTTTCCTCCCTTCCTTACCAACTTCACGACGAATATTGTCTTCAGGAGTAGAGCATAAATCAACAAAGTCTTCCCAATCTTCTTTCTTTACAATGTTAATAGGCCTATTTCTTTTTCGCTCAGCAACGGTTGGAAACATATCACACCTTTTTCGGAGGTTAGACTTCCAATTTTTCCAAGAAATATTAGCTTTTTGCAAAACTTTAGCCTTATAAATTTCGGGCACAACGTATCTACTCTGCAAAGACAATTTTCTTCATATGTTAGACAATTTTCTACTCTGCAAAGACATAAACTTTAATAATTTTTTATAATTCACATTTACTCACATTAACACCTCTCCATATGTCTTCTTTCATACTTTGTGGAACCTTTTTCCAAGAATCAATTGCAGGTGGACAATGTGTCTTTGTTATCTTTCCAACAGTAGTTGCAAATTTTTTTGATTCAATATCAACATGTTGTCCATAATCATCAAAAATGATAAGTTTTGGGGCACCTATAAAATTTTTCAATAATTAGAACATATTGTAACATATAACATATGAACTATTAGATAAAGATATTAAAATATTATTAGATAAAGGTATGAAATAATCACCGATTCGTTTAGAAGTGCTTCCTTGATGACCACTAGAAGGATCCCCATTATTAGATTCATCCCTATTAGCTTCATGATCACTATAAAGTTTGTCTCTACTGGATTGGGTTCCATCTGCTAACATAATGAAACTAGAACAACAAACAGAAATGCCAATTAAGATATAAAGAAGAATATCAATTTTCAGTTAGTGCAAACAATGACAAAGAAAAAAGATAAACATAGCTTGTATGTGCTTGAGAATAAAGACAATAGAAAAATTCAGCTTATGAGCAGATGTGAGTCCAACAAAAAATAACAAGCACCAGCCTCAAGCACCAACTCAGGAATCTTTTTAAAAAAAATTACATGGCATTTACTTTCATATTTAAACAAAATAAGAATAAAAATAAGCATCAGGTCATTAAACCCATCTTACTTTCATATTTAAACAAAAGTTCTTAGATTTAAAATGGAAAATACTAACCAGAGGAATGGAATCAAGTGCACCGACAACAGCCGTTGATAGCCACAGGGGAACAAAATCACCAGTTCCATTTATAAGGATGGAATAAGTATCATCAGAGTCGAACTGCTTCACAAACATGATATAATATAGGCATTAGAAAGAATCGTGATCTTCTATAGGACAGTGCATTGGGTTTATTCGGTGAAATCCCCAAAACCAATTTAACCGTAATCCAAAAAATCTAAATCAAACTCGAGCCGAAATGAGCCATGATCGAACCAAAAGATATAATCATTTCAAATGCAAATCTTTTGCAGATTACAGTTAACTCATTCAGCTACACTCACAAATTGCTCAGAAAAACAACCACTGGCAACATATATCAAAAGCAAATAACAATATATATGAGTTTGTGTTTTCGCAAATAACTCAGATTTTAATGGGATTACTCATATTTGGATACTCCACTAGTACGAACCCTACACATAGTTAATGGGACCCGTCTACTCCACAGGAACCATGTTTCAAACTTTAAAATCCTAAATTTGGTGGGTTCCTAATCCGAAAATCCGATACTCTGATCCGATACCAATACTCATCAAACTTTAAAATCCCAAATTTGGTGGGTTCCCAACCCTGCATCTGTCTCGTTCACACTTGTGCTCATAACCTTACACTTGTTAAAGTGGTTAGGGCCAATCAGAAACTTGGTATCAGGTATCAGATACTTCTTAAGAGTATCGGTATCAGGTATCAGGTTCAGAAACTTGGTATCAGGTATCAGATACTTCCTAAGAGTATCAGAAACTTAGTATCAGGTATCACAAACTTGGTTTGTGCTGCATCTAATTTATTTCATTTGTTTGAAGGAAGGCACCAATACTATAACAATAAACCTGCTGCTAAACTAATCCATTTAACTTTCAAAGAATTGATAGAAGCAAAAGTTGCAGAATTCACATCTCAAATTGACTTTATGCTATAAATTTTCAGGAGAAGGAAACCTCATTTGCAAAAGAGCAAATATTCAACCTAAAAGCTAAATTGGAGTCATACGCAACTACAAATATTAACAAGAACCTAGATAAGGGAGATGATAATAGGTAAGCAACCTTCTACGGTACATCTAACACAGAACTATAAGTTGCTACTGTTTGATTGGAACAATTTGAGATCACACAGTCATTTTCGAATAGAATAATCAGCATCAGCAATTCCAAACAAGAGAATATGCAATGCCATGTAAAATAATGCATCTTGTAGTCAAAACTAACCCACATGAGAAATTTATGTAAATAAACTGCCCATTCGCTGAAATACGGAGTTATGTGACAAATTTGTCCACACGAGATTTGACTTGGAAGCACTAAACTTGATCAAAGTCCCGAAACCTAGCATGCATTTCATACTTCCATCTTATTAAAGTAACTCAAATAAAAGTGTTTGTAGAACTAATGATCATCAAAATGTACTGATCATCAAAATGTATTAAATAATTGATAAATAATCTTCATCATATTCTAAATTATCAGCAAATGCAGATGCTAATGATGAAGCTTCTCCAGCTGCTTCAGTAAAAACAAATGGATCTTCGTAAGCGTCGACTTTGTGACTTAATCTTTTAGGAGATTCTAAAACAAGATGCCAATTATCCCTCATTTCATCTTTGCAATAAAAGACTTGAGATGCTTGAGAAGCATGAATGAATGGCTCATCTGCTTCACTTGTATTTGTCATGAACCTCCCAAAATTGACAAAAACCAAATTTGTTTCTGGATCCACCACACATCTATTTACTTTGTCTTTTACACGCACCCAATCACAATAGAAGACTACTTGGTTGAAATCATAGTAATCTAGTTCAAGTATTTGTTTGACAATGTCGTAATAAGTCACTTTATCATCCTTAAAATTGGAAGAACTAGATTTTGATCTGTAACTGGTTTAAGCCTTCATGGAAACTCCACTATTTTGGGTGTTTGAGTTCAATTCTGAATTAGCTGTATAAAAACATATCTATTTACCGTATACGCATTATATGTTACGGTCTCAAAATTTGGACCATTTGCAAGCCTCTTAAAATGAGTCATTTCCTCCTTCTCAAGTTGTGCTCTTAACCAAGGAATATAGTCCATGATCTTCTTTGTTTGGTTTCTTACTCTTTGATATTTTCCACTAGGCCGATTATCCCTTATGTACGTTTGATACTTCCTATAAATACATACGTAGAAATATTTAAATTATATATTTATGGAATAAATATATCATAATTCATACACATAATTGCGTAGAAGTGTTACTTACTCCACCCATTTATCATTTTCAGGAGAATGCAACAAAATCCATCTACATACTTGTTTGTACTACAAACTAGTCAAACGAAAAACCTTGCCAAGTGAATTGATAGGATATGGACGTTCTTTATTAATATCATTGATGGATCTTCTCCCTCCTCGTTTGTAACTTTTATGTTTACCATTAGGAATGTGGTCCATGTAATATCTCATTGCTTCTTCTAATATATATTTCTCAGCAATAGAGCCCTCTATAAAAGTTTTGTTTCGACCATATGGTTTGTATGTTTTCATCTTCCTACATATGGAGCACAGATTTATAAAATAACTCAAGTGAATAAAACATAAACTACTAGATTTTTGGATTTTACCTTTCAAAAGGATACATCCACCTATATCTAACTGGTCCGCAGACTAGAGCCTCCTCTGCCAAGTGAATCACACCATGTGTCATTGAAACAAAAAAAGATGACAGAAAATACATTTCAAACACACATAATGCCTCCACAAGTCGTTGGTGTATGCTAGAAAACTCTGACCGATCAACACCTTAGAGCATAGGACTTTGAAAAAATTTGACAGTTTTCGAATTGCAGCCTGCAAAGGTTTTTCTTTTTTATAACCATTATAAATATTGGTAGTAACCCTTGCATGAGAATGTGATAGTCATGTGACTTCAAGCCCTTGAATTGAAAATCTTGCAAATCCACCTTATGTTTCCAATTCCCGCTATACCCAATAGGAACTTTTAACTTGCTCAAGGTTTTGCAAATTATTTCTCTTTCAGACCGGGATAATGTAAAAGGAGCCTTCGGGATAATTTTTTTCCATCTTCTTCTACTATCCATAATTTTTTTCTTATCTTCCATTCCTCCAGATCTTTACGAGCATCAACTCTGTCCTTAGACTTACCCTTAGTATCCATTATTGTTGCAAACAAGTTTTCAGCCACATTTTTTTCTACATGCATCACATCCAAATTATGCCGAAGGTACAATTCCTGTGACAATGAATATGTTAATTAATTACAATACTTAAGCATAGCATAAAACCAAAGATAAACCTATTTAACAAACCAATTATATTAACTTCCAATATGGCAAATCAAATAGAATCGATTTCTTTGACCATGGAACATTCGTATCAGTGGGCCGCTTCCGCTTATTACCTGCTAACTTTTCAAATTCTGTTTGTATAGCTTTCATTTTTCTAAATAATTCTGCACCAGTCAAACGTATTTGAGGCCTCCTATATTCTTCATATCCATTAAATTTGAACTTTTGCTTTCTAAAAGGATACTTGGCATCTCTTATGAATCTTCTATGACTCATGTAAGCAAAAAAATTTCCATGCTTTAGCCACTTCGCATCTATTTCTTTGCCACATACAAGACAATGAAAGTGACCTGCAGTCCTACAACCTGAAAGATACGCATAAGCTGGAAAATCATGTATACACCACATCAGCATTGATTTCAAGGTGAAGCTGGTCTTCATGTGAGAATCATATGTAGTGCTTCCTGCAAACCATAAATCTTTCAACTCCTCAACCAATGGTTGCAAATAGACATCAATGTTATGTCCTGGACCACTTGGACCAGGAATCAACATGGTTAACATGGTAAAATCCTTTGTCATGCATAAAGATGAAGGAAGATTATATGGAACAATCATAACTGGCCAACAACTGTACGAATTATGCATCCCAAAAGGTTTGAAACCATTAGTTGCGAGACCTAGTCGAATATTTTGTTTCTCAGTAGCAAACTCAGGCCACATCCTGTAAGCCCCTGAATTTAGGGCTTATTTTTTATTATTTTTATAAATCAATTATTTTGAATAAATATTATTATTTGATTTAATGCTCTTTACCGTGACTTGGAATTCTAGAGCATCAGGGATGCCAGTCTCTGGAAACTTCCTTCTTGAGTTTGTAGTAGACGAGATTATCTTTATTTTGATATATCATGTCCCACTTGAACTCGTTCCCTTGTGCTCTTTTTGCTTCGCGCAAGTTCGGGTCAATATTAGACCATTTAATTATTAATTGAATTCTCACTCTTTTCTTTGATCATCATATGCGCGTTACCATGACTTTTAATTTAGGAGCACCAGACTAGTTATTTTCTCGAAACCAACTTGTCATGTTTGATCTACTCGAGACGCTCTTCACCCATGACCTTCGTGTCCCACTCAGACACTCCATTTTGTGCTTCATTTTCTTCGCACAACTTTCGGGTCAATTTAGGCCAATTAATTATCTACCGTAAAACCTGATTTAATTTCCAATTTAATTTCGGGACCCGACATCGACCCAACCTAGTCGACCCCAAATATGGACATGGCCCACATGAAGCCTACTACCCGCCTGACACTTGTGTCCTATTTATTTGAGTCCCCGCATGTTATTTATTTGCCCATGATTATAAACACCCATTTTAATTCGAATATTGCCTCCTGTCCGATTTTGGCCCGACCCGGCTCTACCGAACCCGAGCCCAAGCTCCATATTGTTCTTTCATGACTGTCTAAATATCCCACATAATTTTTCTATTTTTTCTATTTTGAAAATATCTATTTCTCTCTCCATGTGTATATATACACATATATATACATATTATATATATATATATATATACCTATATATATAATCTCTCTCTCATCCTCACCTCACTCTCTCTCTCCTAACTCCCCCTATGTGTAGCCGACCTACACCCTCTCTCTCATTCTCTCTCTCTAAATATCTTCTTAATATCACTATCTCTATCTTGTGTGTATATATATATATATATATATATATATATATATATATATATATATATATATATATATATATATATATATATATATATATACATATAACTTTCTCTCCCTCCTCCTTAAAATATATACACCCACACTTTTCTCCTTACAAGCAAACCCCCCCAACTTGCTGTACGAGAGCCCCCTCTCCCTACTTTCTCTTTCTCTCTCTTCCCCTCATAATATCTACATATCTCTCTCCCTCTTTCAAAATATCACACACACTCTCTCTCTTATTTCTTTTCTCATTCTTCACCAACTCCATCACCTACATACCCTCACCAGCAAGCAAGCCGAGCCCATCCCTCCATGGCCGACACCCCTACCTCCCATTCCCAGCCTCCTTCTTCTTTTCTCCTCCTCCATACTCTATCATCATCATCATTCTAACACCACCATCACCCTTACTATCACCACCAACACTTCCACCATTAACACCACACTCCACCACCCTCACGTACGCCATCCGCCCACGGCTGTGCCACGCGCCACCATGTAGCCGGCGAGCCTTCCCCCGTCGTGCCACCGTGCCAGGCAAGCGCCACCGTGCCACATAGTAGCAGCAGCAGCTGTCGTGCTGCAGCAAACAGCAGCTGCCGCAGCAGCGGGCGCGCAGCCGCGCGCGAGCGCCGGCCAACCGCGCGCTGCCGACGGCCGCCACCGCCGGGGTAGGCACCCCCATGGCCGGGCACACACCCCCGCACCCTCCCGTGGCGTCCAACGTCCTCCGGGACGCGCCGTCTAGGCGTTTTGTGCGTTTTGCACGGAGTGCCGTCGACGCGCGCGGGGGAAAAAATTTCAGAATTTGTATTTCGGAGCAGCGACTTCGTGCACATTTTTCGGGAGATCCGACCGTTGGATCGGCGAAATCCTTGCTCCGTCTCAATCTCGGTATATCCCTCTTCACCTCTGTCAAGTTTGAACCATTAATGTCGTCGTTTGATACATCAAAACCGGCCGCCAAGTTGACGTTTTAATTTATACTATTTTTGGACAGTTTTACGATGCCAACTTTGCGGGTTCGTATCTTCGTCGTCGCATCTCCGTTTTGCACGCTACCAGTTCCGGTACACAGCTGGTATAACCCTCTTCCTTCCCCCTTTAGATCTCATTTCAGTTTGAGCTTGTTAGGTCGGTCGAATTCGACGCCAAAGTTGGCCGTTCGAATTCTTAGTGTTGCACTTGTAAAATTCTATTTTTGAACCCGGGACTCCAGATTCAATTTCTGACACCACCATTAGACTCGTGGCATCGTTCTGGCATTTTTTCTTATAAAGTTTGCTTGATTTGGAGAACGTGGGCCCTGGCACGCATTTCGGTGCAAAGCGGGTCCCACTTTCTGAGTCAACGGGACTTTTTGACGCCGGCTCATCAGAATCCAATTCCGGATATACCGTTGAGTTCGTATCGTCATTCTGGACTCGTTGACATATAATTTGCTAGGTTTTAGTGGACATTATTTTCGGCATGCATTTCGGTGTAAGTCGGATACCAATATCCGGACCAACGGGTCATTTTGAGATCGGCTCATCGGAATCCACTTCTGGATATACCGTTGAGTTCGTATCATCATTCTGGAATCGTTGACATATAATTTGCTGAGTTTTGAGAACATTGGTTCGACACGCTTTTCCGTGCAAATCAGAATTTCAATGTCCCGGTCAACGGACCAATTTGAGATCGGGTCAACGGAATCCAATTCTGGATATACCGTTGTGTTCGTATCATCATTCTGGATTCGTGGACATATAATTTGTTAGGTTTTGTGCACTTTTATTTTGGCACATTTTTCGGTACAAAGTGTGTCCAACGACGGACATCATTTTGGCCCAAAATTACCGTTTTGCCCCTGTGTCCAAATTAGACTTTTGAACAGGCTATCCTAGCTGATTTGACTATTCTGGACACGTTGGTGATGTTAGTTTTATCATTCGACAACATTTGTAGATTTTTTCCCTTTTTGTGTCATCCTATTATTATAATATTTTCTCCTTTTGGTTGTTTTAGAGACCCGTCGATTTCAGTGATTTCTAAATCATTGAAATTCATAAGTTGACCTTGTAGATATTTATAGAGACTAGCTTGACCATGGTTGACTACTTTGACTAGACGTCGAAGTAGAGTCAACATTTGACCTAGGTTAGACTAGTTTTGACCCTGGTTGACCACAGTTGACTATTTTGACCAAAGTCAACCGGAAGTCAATCGTAGCCTAAAATTGACTAGAACTGGACCAAAGTTGACCAGTTGACCCAAAGTCAACTGTTAGTCAACGTTAGTCAAGTTTGACCTAGAGTTGACCTAGGGTTGACCAGAGTTGACCAGTTGACCAGTTGACCAAAGTCACCGGTAAGTCAACCATTGACCTATTTAACCTAGATTAGACTTAGAATTGACCGGAGTTGACCAGTTGACCAAAGTCAACTGTACGTCAACCTTGACCCAGTTTGTCTTAGTTTGACCTAGATGTTAGTATATCTTTTGACCCTGATCAGCTCTTGTATTATTTCATCTATAGGTCTGTAGCTTTACTCTGAACCCTGATTCATATTGACAGCAGGACCCCAGGCGAGTACATTCTCTGATAACTTATTCCTAATTTATGATAACTGTTATGATTCATGTACTTAGTGTTGTTATGCTTATACCTGACACATGGTTCTCACGGATTGGTATTCTTGGATCCCGACGAGAGATGTTTCTCCTTCTTAGGTTGGGATATATTGTGCAAGCTCCCTTGTAGCTCTTGCTCAATATATGGTCACTGATTCTAGAGAAGGTTCACGACCTTCTCATTAGAATCCCGTGCAGTGACGTGTCCTGTTTGGATCCATTCTACCAGTTGGGGTAGGGGGAGTAGTAGCGTATGCCTGTGATCAGATCCATCCCGCATTCCCGAACAGTGTGAGTCATATACCGCACATATGACTTGCCAGGCCAGTTCTTGACATGAACCCAAGCCGATCACAAGTTGAAACTGCTACTCACACACATTGGATATATGGCTTACCTTGATTTGTGTACATACCATGATTTAGTTCTACTTTCTTGTTCTAGCTCTAGCTCTACAGCTTACCATTCCATGATACATATATGTACACTCCATGATTTTTATTGTATATGCTCTATTTACAGTCTTATAGCTTTTATTCTATCTTGAGATCTGTTATGAGATATATGTACTCGTTCCATCCTGACCGGATATGTTGACAAAATTTTAGGAGTAGTTGTGCCCTTAGTATGGGACTTCATGATGTTGCTAGCTGAGGTGGATCTCACTATTCTTCTATGTGAGTTCCCTGATAGTTATCCTTAGTTAGTCTTATTGTTCTTTCCTTATTTTCCTGTCTTATGATCTTTGTAGATTCTAGTTGTTCTAGTGATATTGTTATTAATTCTTGTCTTATCTTTCTTAGTTTTCGCATGAGTACATTTCTAGTTATGGATTCTTGGATGTCGTAGTTAGTATAGTATGCTTGACAGCGTTCTACCGCCGATACCGCGGCATAGGCTGGGCGTGGCCTACGTATTTGTACCCGTATATCCGGGTGCGGGTCGTGACATATTTTTTAGTGGTAGCCCATGCAGGTCAGTCTTTGCAATTAATGCGAAGTCATGGTAGTACTTGAGCTTATCGTACTACTGCGAGCCTGCCCTAGGATTAAGGTTGAGTCATGGAATATTTTAGGATTTTGGTACACAGTCACATATTAGGAACTCTTGGTAGATTCCAGGGATGACCCCTGGAAATCTTATTTCGAAATTTTCGAAAATTTTCCCATTTGTTCCTGTCCATCCTGATTTCTGAAACATCTGTCCGTATCAAACTTTATTCCTACTCGGGATGAGTTTGTGGACCCCAGAGGGGAGGTGTAAGTTGGACTTGTATATCATCTAGGTTAGGGAGATAATATGATTTACCAATCTCGTATCATGGTCGAGGTTTGTTTTAGATTATATTCCACCATTTTCTATCTTGACCTAGGTAGTACCCTCGGGACTTTTCCTGAGATTTTCCTCTGAACCCTTTCTCGGAAGTTGTTTCCGTTGTTTCTATTAACTTACCCTTGACTTGTTGTTGAATTTTAAATCTTAAATATTCGTTGTTGACCTTTGATTTTATTTTGGATAATTCTTTTAAGAATTGAGTTAAGATATCCTGATAAACATATTTTGGACGAGGACGATGAGAACAGTAAGTGTCTACTTTACTTATGGAGTTTGGAATTTATCGCAGTCATATTAGCTAGCCTGACAGGGACATGGAGCCTGATTTTGGATATACTATCCTAGTTATGGAATTTAGATTCTCTTGCAGCTATACCAGTTGGCGTGGTAAGGAATCTAGATGACCTGATTATAGGGTGTAAACCTTGGTTATGGACTCTATCGTTTATTGTAGCTATGTTTACTGGCGTGGCGTAAATTCTGGCAACATGATTTTGGATAGACGTGTATGGTTATCAAGTCATATCTTAAGTTGATTCACTTCTTTTACCAATTGAGCAAGATAATTCCTACCATTATTTATTGTTTATCATTATTTTCTCTCCCATCACATGATGATTTTCTCATCTTACCGTCACTTCCTTTGCCTTGTTTAGCTATTTCTTGATTACACAAATCACCTGTTTCATATCTACATCTGTCATCTACACCTGAAAACTCTGAAAATTTTAAAATTTTCATATCTAAATTATTTCTTAAATTTTGATATTGTTAAGATTTTGATTCCCTTCTGCCCATGACCAATCAATTTTGGTCGTCTTGTTTATCGTGCCAAAGAGTCTTGGTTGCTGACTAGACTCTAGATGACTTCGAATTTCTTGTGACTTGGGTTCCTTCCTAAATTGTGCTTTTAGGACCTTGATTTCGAATTCATGATTTTACCGTCTTTCATAGCTGAACTTGGATCTTGATCGTGCTTATGTAACCTGTAATCTAATTCCTATCAAATCTATCCCTCAAATCGTGCCAAGTGAACTTAGACTATTTTCGATTTTAATCGCGTTCTTGATCGGGCCTATAAGACCTTGACTTCGATTTTGTTTATGTCTGAAATTTTATCTCAACTATGCCAAACCTTATTTTGGTCATGGTTAGCTTTTCATCTTGATCGAGCATGTGTGACTTTCAGGTTGATTTCCATCAACCTAAGTCCTACAGATCACCCCGTACTTGAACTTCATTTATATCTTCGATTCTCCTAATCGTCTCTAAAATTGTGCCCCAATGACTTAGCTTATTTCTGAAATCATGCACATATAATTTTGTTCATATCATGATTCTATCGTGCCAAATCCCTCATCGTGGTTGAATAATTGTAAATCGATTTTCTTGATCGTGCAAACTCGTCATTCTTGGATCGTGCCTAAAATATTGCTTAAATCTTCTATCGTGTTTTAACCCCACTACAAACCTTTAATTTCGAGGACGAAATTTTTATAAGGTGGGTAGGATTGTAAGCCCCTGAATTTAGGGCTTATTTTTTTATTATTTTTATAAATCAATTATTTTGAATAAATATTATTATTTGATTTAATGCTCTTTACCGTGACTTGGAATTCTAGAGCATCAGGGATGCCAGTCTCTGGAAACTTCCTTCTTGGAATTTGTAGTAGACGAGATTATCTTCATTTTGATATATTATGTCCCACTTGAACTCGTTCCCTTGTGCTCTTTTTGCTTCGTGCAAGTTCGGGTCAATATTAGACCATTTAATTATTAATTGAATTCCCACTCTTTTCCTTGATCATCATATGCGCGTTACCATGACTTTTAATTTAGGAGCACCAGACTAGTTATTTTCTCGAAACCAACTTGTCATGTTTGATCTACTCGAGACGCTCTTCACCCATGACCTTCGTGTCCCACTCAGACACTCCATTTTGTGCTTCATTTTCTTCGCACAACTTTCGGGTCAATTTAGGCCAATTAATTATCTACCGTAAAACCTGATTTAATTTTCAATTTAATTTCGGGACCCGACATCGACCCAACCTAGTCGACCCCAAATATGGACATGGCCCACATGAAGCCTACTACCCGCCTGACACTTGTGTCCCATTTATTTGAGTTCCCGCATGTTATTTATTTGCCCATGATTATAAACACCCATTTTAATTTGGATATTGCCTCCTGTCCGATTTTGGCCCGACCCGGCTTTACCGAACCCGAGCCCAAGCTCCATATTGTTCTTTCATGACTGTCCAAATATCCCACATAATTTTCCTATTTTTTCTATTTTGAAAATATCTATTTCTCTCTCCATGTGTATATACACATATATATATATATATATATATATATATATATATATATATATATATATATATATATATATATATAATCTCTCTCTCATCCTCACCTCACTCTCTCTCTCCTAACTCCCCCTATGTGTAGCCGACCTACACCCCCTCTCTCATTCTCTTTCTCTAAATATCTTCTTAATATCACTCTCTCTATCTTGTGTATATATATACATATATATATAATATATATATATACATATAACTTTCTCTCTCTCCTCCTTAAAATATATACACCCACACTTTTCTCCTTACAAGCAAACCCTCCCCCCCCCCCAACTTGCTGTACGAGAGCCCCCTCTCCCTACTTTCTCTTTCTCTCTCTTCCCCTCATAATATCTACATATCTCTCTCCCTCTTTCAAAATATCACACACACTCTCTCTCTCTTATTTCTTTTCTCATTCTTCACCAACTCCATCACCTACACACCCTCACCAGCAAGCAAGCCGAGCCCATCCCTCCATGGCCGACACCCCTACCTCCCATTCCCAGCCTCCTTCTTCTTTTCTCCTCCTCCATACTCCATCATCGTCATCATTCTAACACCACTATCACCCCTACTATCACCACCAACACTTCCACCATTAACACCACACTCCACCACCCTCACGTACGCCATCCGCCCACGGTTGCGCTGTACGCCACCACGTGGCTGGCGAGCCTTCCCCCACCGTGCCACCGCACCAGGCAAGCGCCACCGTGCCATGTAGTAGCAGCAGCAGCTGTCGCGCTGCAGCAAACAGCAGCTGCCGCAGCAGCGGGCGCGCAGCCGCGCGCGAGCGTCGGCCAACCGCGCGCTGCCGCCGGCCGCCACCATCGGGGTAGGCACCCCCATGGCCGGGCGCACACCCCCGAACCCTCCCGTGGCGGCCAACGTCCTCCGGGACGCGCCGTCTAGACGTTTTGTGCGTTTTGCACGGAGTTCCGTCGACGCGCGCGGGGGGAAAAAATTTCAGAATTTGCGTTTCGGAGCAGCGACTTCGCACACGTTTTTTGGGAGATCCGATCGTTGGATCGGCGAACTCCTTGCTCTGTCTCAATCTCGGTATATCCCTCTTCACCTCTGTCAAGTTTGAACCGTTAATTTCGTCGTTTGATACATCAAAACCGGCCGCCAAGTTGACGTTTTAATTTATACTATTTTTGGACAGTTTTGCGATGCCAACTTCGCGGATTCGTATCTTCGTCGTCGCAGTTCCGTTTTGCGTGCTACTAGTTCCGGTGCACAGCTGGTATAACTCTCTTCCTGCCCCCTTTAGATTTCATTTCAGTTTGAGCTTATTAGGTCGGTCGAATTCGACGCCAAAGTTGGCCGTTCGAATTCTTAGTGTTGCACTTGTAAAATTCCATTTCTGAACCCGGGACTCCGGATTCAATTTCTGACACAACCAGTAGACTCGTAGCGTCGTTCTGGCATGTTTTCATATAAAGTTTGCTTGATTTGGAGAATGTGGGCCCTGGCACGTATTTCGGTGCAAAGTGGGTCCCACTTTCTGAGTCAACGGGACTTTTTGACGCCGGCTCATCGGAATCCAATTCCGGATATACCGTTGAGTTCGTATCGTCATTCTGGACTCGTTGACATATAATTTTCTAGGTTTTAGTAGAAATTAGTTCCGACACGCATTTCGGTGCAAGTCGGATACCAATATCCGGGCCAACGGGTCATTTTGAGATCGGCTCATCGGAATCCAATTCTGGATATACCGTAGAGTTCGTATCATCATTCTGGACTCGTTGACATATAATTTGCTGAGTTTTGAGGACATTGGCTCCGACACGCTTTTTCGTGTAAATCAGAATTTCAATGTCCCGGTCAACGGACCAATTTGAGATCGGGTCAACGGAATCCAATTCTGGATATACCGTTGTGTTCGTATCGTCATTCTGGATTCGTGGACAGATAATTTATTAGGTTTTGTGCACTTTTATTTTGGCACATTTTTCGGTGCAAAGTATGTCCAACGGCGGACATCATTTTGGCCCGAAATTATCGTTTTGCCCCTGTGTCAAAATTAGACTTTTGGACAGGCTATCCTAGCTGATTTGACTATTCTGGACACGTTGGTGATGTTAGTTTTATCATTCGACAACACTTGTAGATTTCTTCCCTTTTTGTGTCATCCTATTATTATAATATTTTCTCCTTTTGGTTGTTTTAGAGACCCGTCGATTTCAGTGATTTCTAAATCATTGAAATTCATAAGTTGACCTTGTAGATGTTTATAGAGACTAGCTTGACCATGGTTGACTACTTTGACTAGACGTCGAAGTAGAGTCAACATTTGACCTAGGTTAGACTAGTTTTGACCCTGGTTGACCACAGTTGACTATTTTGACCAAAGTCAACCGAAAGTCAATCGTAGCCTAAAATTGACTAGAACTGGACCGAAGTTGACCAGTTGACCCAAAGTCAACTTTTAGTCAACGTTAGTCAAGTTTGACCTAGAGTTGACCTAGGGTTGACCAGAGTTGACCAGTTGACCAAAGTCACCAGTAAGTCAACCATTGACCTATTTAACCGAGATTAGACTTAGAATTGACCGGAGTTGACCAGTTGACCAAAGTCAACTGTACGTCAACCTTGACCCAGTTTGTCTTAGTTTGACCTAGATGTTAGTATATCTTTTGACCCTGATCAGCTCTTGTATTATTTCATCTTTAGGTCTGTGGCTTTACTCTGAACCCTGATTCATATTGACAGCAGGACCCCAGGCGAGTACATTCTCTGATAACTTATTCCCAATTTATGATAACTGTTATGATTCATGTACTTAGTGTTGATATGCTTATACCTGACACATGGTTCTCACGGATTGGTATTCTTGGATCCCGACGAGAGATATTTCTCCTTCTTAGGTTGGAATGTATTGTGCAAGCACCCTTGTAGCTCTTGCTCAATATATGGTCACTGATTCTAGAGAAGGTTCGCGACCTTCTCATTAGAATCCCGTGCAGTGACGTGTCCTGTTTGGATCCATTCTACCAGTTGGGGTAGGGGGAGTAGTAGCGTATGCCTGTGATCAGATCCATCCCGTATTTCTGAACAGTGTGAGTCATATACCGCACATATGACTTGCCAGGCCAGTTCTTGACATGAACCCAAGCCGATCACAAGTTGAAACTACTACTCACACACATTGGATATATGGCTTACCTTGATTTGTGTACATACCATGATTCAGTTCTACTTTCTTGTTCTAGCTCTAGCTCTACAGCTTACCGTGCCATGATACATATATGTACACTCCATGATTTTTATTGTATATGCTCTATTTACAGTCTTATAGCTTTTATTCTATCTTGAGATCTGTTATGAGATATATGTACTCGTTCCATCCTGACCGGATATGTTGACAAAATTTTAGGAGTAGTTGTGCCCTCAGTATGGGACTTCATGATGTTGCTAGCTGAGGTAGATCTCACTATTCTTCTATGTGAGTTGCCTGGTAGTTATCCTTAGTTAGTCTTATTGTTCTTTTCTTATTTTTCTGTCTTATGATCCTTGTAGATTCTAGTTGTTCTAGTGATATTGTTATTAATTCTTGTCTTATCTTCCTTAGTTTTCGTGATGTGACATGAGTACATTTTTAGTTATGGATTCTTGGATGTTGTAGTTAGTATAGTATGCTTAACAGCGTTCTACCGCCGATACCGCGGCGTAGGCTGGGCGTGGCCCACATATTCGTACCCGTATATCCGGTTGCGGGTCGTGACACATCCTATCTATCTTCTTCCAGCAAGGAGAATCAACTGGGTGTCGCATATGTGTACTACTATATTCTACATGATCATGCCATGCCATTTTCTCGGCTATCCATGGTACACTATACAAGCGTTGCAACCTTTCGGCCATTGGAAATATCTTAGCTTCTTCTTCGGTAACTTCTTACCTCCTGGTTTTGAGTTTTCTTTCGATTTCCATCTACTTTCACTACACTTGGGGCAATTATCCCTATCTGCATTTGCTCTCCAATAAAGTATACAAGCATTAGGGCAAGCATGGATAACCTGATACTTCATGCGAAAAGACTTGACAAAATCCTTAGCTTTTTGAAAGTTTTCTGGTATAGTATTTCCCTCTGGCAAAACCTTATTCATAAATTGCAACAATTCTGTGAAAAAAGCCTCAGAGCATTGATATCTAGCTTTCATACTCAACAACTCTACTATAGCTGAGAGTTTTGTATGTTGATCTTCACAAGAGGGATATAGGGGCTGCATTGCATCTTCCAACTTCTTTTTGTATTAAATATCAACCAGGGAATTATCTTGAACGTGAGCAGCATTTTGTTGCTCAAGGTCAATAGGATCAACACGTCCAAATGTATCGTTGAACAAGTATTCCATTCTTGGGAAGGCATTTTCAGTATTATCAATAGTTGATGAACAAGGAGCCTGAGCATTAGCAACCGTTCTACGAGGTGGCTCTCCATGTTCGACCCAAGTTTGATATGACTTGTCCACTCCATTACAAACCAAATGCTCCGCTATTTCACTTAGTTTTTTTTGCATGAATTATAATTGCAACATTTGTCACATGGACAACAATACCAACCATTTCCACCTAATTTGTCCTTTGTGAACTGAATGAATGATGCAACACCTTCTAGATATACATCTGACAATGGAGGCACATCCATCCATTCCTTACTTGGGCGTACAGAAGACATCTAATAAAATATAACATTATCATCAATAAACCAAATAACATTAAACATGAATTAAGAAACAAACTAACAAAAATGAATAAGGATGTTAGTAGTATGATACCCTCTTCCTTCTCAGCCAGCTTGGATTTAGCAGTACGACAAGGACCAACAAATTTTTATCAAGTGCCAAAATCTGTAATTCAGTCATCTCATTAGCATAGATGTAGATAAATGCAACACAACCTAAGCGGAAAAAATACCAGTACATATATGCAAGACAACCTAAATAGAGGAAATACTAGTACAAGTAAAATATTCCATACATTTAATTAACTTAGTTAAGATTGAGAAGAAATCAACCACAACCATACACTCACTATATGAAGGTAGTCTTTGATAACAGTGGTGCCAACCACAAATAGAACTAGAGTTGTAGGAAGCATGCAGTTGCTCTTGGAGTTTTAGTTCTACACCTACAATGGAAAGGTTATGCAGGATGTAGTTTTTGAAGGGATTAAAATTTTAATTTGTAATATCTATTTGGAGTTCATATGAATTGGGATAACTTGGTAAGTTCGCACCCTAAACTAAAATTACAACTCAAAAATTGCATGCAGGGACCAATATTCCCAAGAAACAAAGGTGGGGTTGTGGATGGGGTATCGCGAAAGCTAAAATGAATAAAAATATTAAGGCTCCTATAATTATCCAAAGAAAAATTGTATGATGCAGCACTTGTTATACAAAGACGCTACAAATTATATGAAGATCTTGAATTCACTTTTATGTGTGTAAGTTGCATTAATTTTTGCAGAAAACTGTAAGTAACTGTACCATTTGAGCATATATGCTTCAATCTGATGCTAGAGCCTGTAGATCTCAGTTGACAACAGGAACAACATATGAATAAATCAACCACAACAAGAACAACATAACAAATCAAAAGTTGATTTCTTTGACGTGGCAGACCATATGATTGATAAGAAAGCAAAATGAAGCACATAGCTACACTAACAAAACTTCGCTTTATCAGCATATCTGACTAACGACAGATTTTGTAAACTACAATTTATACACACGTTATAAATTTTCACAAATTGTTTGAATTAAACATGTTAATATGGACATTTTATATTTATTATTGCCTAGTAGATCACAACAATAGCAAAGCCTTTGTCCAAAACTTTTAGGATCGGCATTTTTCTCACTAATTTAAAAACCCAAAAATTTTTGTTCAGTGCAAGAATAAACAATACCTAGATTCAGCCTTGCCTGCTCCAAGCAAAATCCCCTTTCCTATTAAAAACCTAGATTCAGTGTTTTATTCGTCAGATTAAGAAGAAGAAGCAGAAAAAGAAAAAGAAGAATAAGAATAAGAGCAACAAATAGGTTAAGCTTACCTAGGGCTCGCTCCTTCCAATAGATTCGATCGGCCCCAAAGACAAAATTTAAGAAGAGAGATGAATATAGAGAACCTAAAGAGATCGATCGGCTCCTTTGATTGGTAAGTGGATTCGATCGACTCCTTTGATTGTTTCAGCTAAGTGGTAAGAAGATTTGATCGCCTCCTAACAGCCGAATACATTTTTAGGAGAAAAAGATTGGTACATTTGATAAGAAAGAGAGATGAGGGAGAGAAAAAGGTTCAGCAAAAAAAAAAATTTTGGGGGGGGGAATAGGTCCAGCGAAACTTTTTTTTTGGGGGGGAGGGGGGGAATAGGTTCAGCCGAACATAAAGCAATATTTTAATAGAAAACGACAGATCTAGTCCGTCAAAAACGTAGCTACAGTTATGGTCTGTCATTTTTTGCGGACCAAAAGGGTCAAGAATTACTATTTTTGACGTAGTGATTGTCCCATTACCTACTAGTTTAACTCTTGTAAGTTGGGTAGATACCTCACGACCTAACATTTCTTTTTCTTGTGACCCATATTAACATGATTACTTAGACTATAGCCTTTATAGGACCCTAACTTATCTAGCCAACCAAGTCTTAGACAAAATACAGTAGGAGGAATGTATAGGAACAATCACATGACAAGACTTAGATTCTTAAGGAGTTAAACTAATTCTACCTTCTTTCACTCTTACGCTCCCGTGCCTATGTTTTTACCATCGTGACTAATGCTGCCAAATAGCATAATTTTTGTAAGCTTACTTTTTATCAAGCTTGTTCAAGGACATATATTTTATTGGGGGCCCCCACTAACATATTGTCTACTCAGAACCATGCATGATGGTCTGATCGACATAGTGCACTTTGGTTCGCCTTTCACACGATTATTCTATGTGGTTGAGATATAGTTAAACTTACCCTTTAGAATCTCATCTACTATTGCCTTGGCAATTCTTGTTAAATTATTCGGTCTCATTTGAACCACGTATTCGTATTCATATTCGATAATCTCTTCTTCGAACCCTTTGTTACTTTCGCCTTCATCTATTTTAGAAGGACGAAAGCGCTGTACTTGAATTTCCCCTAGTTGTCCTATCACTTACCATTACCACTCAATGTTACTATATCTTCATCTTAAACTACTCGTCCTTCTTCTCGGCCCCATATTTATTATCATGACCTTCTAATCGCTTAATTTAGGCATGCATCTAATCGCTCTCTTAATCGTGCCCCCAACCTACTATCAAGGAATCATGTATTTAAGTTCTCAAATTTATTTCTCTTGATACCGTACTATTCTTTATTGCATGTTATCTTGATTAAACTTTAACTCTAATCATTTTTCTTCTGGCGTTAGTTAGCCATATCCATGATTTATTTTCGTCATTATTTGAAATCGTGATTTTCTAATGCATGTTTGCATTGAACGTCGTTCTTTGCCTCGTTCAGTGACTCGACCGTATTCATTACCGATATACCCATGTGACCTTCTCACCCACCCCGATTATTCTTAATTTCGAGGACGAATTCTTATAAGTTGAGTAGGATGTAAAACTCCTAAATTTCTACTATATTTTCAGTACTGATTTTTTTTTGTATTTGTACGTCGCATAGTCGTATTGTACGTCGTGCGGAAATTTACGTTTTTTTTCGTATTTACTCTTCGAATGCGAATATGTGCGAGGTACATATTTTTAGAAAAATGGTTTTGATTTTATTATCGGTGATGGTTTCAAAATAATATATATAATAATTATTTTTATTAAAAGTTGAGATTGGCAAAACTTATTATTTTATTTATTTATAAAATGCTATCTTATTTTAATAGTGTTAATTTAGAAAACTAGATTTATGTGAATATTCTACTCGTGTAAAGCACATGAAAATTATTTCATGTATATTTCAAAATTTATTTTTATTATTTATAATAAGTTATTTAACAAGAAGGTATTTTAAAGATTTGATTATTTATGTTTACTTTCGAAATTGTTTTATCTAAATTATTAAAAATGTAGTTTAAAATTATTTCCTATTAATACTTAAAGGGTACTACTCGTCCCAAGGGGGCTGCCATGTAAGAATTCGGGAACCAGCCGGCAGATTTACAGTATCTGTGGGAAATGTAGTTTAAAATTATTTCCTATTATTTCCTATTATTTCCTAAAAATGTAGTTTAAAATTATTTCCCGTGTGGCAGATTTACAGTATCTGTGGGAACCAGCCGGCCCGTCGGGTACTACTCGTCCCAAGGGGGCTGCCATGTAAGAATTCGGGAATCCATTCTCTCCATGCAATCATTATTTTATTTAACTTAATAGTCTCTACGTTGAGTGAAATCCCATGCCGTGGATCATGGTCATTCAAATGAGTACTTTCGTACGGGATACGATATACACAACTCTACAACGATTACCAGTACGGTTAGGTTGCAGGTCTTACATAGCGTAATGCAACAATCAAATCTATCCACGGTAATCATGCCTTGACCATAAAGTACACATGCTTCTTTTGTAGAAAAATAACTAAATAAATAAATAAATAAATAGATTGAAGCCTGCATGTGCATGTATGTCAATATTCGGGATCAGCCAGTCGAGTACAATAGTTCATAACATGAACGTGTCTCATTCATTTCATTCAATAAGACGACTAGCCAGTCTCTTAGTTCCAATTAGGAACGCATGATCAATTTAGTCAAGATAACCATTATTATCAATGGTGACAAGGCATGAAAGTCAATTAGCATTCAGTGGAGTCGAGTCTACGACTCTCAGGGTTTAATTCCAGTCAATCGGGGTATCTATAACTCAATTCACGACACATGGTACATCTCACGTAACAATCTATATTTAACAGAAATATTAACATGTCATGATTATATCAAGTTTATGCAAAAAGGCGCAAGGATATAAAATGGACGTTAAACATCTAATAAGATATCAATATACAGGGCTATAGAAGATCCAGGGTAAGCAGGCTACTCTCATGTCAGCCTACGCTCATGCCAGCGTACGCTCAGGTCAAGCTACGCTCAAGCCAAGCTAACGTATGGAAGTCATACGCTTCCAAAAGGCAGCGTATGAACTCCATACGACTCCTTACTATCCAAGTCAGCGTATGCAAGTCATACGCTCCCAAAGGTAGCGTATGAACTCCATACGACTCCTGACCATCCAAGTCAGCGTATGCAAGTCATACGCTTCCAAAAGGCAGCGTATGGACTTCATACGACTCCTGACCATTCAAGTCAGCGTATGCAAGTCATACGCTCCCAAAAGGCAGCGTATGGACTTCATACGACTCCCGACCATTCAAGTCAGCGTATGCAAGTCATACGCTCCCAAAAGGCAGCGTATGGACTTCATACGACTCCTGACCATTCAAGTCAGCGTTTGCAAGTCATACGCTCCCAAAAGGTAGCGTATGAACTCCATACGACACACGCTTCCAAAAGGTAGCGTATACAAGACACACGCTTCCTAAAAAGGTAGCGTATGGACTCCATGCTGCGCTAAAAAGCGCGCACAGCTCAGTGACGCAGCTAAAAAGCTAGCATACACTGCTCACTGTCTTCTCCAAACAGCAAGAACTCTATGGTTGTACCCCAAGGCTTCAAAAGTTCATAACTTGGTCAAAATAAGTCCGAATCCAACTTTCCAAAGGTCAAAATTGGGTAGGATGAACTGCTCTACGACATGGAACCATCAAATCTTGAGAACAAAGGAGTTTGCTAGATCAAAACCCATAGACAGTCGAAAATATAATAACTTAGATCTACAAGAAATGAACCAATGAAATCAAAAATACTAAGCACTAAACTCTCTTAGAATCATGAGAGGAAGAATATTGAACCATAAAATATGGTCCTCATGTAGAGCAAGATGTACTTGCCTAGTTGGTAGGTGGAGAGAGTAATGAATGGAAGGAGAAGAAGTAATGGTGAAGAAGGAGTGAATGATGAGAGAGAAGGGAGAGGGTGGCTTTAAATAAAAGGTGGTGGTAGGTGGGAGTTGGGCCGGGTCCAATGGGTCCAATGGGTCCAATGGGTCGGGTTGCACGGGTCCAACAAGGCTAACCCGAAAGTAAAACAAAAGCAGGAAATAAAATACAGGTAATAAAATTACAGGAAGAAATGCAGAAATAAAATTGCAGGAATTAATTAGCATGAAAATTAAAGAGCAGCAAATTAATTAACATGAAAATTTAAAGAGCAGATAATAGAATTGCAGAAAAATAAAGTGCAGAAAATAAAATGCAGATGATTAATTAACATGAAGTTATAGGAATTTAAATACAGGATACTACATGATAAATACTAAATAAACACATTCAGGCAATATACATATTAGAATACGCATTCCGGGAACGGAGAGTGACATCTCTACCCTCCTTGAAAAAATTCTGTCCTCGGAATTTCAAATTCAAACAAGATAGAAATATCGGGGCTAAACTAATCTAAGTACAAGCAATTCAATAAAGCAATCATTTTACAATGTCCATAGCAAGTAACATATCCATATTTAACAATCTACGTTATCTAGCAATTCTACCCATAAGGGGTTAAGCATGAGGAATCAAGACAATCAAGGTACACAGAAAAAGATATACCTTGTGAGTCAAACAGGTGTGGATACCGTGATCGGATATCATCCTCACGTTTCCACGTTGACTCTCCCAAAGAGTGATGACCCCAAGCAACCCGGACAAGGTTAATTGTTCGGTTCTTGAGTACCTTCTCTCTTCGGTCCAAAATGGACACAGGCTGTTCCTCGTAAGACGGGTTGGTACCAACAACCAGCTCAGAGTGATCGAGGACATGGCTTGGGTCCGATACATACCTACGTAATTGAGATACATGAAATACGTCATGCACCTCTCGTAACGAAGGTGGGAGTGATAAACGATAAGCAACATCGCCTATCCGATCAAGGATAACAAATGGGCCCACGTACCGCGGACTCAATTTCCCTCGAACGCCAAATCTAATGACCCCACGGGTAGGTGAGATCCGCAAGAACACGTGGTCCCCAACAGAAAACTCTAGCGGCCTACGATGCTGGTCCGCCCAATGACGATATCGATCCTGCGCAACTCGAAGTCGCTCTCTAATTCCCTTAACCACTTCAACCGTCTGAACAATCATTTCTGGGCCTAACATCTTCCTCTCCCCGATATCATCCCATGCTAGTGGCGACCTACACTTCTTACCATATAATGCTTCAAATGGCGCCATCTGGATACTGGCTTGATAACTGTTGTTGTATGAGAACTCAACTAAGTGCAGGTGGCTCTCCCAAGACCCTCCAAAATCTAGAGTGCAAGCTCGCAACATGTCTTCTAAAGTCTGAATCGTCCTTTCTGATTGTCCATCCGTCTGCGGATGGTAAGCCGTGCTAAATCTCAACTTGGTACCCAGACTATGATGTAAGCTCTTCCAGAAATATGATATGAAATGGGTATCTCGATCTGACACAATACTGACAGGGACTCCATGCTGCCTGACTATCTGTTGCATATACAACTCTGCCAACTTTTCTGTAGATTGCCCTACTCTGAAAGGAAGAAAATGCGCCACCTTCGTAAGCCGATCTACTATCACCCAAATGGCATCCTTACCACTTGGCGATCTCGGTAAACCGGTCACAAAGTCCATCGTGATATGCTCCCACTTCCATTCCGGGATAGGAAGCGGTTGCAATAATCCAGCTGGCCTCTGCTGTTCTGCCTTCACTTGCTGACATACCAAGCAACGGAAAACGAATCTAGCTATCTCTTTCTTCATTCCATTCCACCAGAAGTGCTGCTTGATATCTTGGTACATCTTGGTCCCTCCAGGATGTATAGAATACTGAGAACTGTGAGCTTCTGTCATAACTTCCTGTCTGATATCTCCACTAGGTACACATAGACGTGATCCAAACCTAAGCGTACCATCTTCATGAATTTGCATCTCCTTTCTGAGTCCTGACTCACATTCTGCCCTAAGCTTCTGAATCCTTGAGTCTCGTGCCTGAGCTGCCTTGATCCTGCCTACCAAGTCGGGTTGAACTTGTAGACTAGTTAGAACTCCTACATCACTAGGAAGTATAACTTCTATGCCCATCTCCTGAAGGTCTTCTAAGATATGTCTCTGCGTTGTCAACATAAATGCGCCGCCTCTTCTGCTGAGAGCGTCTGCCACTACATTAGCCTTGCCTGGATGATACTGAAGCTCCACGTCATAATCCTTGATCAACTCCAACCATCTTCTCTGCCTCATGTTCAGCTCCTTCTGAGTAAAGATGTACTTCAGACTTTTGTGGTCTGTGTACATTTCCACTCGGTCACCATATAAGTAATGTCTCCATAGCTTCAGAGCAAATACTACTGCCGCTAACTCCAAATCATGAGTTGGATAATTCTTCTCGTGGTCCCGAAGCTGCCTAGATGCATACGCTATCACCTTCCCATGCTGCATAAGGACACATCCAAGTCCTTTACCTGACGCATCACAATATACAGTAAAACCTTCGGGTCCAACTGGCAATGTAAGAATGGGCGCTGATATCAACTTCTGCTTCAAAGTCTCGAATGATGCCTGACATTCTGCTGACCAAACGAATGGTACATCCTTCCGGGTCAAGCGGGTCATGGGTGCTGAAAGCCTTGCAAAGTCTGACACAAACCTTCTGTAATATCCTGCCAATCCTAAGAAACTCCGTACATCAGCTACGGTCTTGGGTACTGGCCAACTCTCTACTGCTTCTACCTTCTTGGGATCCACTGCTACTCCAGCTCCTGATACGATATGACCCAAGAATGAAATGTGATCCGTCCAGAACTCACACTTGCTGAGCTTGGCATACAACTGGTTCTCTCTCAGAATCTGCAATACTTTCCTGAGGTGGTCTTCATGCCCCTCTTCACTAGCAGAGTACACAAGAATGTCGTCGAGAAATACTACGACAAACTGATCTAAGTACGGCATAAAGATACGGTTCATCAAATCCATGAATATAGCTGGAGCATTGGTCAAACCAAACGGCATTACCAAGAATTCATAATATCCATACTTCGACCTGAATGCTGTCTTGGGAATATCCTCCTTCCGAACCCTCACCTGATGGTACCCTGAACGAAGATCTATCTTGGGGAAGACTCTGGCCTTGCTCAACTGATCAAATAAGTCGTCGATCCTGGGTAATGGGTACTTGTTCTTTATTGTTGCCGCGTTAAGCTTCCTGTAATCGATGCACAATCTGGATGATCCATCCTTCTTCCCCACAAGTACCACTGGTGCTGCCCATGGCGATATGCTAGCTTGGATAAACTTCTTCTCCTTCAATTCCTCTATGTGCTGATACCCTTGGCCTGCTCTGAATCCGCCATTCTGTAAACCCGATCTGATATTGGTTTAGTTCCAGGTGCCAATTCTATGCTGAACTCAATATCTCTAACCGGTGGTAGACCTGGAAGTTCTTCGAGAAATACGTCTAGAAATTCTTCAACTACCTTCGGAATCTGAACTTCTTCCATTGCTGTTACTACTCCCTGCTCTTGCTGAGTTGCCTCTGATCTGACCAAGGTGAACCTCTCCATGCCTGGAATATCAAAAGATACACTTCCACTACGACAATCTATTGTCGCATGACTGTCTTTCAGCCAGTCCATGCCTAAGATAACGTCGAAATTTCCAACAGAAAATTCTATCAACCGGGCGGGTAAAGGATGCCCGCACACTACAACACTACATGCTAAACTAACTCTACTAACTCCCACGAGCCCATTACCAGTGAGTATATTCAACCTCCCTGGCAATGCCTCGAACTCCACTCCTAGTCGTGTCGCAAATTATGCAGATATAATTGAATGGGATGCTCCCGAATCAAACAATGCTACTGCGGGATATGAGGCGACGAGAATGTTACCTGCCACAACATCTCCCGATGCTAATGTCTCTTCCAAGGACAGTGTGAATGCCTGCCCTCGACCTCCTTGCTGGTTCCCATGCTGTGGCCTAGCCTGGTGCTGCTGCTGGCCCCTGTCTTGATGATGCTGGGGTGGTCTATACTGGTGTTGCTGCATCGGTGGCCCCTGCTACCGAAACATCTGAGCCTGTGATACTAATGGACGCTACGCCAACGGCCTCACTGCCAATGTTGGTCCTCGATACTGCCCTGCCCCTGGTGCTGGCAGAGCAGGAAACTGCTGCCCTGGTCCTCCTGACCTCGAATTTATGGGACATGTGGTAACCCGATGATCTGGGTTCCCACATATCAGACACAGTCCATTCAATGTCCGACACACATCTCTAGTGTGCCCCATCTTCCCACAATAAGTACAGCCCGCCGGGGGTTGCTGGTTCTTCCTCTGTTGCTGTTGCTGCTGCCTGGGTGGTGGTACGGTTCCTCGTATCGCCACATCATGGATACGAATGCCAGTGGATGGTGCTGTTGTTCGGGGCGCTGCTCCCCCTCCTCCTTCAATCTGACTGTGGGATCTCTTCTGACCCCCAGTCCTGGCCGCAAGCCTCTGAATGGTGAGCTCATGCCTTCGAGTTGCCGTTAATATCTCATCAAAAGTCTGGTAATTATGCCCCTCTATCAATTGCAAGAGCTCAAGATGAAACCCTTGCTGAAACCTCATAGCCCTCTGGCGCTCCGTCACTACCATATCTGGGGCAAATCTACTCAATCTGCAGAACTTCGCTGCATAAGCATCTACAGTCTTGCCAGCCTGCCTGAGGCTGATAAACTTCTGTTGTAGCTCAAACTGCGCCACAACTCCATAGTACTTCGTCTTGAACCTTGCAGTAAAATCGTCCCAAGCAACAGGACGTCTGATGCCTACTTCCTCTGATTCCCACCAATCACGTGCGAGATCCTGAAGTAACAACTTTACTAGATCCACACGTTCTTCTGCCGGCACCTTAGA
The DNA here is from genome assembly GCA_029216955.1 of Iris pallida. Lineage (NCBI taxonomy): Eukaryota > Viridiplantae > Streptophyta > Magnoliopsida > Asparagales > Iridaceae > Iris > Iris pallida. The sequence continues at coordinate 3,261,566 of JANAVB010022200.1, forward strand.
TGCTGTCAGAATAGCCTCAATATCCTTAAGCCATGCATCTGCTGAGATGGCATCCTCCGTACCCTCGAAACGACGGGGATTGTACTTGCAAAACCTGGCTGATGCTCCTGAATCAGTCCTCACTCTTCTTTCCAATGCCGTCTGCAATCCTTGGTTGAGCAACACATTCTGCTCTTGTAGCTGAGTGTGCATGTGCTGCTGGGCCAATATCTGATGTTGCTGAGTAGCCATCATCCCTCTCATGATCTCCAGAAGGGCTGGTGTGTCCATCTCCGCAGGGGTAGGTGGAACTGTTGGTGGTGGTGGAACATCCGGATACTGCGATCCAGCTGCTGCTTCTACTATCACTTCTTCCTGGGTAGCCTCCTGAGGTGAGACTGGCCCTTGTTGCTGACCAACAGGGTCAGGTTGTCCATGTTGCTGTCCATGTTGTTGCTGTCCAGCTCTGACAGATACGGACGAGGTGCCCCTAAGAAAAGGGACAAGAGAACAATCAAATGACCGGACATGAAGGATCAATGAAGTTAAAGGATACCGGAATGTTAAGCAAGGGTTGAGAATAACGAATCATGAGATCAAGGGGGAACATATGTGATTGAGAGATCCTATAAATCAAAACACCCCACAAGTCTGAAATTAGACCTGCATGGGCCACCACTAAAACCTTGTCACGCCCCAGAACCAGAATACTGGAGAGCGGGGGAGTGACTCAGCCAGCTACGTATTACGGGTAGAAGAATACCGTATAATATGATCAATGCTGTCTAACCAGACGAGGGGGTGCATACTACATAAAAGTCTTACTATGGTCATTACACATCTATTGTCTCAATCATTCAAACAAGAAACAGAAATATAGAACATGTAAGGTAAAGCAGTAAGGCATCCCAAACGCTCAGTCAAAATGTTCTTGAGATCTGGCTTTACAAAACATAGCCAGATGATATAGCAAGCGTACACAATTGTTATCAGCTGCAGTCTGACTTAATTACAATTATGCAAAAGTAAGTACAAGACAATCCGACTAACATGTCGGTGCCAAACGGCAAGGTATAAAGTAGATAACAAAATGAGTGGTGAAGTTAAGGAACCCACTCGAGGCCTCCTGCGATCATTCCTCTAGTATTGACCATCCTGGAGGTGGAAGTACGCTGAGTCCTCGGGAACTGGCTCTAAATCTGGCCATGCAAAACCAGAGAGGTTAGACCTCTAATAGCAAGTACCACAAGGGAGCACGACATGAGAACTAAAACCAGTAAGTAAGAGAATATAATAATAGATCTCTGCTTGCTACTAGAACTCACATCACATCAAGACACTTCGAACCAACCTCCCAACCAAACAAGGACAGAAGTTGGCCCGTCATGTCCTGACATTCTGATCATCCCAGTTAGGTAACAGAGTAAAGTGCACAAACAAATCATCTTGAACGGCCAATCAACTCCTACGGCTTACTATTATGAGTCCCAAGTGATCCTGGAATAATGCAGTTAGGGATTCCTCAGTTCTTACTATGTGCAAGCAAGGCTAGTCTATCCAGTCGATCAATTGGCCCATGCATAAATTAGACGAGTCCTAGCAGGACGCCCGTCAATATACAATATACAATAATAATAAAAGCAGATACTGTTCCCTGTCCGTGTGGCAGATTTACAGTATCTGTGGGAACCAGCCGGCCCGTCGGGTACTATTCGTCCCAAGGGGGCTGCCATGTAAGAATTCGGGAATCCATTCTCTCCATGCAATCATTATTTTATTTAACTTAATAGTCTCTACGTTGAGTGAAATCCCATGCCGTGGATCATGGTCATTCAAATGAGTACTTTCGTACGGGGTACGATATGCACAACTCTACAACGATTACCAGTGCGGTTAGGTTGCAGGTCTTACATAGCGTAATGCAACAATCAAATCTATCCACGGTAATCATGCCTTGACCATAAAGTACACATGCTTCTTTTGTAGAAAAATAACTAAATAAATAAATAAATAAATAGATTGAAGCCTGCATGTGCATGTATGTCAATATTCGGGATCAGCCAGTCGAGTACAATAGTTCATAACATGAACGTGTCTCATTCATTTCATTCAATAAGACGACTAGCCAGTCTCTTAGTTCCAATTAGGAACGCATGATCAATTTAGTCAAGATAACCATTATTATCAATGGTGACAAGGCATAAAAGTCAATTAGCATTCAGTGGAGTCGAGTCTACGACTCTCAGGGTTTAATTCCAGTCAATCGGGGTATCTATAACTCAATTCACGACACATGGTACATCTCACGTAATAATCTATATTTAACAGAAATATTAACATGTCATGATTATATCAAGTTTATGCAAAAAGGCGCAAGGATATAAAATGGACGTTAAACATCTAATAAGATATCAATATACAGGGCTATAGAAGATCCAGGGTAAGCAGGCTACTCTCATGTCAGCCTACGCTCATGCCAGCGTACGCTCAGGTCAAGCTACGCTCAAGCCAAGCTAGCGTATGGAAGTCATACGCTTCCAAAAGGCAGCGTATGAACTCCATACGACTCCTTACTATCCAAGTCAGCGTATGCAAGTCATACGCTCCCAAAGGTAGCGTATGAACTCCATACGACTCCTGACCATCCAAGTCAGCGTATGCAAGTCATACGCTCCCAAAAGGCAGCGTTTGGACTTCATACGACTCCTGAACATTCAAGTCAGCGTATGCAAGTCATACGCTCCCAAAAGGCAGCGTATGGACTTCATACGACTCCCGACCATTCAAGTCAGCGTATGCAAGTCATACGCTCCCAAAAGGCAGCGTATGGACTTCATACGACTCCTGACCATTCAAGTCAGCGTATGCAAGTCATACGCTCCCAAAAGGTAGCGTATGAACTCCATACGACACACGCTTCCAAAAGGTAGCGTATGCAAGACACACGCTTCCTAAAAAGGCAGCGTATGGACTCCATGCTGCGTTAAAGAGCGCGCACAGCTCAGTGACGCAGCTAAAAAGCTAGCATACACGGCTCACTGTCTTCTCCAAACAGCAAGAACTCTATGGTTGTACCCCAAGGCTTCAAAAGTTCATAACTTGGTTAAAATAAGTCTGAATCCAACTTTCCAAAGGTCAAAATTGGGTAGGATGAACTGCTCTACGACATGGAACCATCAAATCTTGAGAACAAAGGAGTTTGCTAGATCAAAACCCATAGACAACCGAAAATATAATAACTTAGATCTACAAGAAATGAACCAATGAAATCAAAAATACTAAGCACTAAACTCTCTTAGAATCATAAGAGGAAGAATATTGAACCATAAAATATGGTCCTCATGTAGAGCAAGATGTACTTGCCTAGTTGGTAGGTGGAGAGAGTAATGAAAGGAAGAAGAAGAAGTAATAGTGAAGAAGGAGTGAATGAGGAGAGAGAAGGGAGAGGGTGGCTTTAAATAAAAGGTGGTAGTAGGTGGGAGTTGGGCCGGGTCCAATGGGTCCAATGGGTCGGGTTACACGGGTCCAACAAGGCTAACCCGAAAGTAAAACTAAAGCAGGAAATAAAATGCAGGTAATAAAATTACAAGAAGAAATGCAGAAATAAAATTGCAGGAATTAATTAGCATGAAAATTAAAGAGCAGCAAATTAATTAACATGAAAATTTAAAGAGCAGATAATAGAATTGCAGAAAAATAAAGTGTAGAAAATAAAATGCAGATGATTAATTAACATGAAGTTATAGGAATTTAAATACAGGATACTACATGATAAATACTAAATAAACATATTCAGGCAATATACATATTAGAATATGCATTCCGGGAACGGGGAGTGACACTCTAGGATTCCATGATGCCTACAAAAAGGGCTGAGTTTTCTTGAGAGAGAGATAGGAGACACTGATGTCCCTTATATCTCTCTGTGGGTTGCGCTGACTTCTCTCGAGGGAGGTCACACACTAGTACAACAACTTTTGATTTTATTTTTATTATTATTATTATTATTATTATTATTATTATTATTTTGTTGTTTTGTTAATCATACAATTTGTATTTTAGAAATTGTACAAATGTTTTCTAGCTAAATTCAAAGTTAAAATTTTTTTTTAACACTAAAATTATACCACAATTTTTATGAATATATGTAGTTTTGGTCCAAAGGATTTAGCATTTTTTTAAAATATTTATCTAGGATACATTCCAATTGGTGAAATGTAGTTTTCACCTAAATCATGTTTTACAACTTAAAGTTTTGCCAAAAAGCGGTTTTTATATTTTTCAAATATTTTCTAAAAACTATTTTGTAACAAAAATATGGCAAGGGGCTTGGGACCTACGTCTAATAGGCTCTGGAAGTCATAAATATATTATTATGATATTTCTTTATACATATTTTTGACCTAAATATTTTACTCCATTGGAATCTTAGTTAAAATATTTCCTAGATTATACCAAGTTATTAAAATAAATATGCATATAAGTGAGTTATGTTTTTACCCATAAAACTATTTCTTCGTATTTACGTATTTAGCTTAAAAATAATTTGTTGTGGTTTCCAAATTATTACGAACTATTTTCGAGTATTACGTAAAATATTTTACTAAAAGAATCTAGTTTTCAAGGATTATAAATAGTTCTCAAAAATCGTATATATATTTATTGTTATCCATTTTTATTTTTTTGATTTTTCCTCCCTTCCATGACCAACACCATTATTCTTATTCCTCGCCAATTTCGTACTACCTTATGTCAAACCTAACTAAGTTGACCGTTCTGAACCCGATGGATTACTCTGTGTTGTCAACAGAGGCTCTCTTGCGTAGTTGTAACACCGAAGTCGATCTTGTGCCACCTTTATTGTACCACACCAGGCAGCTCACCAGACGTCACAACAGGCAAGTATACCTTGCTAATTAACTGTCATATTATTTATTTTCTGCATTACTTTGTTTCATATTTGTTATTTTTTATTGTTATAAACTGCGCGTCCAAGCCACACTTGGGTTCAAGTGACTCTATTAGTCGTTTTACTTTACTATATGCATGTTAACTTAGTGTTAGCGGACTACCTTCTTGTTGGAGGATATCCTTATATCTCCTTGGGCCATGACACTCACACTACACGGTTTGAGACATTTTGCTAGGGATACGACTTATGGACTGGCCATCTCTAAAGTCGTGTGACGGTAGATGATCGTAACTGCTATGACTAGGGTTTTAGAGACTCAAGCAGTTACAAAACTGGACGAGCCATGGACATGACTTGGTCAGTGTGGGAAATATTGGTAGAAAACAGTCCCTAGTGCGTATGGGAATCCAAACAGGTAAACCACAGTCTCCGGATAGAACTGTGGCGATTTATATTTGCAGATGCCCTTTGACGTTTTGGACGTTACAGATGGATACGGATGACTGGATGCCAGTTACGTACATGTAGCCTAAATTCCACCAATGCGCATGAAAATTGTCCTATAAATTGTACATTAGGCGGTTAGAATCTCCTTTGCATATTTGTGTCTAGGATAGTCTTTTATATATTATTTTATTATTCTGACTGTTCATATTAGCATGTTCTTCCTGTATCTTGTTACGTCCCTCTGAGGACCTGGTTATTCCCCAGGTGTGTGTTCATGTCTTCCGCATGTATCCTAGTCGGGATCGTGGTCTTCTCCATTTACTCGAAGATGACGTGACTTGGTTCCTCCTTGCTACTTCCACTTAGTCCTTTTACATATCATGTACTTCTTCCTTTTTATTTTGGTTGGTAGTGGATGTGTCTACACCCAACATATTATACCAAAATAACTCATTATATGATATCTTTTATTCTCTTATTTTGTGGATGAGATTAGTTAGTTGTGGTTTACTGCATTTTACAGCTTATGTATACATACAAGGCCCTGTACTTCGTATGTATACAGCTGGCATGTCTACGTACTTACTCCTACGTATTTTGGGACTGGACGTTACATGTTCCAACCATGTTTTTTGTGCCAAATTTTTTAATAATTTATACAGAACACGTTTAAACTTTGCATGCTTAAAATTTAGTACCGATTTGAATCTTTCAAAAGTACGCAAGTATTATACGTTTCTGAAAGATACGAAAAAAATTCGCGTATAATACGAGTTTAATTCGGCTAATTGCTAACAAGATTTAAGAGGAAAGGTTATTGTTGTTTAATCTTTTTTGTCTATCTTTTCAACTCGGAGGGTCAACAAAGGGGGTTGAGGGATTTTGTTTAAAAAGTCATAAATATTCCCTTGTCTATAAAATATCATAAATTTTTTTCTCTTTATTTTTTTACTTTTAATATGTTGTTCCTTAGCTTCCTCATTTGTGAAGATTATGACATATATAATAAGAATATTTTGGTAACTATTCTATTTTTTATTAATTCTCCTCCCACTCAAAATCTTAAATCCAAACAAGAGTTATTAAACACATCCCACTTACTACCCCCCCCCCCCCCCCCCCCCCCCCCCCACTTAACTTCCATTCCCTTAGCCCCACTTAACTTTGCTTATTTTTTCCACTCAATTCAAACACTCTCGTAGTGCTTTAATGAGGGAGCAAATCTAGCGTTCATAAAATGATTGTCCCAATTATGTTCCTCTCATATGCATTGTGAGCCCACTTCTCGAGTTTTTATATTTTTTATATATTTTTCGTTTATTTTAAATATTTTCTAGTTAGAAAAATAATTTTTATTTTTAAATTCTATTATGGATATTTTTGAAAGAAAAGAATTTTTACCAAATTTATTTTTAAAAGAGATTTTATATTTACAAAAATATATTCTAGAATTATTTGATTTATTGTTATCATTTATCTTCATGATTTGAATTTATAAAATTTTGTTTTAAATACTATTTGATAATATTAGATATTATGTTGTTGCCATCAATAGATTGAGATTCAATCATTCTAATTGATTGATTCAATTCATGGAAGGATTTAATATTATTATTTATGATTTGAATTTATAAAATATAGTTTGAAGTATTTGATTTATTACCCTCAATTATTTGGAATCTACTTTAAATATTATTATATTATTGATTTAGATTTGGTCAATCAAATCTAGGATTTTATTTGATTTAAAGTTTTGTGGAAAGATATGTCATTAGATTTTTATTCCTATTTTGATCAATCTTGATTAGATTTGATCAATCTATTATTGATTGTTTTAAATTTATGAATAGATTGATTATGTATCATAATCCTTCCCTAATTAGAAAATTGAGTCAACTTCCATCTATTTAAAGAGTTCTATTCTTTTCCCAAAACCAAAACCCTTCCAATCTAATCCTAATTAAGTAAGGACTCTTCACTCTTCTCCCACTTGTGGCAATCTTTCTCGTGATTTCCGCTGCAAGCGAGCTCGAGTTCTACGTCGGCGACGAGGATGGCTGGGTCGCAGAGCCGTCCCAAAACTACAACGAGTGGGCCGGGAAGTTGAGGTTCTCAATAAATGATGTTCTTGGTATTTAAGCTGCTCTACATTAATTAAAATTCTTCTAATTAATTCTTTGTTTCTAGATTATTGGGACGGAATCAGTTGTCCATGATCACGTGTCTCATTTTGTACCCCTTTCCTATGACATGTGAATCTTTTATTGATTTTTATTGGCAAGATTATACATGTCATAGATGGAAGAGATGATTGGGACATCGGATCAGTAACAGGTGATTCGGCCCCTACTTCATTAATCTAATTTTGGGTTTGAATTCGTGGTCCAGTCTTCAAGTATAGCAAGGAGGAGTCGGTTTTATTGGTGGACAGGGTGGACTACGATACTTGCAACTCGAAGAATCCGATCATGGAGCTTACAGGAGGGTACTCGGACTTCCAATTCGATCGATCGGGTCCTTTCTTCTTCATCGGCGGCAAGCCCGAAAGCTGCGCGAAGGGACAGAAAATGATTGTTGTTGTGTTGGCAGATAGGAAGTCAGCCCAGACACCTCCGCCACCGCCTCCTCCTCCGTCGTCTCCTCCAAGTGCTGCTGCTCCAACTCCAACTCCGTCTCCGTTGACTAAGCCACCAACTTCTTCTCATTCTCCTTCCACCAAGCCTCCAACTTCTTCTCCCTCTCTTCCTCCAACAAAGCCACCAACTCCTTCTCCTCCTTCTCCATCAACTAAGCCACCAACTTCTTCTCCTTCTCCATTGCCAACTCCTCCAACTCCGTCAGCCGAACCACCAACTCCTTCTCCTTCTCCTTCATCCACCAAGCCTCCAACTTCTTCTCCCTCTCTTCCTCCAACTAAGCCACCAACTTCCTCTCCTTCTCTTTCTCCATCTCCATCAACTAAGCCACCAACTTCTTCTTCGTCTCCATTGCCAACACCACCAACTCCTTCTCCTTCTCTTTCTCCTTCTTCATCCACCAAGCCTCCAAAGTGGATTCCTCAGAAAATTTAAACATACATTCGACGTGGATTCCTCAGAAAATATAGGTGATCCAGAGAATTTTTTCATGATTTCGTGGACAGTAGCCTGCATCCGAGCATCAACACGAGCTTCAAATGTATCTTCCATGTGAGCTACCTTGCGCTTAAGATCATCACGTTCTCTAGTAAGTTGTTCTTCACGCTCTTGAAAGCTTCTTTTTGTTCCAGTGGTAGCGCCCTTCGGACCACAACCGTAGCCTTTAGCATGGCCTTCCCTTTGACCAACAACTCGCCTAAAAGCTTCATATGGAGTAAGATGCTCAAGGCTCTCTCCAGAAGCTGATGGTTGTGGCTGACTAAGCAAATCGACCATTTCATCCTACATGTTAAGGATTAAATGCATTAATGTATAATAAACTATACTATACATTGAGATATAAAAAAATGATAGTGACAATTATCACATGAATTTTTTTTGATCTCTCATCAGCCCATGTCCCATTTGGTCTTTGATGAGTCATTCGCCATAATTCTGGTCCATCTGGCTTCTGTCCAGTTTCTGGATTCCGCTGCCAACAAAAGTAGAAAGCTTAGTATCACGAAATAAATATACATGCATACATAATATATGACATGAAGGAACTCACTGCAGCGTATATAATGGACTGAAATGACTTGCGCCCTGTTACTTGTGTAACTCCTTCATGTTCTCGACTTTTTTTTGTTCTTCTCTGAGATTTTCTGTTTTAACAAAAGAATTTATCTTTTATTCTATATACAAATGAAACTAATATATAATTCTGTATTCACTTTTACCTTGTAATTGTCACTTCCAAAATATGTTACTACAGTTTCCCAATCTGCAGAACTTACACCTTCAGGGTCAGATAGAAGTCTATCTGCATCGGTCTCATATTCTAGGTAGTATTTATGGTATAGCAAATGACGTCATTCTCTATACATCTTATTTGCTTGTTTAAGAACACAAGCCTTCCTCTCAGGAATATCATCAAATTCAAATTTTGACTATAAATACAACAATATATCAGTAACAAACAAAAGAAAAGGAAACTAAGATTAAATATAATTAATACATTTGAATTAAATACCTGCATGCATTTGTATATTTTGTCCTTGACCTCATCATCTATGTCCTTCCATTTGGTCACACATTGTGGAAAGCTATTAGTCTTACCTAGTGGAGCATTATGCTTTACAACATAACTTAACTCAGATGCAAACATTGCAGCATTTTCACCTACCGGGACTCCTGCTTCAATAGGTATATTAACTGGCAGCTTTTGGTTTCCAATAGCACGTCGTACATTTGCTAGCCTTATACCTCTTTGACTTTCCTCGAACCCGTTTTTGAGTTACAACATTAACTTCAAAGAATTTGATTTGAAGGTTAGTTAATCGTTACTATCAAGCGTATCATAATGCAAGTACTTTGTATAAAAACATACTTGTCCCAGTTTCTTCACCATCTGGAATTTGAGGATCAAAAGGGGGAACTTGTTAGATTTACAATTTACAATTTCTTCATTTGTTGTCCCTGTTTCTTCATGGGGTAGATTCGTGGAATTACCAAATGGGAACTTGTTAGATTTACCACTCCAATATAACTAGAGATTTACAATTTCCAGGTCTACTCTCCTAATTTGCTAAGGCTTTTTTCTAGTTAACTACTGCAAATTATGGGAAGTTCTTGCTTTGTTATACTTGCTATTATTACTACTAGGCTATGATGCTCTACAGTTGGTTCTTCTAAGGCTGATGACACATTTATAATTTCCTGACATTAGTAATCCAACTTGGATGGTATCATGGTTGAACTTGATGATCTTGTCTGTCCTATAGTTTTGAACCAGTGACCACTAATCACTGTAGAAGGAGAGGAGAAATCACTTCCTTTAATTTGAAAAAAAAAAAATGAAGCAAGGAAAATTGGATCCTTCCTGGCAAGCTGAAACCGGAGTATGTAAAGGTGTATGTACAATAATCTTGTTTATCCGGCGTGTATCCTCGGAACTTGGTACAACTTCACTCAGATTCAACTTGGCCCCAAAGGTAATGGGGAAGTCAAAAGAGATGGTTTCTTGAGAAAAGAAAAATGTCTCATATGTTTTGCAAAGCATCAGTGTTGTCAACCATATCATATCCAAATAGAAAAAAAAGGGATGGGAACTTAGCCTGGTGAAATCAACATATAAAGGCTAAACAGAGGGTTTATTTTGTATATTTACAATGAAAGAAGAAAATGAATTGGCATAATAAGTTATGCCAATGACTCTCCTTCTAGTATAATAAAGTGAAGTGACCAATATCTGTCAAGGAGAATAAACATAAATGAAAATGAAAATGATACTTAAACTGTAACAAGAAATTCTACACATTCTGGTATATAAAGTCAAGGAGGATAAACATAAATAATCTACTAAACACTAGTAAAGCACACAATGAACTAGGACTAAGACATATGTGGAAGAAATAAGTATGTCCAGCCAGAATCCTAACAAAACACCCTTCAAAGCAAAGATTAGTGAATGTATATAATTTAATGCAAAGAAAACAGGAGAATAAAAGACAAGGCCAAAACCCTGCAGACTATATAAGAAAGGAGTATAGAACCAAAAAAAGAAAAAAATAGAACAACATAATCATCAAGAGGCATGAAGTGTTCAAGAAGGGAAGATACTGAACTCTGTGGTCTAAATTTTATTAGTATCATATCAATACCCTATAAGATCTGTCATGCCATTAATATACATCTCATTGATACGATCCCATTCTTCTGAATCTCTGAAAGATACTGAACTCTGAAGACTAAAAGACCTGACACTCATTGAAGACCCTGACTGACACTGAAGAACTGATACACCGAGGATAAGGAGGCTACAACCTGCATACAACCCAGATCTTGATGTACTGAATACCGAGGAGGGCAAAGGTTGTTGAATCCACTATACACTGTACGTATGAATCCGTACCCGTATCAGTAGAGTATCAGAATACTGGATAATTGAGGACAAAATTGTCATTAGAATAGATTCTCTTTTGTGATCTTTACTTGTTAATCTAAATAGGATTATAGCCTGTATGTAGGGGTGAGGAGAGAGAATAGTGCGTGAAGAATGTAGTTTTCTTTAGTTTAATTTCTATAGCTACTTGTAACTCAACTTTTCCTCCTTGTAAACCGCCTCCACCATTTCTGCTTAAAAATAAATATTTAGAGACAATTGTCAAACTGGCTATGAACGAAGTTTAGGTGGTTTGACAACAACCTGTATCATATTGAACATTATGATAATCCTGACATCATCATATTGCAAATTTCTAGTGTACATGGACATTTATGGACATCCTTTATAAGTGAAAAAAAAATCCATTTAAGTTTCATCTTGTGGCTATTTTGCATCCGCCTAAGTTAGTATACTAGAAAAGGTTGTAGAGGCTCTTAAAAAGCGCATCCAGACTTAGAATGTTATTTTTTTCTAGGCGTTTTGCAAAGCATCAGTGTTGTCAACCATATCATATCCAAATAGAAAAAGGTTGTAGAGGCTCTTAAAAATGTCTCATATGTTTTGCAAAGCATCAGTATTGTCAACCATATCATATCCAAATAGAAAAAAAAAAAAGGGATGGGAACTTACCCGTATCAGTAGAGTATCAAAAAACACCATCAGATGTCTTCCACCTTCAACCACCCAATCCACTCGGCCTTTCATCAACAAACACATATATCATTTTTCTTTGTATTCAAATCTTTTTATTTATCGATTCTTCCAGCTCCTTCTTAAACAATTACCTTTGTCTTCAAAGCTTTGATAGAGTGTACTTATAAATTTACCAGAAGATAAACACATAACAGGGAATAATATTTTGAAAAATAGATTCCAACTACAGAATAGAACAACAAGCAATAGAGACAACAAACATAAAATAGAAAGAGGCAAGCAGCTGACCCCAAAAATCTGGGATGAAGGCTTTGGTATTGTTGTTGTAAAAAGATTTACATAAATCGGTCAAATATGCCATCAATAAATGGAGGCACAGAGGCATTTCGCCAATCACAGAAACTGGGTTAAATTGGTATCCATTTCAAGTTCAAAACTCCTAAGTCTAACCATATTCTGAAGCAGAGGACATTATATTTTCCCCATATTATAAAAGCTTTCAGCAAGCATAATTTACATTCAATCTCTAGGAATTGGATGCATGATCTTCCGGTACAATGAAATAAAGAGGAAACGCTTATAGTCAATCATCATCTTCACTCCGGAACGTGTCAGTATCTGAATTATCATTGGTATTGCTTCCATCGATATCTGTTTCTGAACTTTCAATGCCTATGTCTTCTTCCGGGATATGCTCCATATTAGTGTTCACATCAACACTACTTTCTTCTACATTTGCTCATGCTAGTGCGGGCACATTGTCTTCAAAATCACTACTAGAATGAGTCATATTAGCGACGTCCAAAAACGTCGCAAATAAGTAAAAATACATCGCTAAATTAATTTAGCGACGTAATTAGCGACGGAATAAGCAGGTCGCCGAAAAGCTAGTCGCAGATCAAAAGTTCGTCGCCAATCGTCGCTGTTGCGACGAATAGTCTACGACGCTAAAACGTCGCAAACTTAGCGACATTCGGCGACATTTATAGTACGTCGCTAATTTAGCGACGTATATAGAAACGTCTATTCGTCGCATGTGGTGACATGGCAAGGTTCGCCATGTCAGCATGCTCAGCGACGTTTAGCGATGGCCCGTCACAGTTAGCGACGTTCAGATACATATTTGCGACGTACTTCCGCGTCGCAAATCCGTCGCCAAATGTCGCAATCCGTTGCTAACATGCTAGAAAATTAAAAAAAAAATACAGTTTTCAAATCCTGCACACTGCACTTTATATACAGTTTAAACACAAATCCTGCACTTTATATACAGTTTAAACACTAATCTTGCACACTGCACTTTATATTCAAATCATGCACACTGCACACTACACTTTATATTCAAATCCTGCACACTGCACTTTACACTTTACACTGCACTTTATATCATCACAAACATATCACAGACACACATCATAGGGCCAATACATACAACTCATAACAAACATCATCGCAGACACACATCCCGCGTCACAAACATAAATATATTCAAATCCTGCATACTGCACTTCACAGACACACATCATCACAAACATCCAATAGAGTCAAATAAAAATGGGAGATGATAAAAAGTCTCCCACCAAGTGTATAAACAAAAGTGTACCAATAAACAATTTGCCCATAGGGCCAATACATACAACTCATAAAAAAATCAATGAAATCACTGAGGACCCCTGCTGCGCATCTGAGATAGCATGTACTCATACTGCTCCTGTGTGAGCTGCACCGTAGGGACAGTAGGAGGCAGTGCAATGTCTAGAGTCGGCACCGTCAATGGACCGGGAGGACGTATCTGCTCCAGCTCTCGCAGTCGCTCAACATGCGCAGCAAGGGTACTCACCATCCTCTGAGTACTCTCCTCAATCGAAGTATGTACCTGAGTGAGTGAGACAGACATGATCTTCTAACTAAACGCTCAACTCACTAACTCACATCCTATTACCAAACCTTTCCTTAACATATTATCTAACCACTAACATACTCTTCTAACTAAACGCTCAACTCACTAACTCACTAACAACACATACACACAACATGAAGGGGGTTAAGTGACTGTTTTTGATGAAAAGGATGAATGGATGAATGAATGGTGAATGGGTGAATAGATGAATGAATGGTGAATGGGTGAATGGATGAATGAATAGTGAATGGATGAATGAATGAATGAATGAATGGTGAATGAGTGAATGAATAAATAAATGGTGAATGGGTGAATGAATAAATGAATGGACTGCTATATGTGAAGGATGAATGGATGGATGAATGAATGGATATGGATGAATGGTGAATGGGTGAATGAATGAATGAATGGTGAATGAATAAATGAATGGTGAATGGGTGAATGAATAAATGAATGGACTGCTATATGTGATAGATGAATGGATGGATGAATGAATGGATGGATGGTGAATGGGTGGCCGAATGAATGATACTGCTGCTGCTTGCTGCTGCATATGCTGCTGCATATGCTGCTGCTGCTGCTTATGCTGCCTAGCTGCTGCTGCATATGCTGGCCTAACTGCTGATGCATATGCTGGTCTCAATCCTCCCTTCAACCACCATGAACACCACTACAAACCACCACTACAACACCACAACTACAACCACAACCTACCACAAAAACTCCCTCCATTCTCACTTAAACTCACACACAACCAATAAACATATATATACATATATCAAGACACCTATATATATATATATATATATATATATATATATATATATATATATATATATATATATATATATATATATATATATATATACACTCTCAAATATAAAGAGACACACACACAATATTTCGGGTTCGTCGGGTAACTCGACACATGAACCCGAGCCCAACCCGATTGTTGATCGGGTTCAAATATTTAATCCAAATCCGAGTCCGAACCCGAGTATCTTCAACCCTACCCAACCCATTAATGGGTTTATCCGATTGGGTTCGGGTTTAGCCCGCCCAAGTTGCACCCCTAACCGTGTGTCCGTGTATGTGTGTGTGTGTGTGTGTGTGTTCGTATGTCCGTGTGTGTGTGTGTCTGTGTGTGTGTGTGTGTGTGTGTGTGTGTGTGTGTGTGTGTGTGTGTGTGTGTGTTCGTGGGAGAGGAGGAGGAGGAGGGAGAGGAGTTAGGTTAGGGTTTACCAGAGGAAGAGGAGGAGGAGCTCGACGGCGGGGGGGGGAGGGGGGGGGGGGTAGGGGTCGCCGGGGGGGAGGGAGTAGCCGGGGGTCGAGGAGGAAAAAGAAAATTCTAAAATTTTCGAGTGAGGGGGAAAAAGGAAGCAGTGTGCCCTAAGAAAAAAGTTAGCGACGTCAAGAGTCGACGTCGCTAAACGTCGCAAACATTTTAATATATGGTGACATATTTAATAATATGTCGCTGAACGTCGCTATTCAGTGACGTATTTTATCTTCTGTCGCTGAACGTCGCTATTCAGCGACGTTTTGCGATGTCTATAGAAAGGAGTCGCTATATTCGATATTTAGCGACGTTATTTTATTCCGTCGCTAAATTACGTCGCTAATAGAGCATATTTTAGTAGTGAATTAACTGTCTCTTTAAGTCGAGATACATTAATATCTCCCAACTCATTTCGTTGGTACGGCTCATCTTCATTTTCCGTTTCTTTATTTTTATCATCATTACTGAAGACATCATATATGTTTCTTGGTTTCACTCTCAAAACAACACGCCAATTGTTGTTCTTGTAATCCTCCACATAGTATACTTGTTGCACTTGTGATGCTAAGACAAAAGGCTCATTAGCATATTGTAAACGTTAAAAGTTAAGGCTTACAAAACCGAATTCATCCTTCTTATAGCCTCTCGTTTGATTCTTTCCATAACTAGGAACCTCAAACCAATCACATTTAAATAACACAATAGAGTATCCCCTGTGTATTCTAACATAATAATATGATTGATTACGCCATGGTAGTCCACATTCCCAGTCAACTCATCACCTCTTACTACAACACCACTATTTTGGGTCTTCAATAACCTTTCACTATCTTTTGTTCGAAATCTGTATCCATTAGTACAATATGTCACGCCCCGACCCGAGAAATCGCTCGTCCTCGGTAGATTTTATCCGAATCATCGTCCTCGCTGGGGCGTGATGCCGCACGAGCCTGAAATTGTGCTCATGCAAGGCAAGATAACGATTCACATAGTGATTATCTCAAATTCGTAACATAAGCAGCGGAAGGAAACAAAGTATAATACAAGAATCTCTTTTATTTATAATGAACTGAAGATTACAAAGGCTCTGAATAGCCCAACATAAAATGCCAATTGGCTACAACGCTCATGATCTCTCTAGCTAACAAAGGATTTCATTGTTCCATACATTATGCCTCTTTATAGCCACCAAGTAGTCTTCGGCCGAACATCTCCATGTCGCAAGTCCGAACGTATATGCGGTAGCTCCTCTTAAACGCCAAGGACTCCATGCCTCGGCACGTCCAAGCCAAGCTCCGCCCCGAGTCGATCATAACCTGAGCCTGCACATAAACTAGTAGGGGATTAGTGCTTTCGTCCTCGCTTCGCACTAATCGAGACCCGCTCGTACCCAAACCAAACACTTAATCATTTAGTGAGCATGCATCTTAATTTGGTGATCTTTCTATTTAGCCTTAGGATCGATTTCATGGCAATACTTAAACATAGCACCATATCATAAATGTGTCCAATATCGTGTCCCTGCGACAGATACAGTTAGACATAATATGACATAAACATAGTGATCGTGCTCCTCTCCGTCCTATTTTCCTTAGCCTGCAGTGGTTAGAACTTAACATAAGCAATCATACGATTCGCACAAACGACCAATCATAAACGTAAATATATGCATAATGGGTGACAGGCCCTGAGCCTGCACCCAGCTCTCATCTCAGCCCACCGGCCCTATCTATATGAAGGTCACGGTGTTTCGCACCGTAATGGACTTGGCATCTCATATGTGTAAGCCTACGATCACTTCGATACGGTTTGCTAGCCCAATATCCGAAGGATCCCAAATTTACAGATATCATAGCTTATCACAGCACTGGACGGTCGCAATCCGTCCGAATGATGTGCACCATAAATACCATAATTCTCTCCTAGGTCGAACGATCTCGGCGCCCCGGCATAACCGTTTGAGGGAAACCGTACCCGTGCACGGGCCATCCGAGTCCATTGACCATGCAATACGTACCATATCATACAATCCATAGCATACCAACCGATCTCGTATTCCATAAACATAGTCTCGCACATAAACGGTTTTCCATGCCATAAATGGTTTTCCGTGCCATAAACATAATCCACCATTCATATGGGAAGCTCCGTCGGCGTTATGCCCCAACACATCCATATTGATGTACGACGCCCAACGGCTTAGTCATCTCATACTCGTATTCAACGCATACCATTCGTAAGTTATTCTCATAGCATAATTCGTAATTACTTAGTCTTTTCGTAGCATAAGTGCCCGAGGGCACGCTCAGCGCCGTATTCAATGTTCTACGCCTAGTGTTCAATGTTCTCGGAGCCGTGCACATGATACACATCTCAATATCGTCTTTCAATGTTCTACCGTCATTGCCCTACCGCGACCCGTACACTCGATGCACGTCGCTACAATTGTTCGATTGTTCAATATTCTATCTTAGTGTTCGACACATACTTAGACACTTACTCGCCGAGCCACGCTTGCTAACTCCATAGCATCTTACGCATTCCATAACATATTTTATTAGACGTGAAGGAATAGGGAGAGAGAGTCAAGAACCCGTCCACCTTAAGCCGATACGCCTTGCCGTTTCGCCGATTGAAGCGTCTCGCTTCCATAACTCGATCGCATAGCTAACTCCCGGACTTAGCCATTCCTTTGAACTACTCGGTTGATTTGGCCTATCGCGCCCATACCACGATCCGTAATCCAGCATAAAGGCATAGCCTGCACACCAGATCAACCAACATTAGCACTTGCTCAACGGAACTTATCCTTTGCATCGATTCGATTCATAGATTCCAACCGACTCAAAGCTTACCTTTGGCCAACGTAACTCTCGCATCGATTCGCATCGATACTTCATCGGGTCAACGCAACTCTTCGAGTCAACGACTCATCATAATGCACCGATACGGAGCGGGGCATTACATAATATACCACTCAAAATCAGGTTCGTCCTCGAACCGAAACCAACACTTAATCCAAGTGCCTCACATAGATCGCTTCACGATCTCGCGCTACTATCGTTGGAATCATACAACTCAGTCTGGATCATACACATATTTTAGGCGTCCCACCAATATATGCATTTCAGCCAAGCTCAGTTGTAGGATATCTGGACAACTAACAAGCTTAACTTAAATCCTCAAGCACCCATCGGTCCGTATTCATCTTACTCAAATCTTAGCGCCTATTCCTTAAAACACTTCTCGTATGCATCATCCCATAACATGTGATCCTCTTCCAAACATCTTGCGCATAACTTAATTCAACCATAACTTCGGTCTCGTAAGTTCCTCGCCGGCCACCTAACACTCTTATTGCATCGAGACATTGCGCATCCGATCACAATAATTCTCTGTAACGCCTATTCGCCCAACCATTTTCTATCTCTCGCACAACTCGAGTCCTTCATCCAATCATTCATAACATTTGGCCTTAACGACATGGACTAAGTCCAACATGTCCCGAATTTCTTTGTCCACAATCCGTACTAAGTCTCGCACACAACTATTCCAACACGATCCACGTTCTCGAACTGCCTACGCATCGCGTCTGGGGCTACCCCCGCTAGGTAACTTATCCAGACATCATGCTCGCGCTCTTCCGATACAAGAGGTCAACTTGAGTCTACGATGCTCAAAGGCAACAATCTTTCCGACCCAAGGTCTCTTACGATACGCCCATCTCCTATTCTCGACCGAGTACAATCCTTTACTCAATTCTCAATCAATCCTGACTAGTTCATTCGCAACATAGATGGCGCGCTCCAAACACATAGCCTAACCGTTACTCAACCGATCTACGATACACTCTTAGGGTCGTTCTACTATCCGTTACTCTCGCGCATTGTAAGATTCTTGCAATTGCCTTACCGTGTCACTACGTTAAGTACGTTCCTCAACATCAATTTGATCATCGACCAACCAAGTCTACTTACGCACTCATTCGATCTATCATAACTTTTCTAGTCGAAGGCCACTCGCTAACATCCGAAACACGATACTCGCTCGCTTAGACTTATCCTCAATATGCACTACATCATCCTTGATCCTCGACGAAATTTCTTAAGCGACTTCTTTAGGGTCATCCTATGGGACTTCAACATTCACTTGATTTGACGGTCAAGTCTTCTAGGGTCATCTGCCCCGAAACTACGCTCGATAATTGAAGATCATCAATGAGGGACAGTTACAACGAACCATGCTATATCCTATCGCGGAGCCAAATCAATTCCCGATATTTCCTATGCGACTTCATCCAATCCGACATATCAATCCATAACTTATCAGTCCCCGTGCAACTGATGCACCGTTGCTACTCGAATGACTCATGCGCTTGTGCGCCGTTACTACTCGAATCACTTATGCATTACCGACGACTATCTTTGCGTGTCGTATGACGTCTACTCGCCTAAAGTCCGAGTTTACCTATCCGTGATCATAGCTCGACACATTCCGTACTCATCAAAACCATACTCGAACAACTTTCGCATCAAACTATAAGTCAAATCCAATTTGCCACGCCTTGCAAGTTCGATCACCCCTGCTGGATAAATCATCATACCAACGCTCATGCGGAATGATCGCCCTAATTTGGCGTGACGCATGTGCGATGCTAGAGTTGCACTCGCATAAGACAAAAATATCAACATAGTGGTGATCCACGAAACAATCCAGACACTTCCATTTTCTTTCGAGTAACATCCATCGACTCTCAAATTCTTCGAAGCATTCCTACCGTTAGCATCCAAACTGCCATAACTTAACTTGTATCTTATTCATCCAACAACAATGCTCAACACAATTTTCGTTCATTCGATCAGAGTATCCCTGAGTTATTGCATATCGTCTTTGATACGCCTCAATACCATCGTCGATATGCATAACTTGAACATCTTCCTTTCTCATAAGCTCAAATTCGTTGCAATTACTGTCGTTATCAGAACTCGAATACGAATCAAGTCTTACGTACCAAGATTCATTCCGTTGTAATTACTTAACATCGTCGTGACATAATTTCAAATTCACATATCCATTCTCATATCCCTAACTCGCACTTCCAAATCGTGCTACCGACTCGTCGTACTAACCCAAATTCATTCGTACGATTTCTCCGTACTTACTCAATGCGTTTTCGAACAAGTCTTCGTACTAACTCACGTACAATCGACCGGGTCGACAATTTCCTCAACGTAACATTCCTCCGCGATACTCAGTCTATCGTTCAGTTTATTCTTAACGAATCCTTCTTCGACGGATCATCCATAAGTACGACTTCGCACATAATCGTTCGACTCAATTCATCGTAGCATACTTGCATCGATTTCTCTCAAGTCAGTCCCACTCGAGTCTCGGCACTACTTCGTCCGTTGAGGACAACATATCGTAACAACATAATCGTCTCGACAAAATCTATCGCAAGTCACCAAACGACTTAACATAGCTATCGCTAAGTGGTATCCCATATACCACTCAGGATCGAGCCTATCTTTATCGACACAATACTTCGCTATACTTTCTCGCATAATTGGTATTACATATACCACTCGGAATCGAGTCATTACTCGACATCACACTTCGCATAGGTCCGATACCTATCTTCCAATAAACTATCCCGTATGGCGATCCTTCCGATCCCAGCTCTAGCGTTAGCTCAAGTTTGACACACATTCAATCTAACCGTACCATGGTGATCGTATCGATCACGCCCGCAACATTCGCTTACTCGCAGCTCAACACGACAAACGGCCAACATAAACGTTCGTCTACTCTAACTCGACTTAGAGTCCGACTCGACTCCAATCTCACTCGTTGCAACTCGTGCAACAACTCATTCTCGATGCTTAAGGTCATTTCTCAATCTCGTGCAATATATCACTATCCATCCGCATAGCCATACAACACGTATCATACCATACCAACTCGTTGCGCTGATGCAACGAACGATTCATGACTTGCTGCACTCCGTGCAACCAACAACACATAACCATTCGCGTAGCCACATAATATGCATCGTCTCACATATCGATCCGTTGCACTTCGTGCAATCAACAACTCATAACTTTTCGCACTTCGTGCGACCGACAATATGCATATCATTGCACTTCATGCAACCAACATCGCCATATTCGTTGCACTTCGTGCAATCAACGACTCACAACTTTCTTGCACTTCGAAAAACCATAAACTCATAACCCGTTGCACTTCGTGCAACCAACACTCCATAACTCGTTACACTGCGTGCAACCAACGTTCTCCAATGGCACTCGGAGATCACGCGATAGTCACGACATACTTGTGGCAAACGTACTCACTTAATATAGACTTATTGTATGGAACATCCAATGTAGCGTCGAGCAGATCCATGAGCCATGCGGTTGCGAAAACAACTTAGAGTCAACTGAATTTCGATATCGAAGCAACTGAGGGTCAAAGAGATTCACGTACGATCCAAAGGATGGAACCGCTCTGATACCAACTAGTCACGCCCCGACCCGGGAAATCGCTCGTCCTCGCTAGATTTTACCCGAATCATCGTCCTCGCTGGGGCATGATGCCGCACGAGCCTGGAATTATGCTCGTGCAAGGCAAGATAACGATTCACATAGTGATTATCTCAAATTCGTAATATAAGCAGCGGAAGGAAACAAAGTATAATACAAGAATCTCTTTTATTTATAATGAACTGAAGATTACAAAGGCTCTGAATAGCCCAACATAAAATGCCAATTGGCTACAACGCTCATGATCTCTCTAGCTAACAAAGGATTTTATTGTTCCATACATTATGCCTCTTTATAGCCACCAAGTAGTCTTCGGCCGAACATCTCCATGTCGCAAGTCCGAACGCATATGCGGTAGCTCCTCTTGAACGCCAAGGACTTCATGCCTCGGCACGTCCAAGCCAAGCTCCGCTCCGAGCCGATCATAACCGGAGCCTGCACATAAACTAGTGGAGGATTAGTGCTTTCGTCCTCGCTTCGCACTGATCGAGACCCGCTCGCACCCAAACCAAACACTTAATCATTTAGTGAGCATGCATCTTAATTTGGTGATCTTTCTATTTAGCCTTAGGATCGATTTCATGGCAATACTTAAACATAGCACAATATCATAAATGTGTCCAATACCGTGTCCCTGCGACAGATACAGCTAGACATAATATGACATAAACATAGTGATCGTGCTCCTCTTCGTCCTATTTTCCTTAGCCTGCAGTGGTTAGAACTTAACATAAGCAATCATACGATTCGCACAACCGACCAATCATAAACGTAAACATATGCATAATGGGTGACAGGCCCTGCGCCTGCACCCAGCTCTCATCTCAGCCCACCGGCCCTATCTATATGAAGGTCACGGTGTTTCCCACCGTAACGGACTTGGCATCTCATATGTGTAAGCCTACGATCACTTCGATACGGGTTGCTAGCCCAATATCCGAAGGATCCCAAACTTACGGATATCATAGCTTATCACAGCACTGGACGGTCGTAATCCGTCCGAATGATGTACACCATAAATACCACACATAATTCCCTCCTAGGCCGAACGGTCCCGGCGCCCCGGCGTAACCGTTCGAGGGAAGCCGTACCCGTGCACGGGCCATCCGAGTCCATTGACCATGCAATACGTACCATATCATACAATCCATAGCATACCAACCGATCTCGTATTCCATAAACATAGTCTCGCACATAAACGGTTTCCCGTGCCATAAACGGTTTCCCGTGCCATAAACATAATCCACCATTCATATGGGGAGCTCCGTCGGCGTTATGCCCCAACACATCCATATTGATGCACGACGCCCAACTTAGTCATCTCATACTCGTATTCAACGCGTACCATTCGTAAGTTATTCTCATAGCATAATTCGTAATTACTTAGTCTTTTCGTAGCATAAGTGCCCGAGGGCACGCTCAGCGCCGTATTCAATGTTCTACACCTAGTGTTCAATGTTCTCGGAGCCGTGCACATGATGCACATCTCAATATCGTCTTTTAATGTTCTACCGTCATTGCCCTACCGCGACCCGTGCACTCGATGCACGTCGCTACAATTGTTCGATTGTTCAATATTTTATCTTAGTGTTCGACACATACTTAGACACTTACTCGCCGAGCCACGCTCGCTAACTCGATAGCATCTTACGCATTCCATAACATATTTTATTAGACGTGAAGTAATAGGGAGAGAGAGAGTCAAGAACCCGCCCACCTTAAGCCGATACGCCTTGCCGTTTCGCCGATTGAAGCGTCTCGCTTCCATAACTCGATCGCATAGCTAACTCCCGGACTTAGCCATTCCTTTGAACTACTCGGTTGATTTGACCTATCGCACCCATACCACGATCCGTAATCCAGCATAAAGGCATAGCCTGCATACCAGATCAACCAACATTAGCACTTGCTCAACGGAACTTATCATTTGCATCGATTCGATTCATAGATTCCAACCGACTCAAAGCTTACCTTTGGCCAACGTAACTCTCGCATCGATTCGCATCGATACTTCATCGGGTCAACGCAACTCTTCGAGTCAACGACTCATCATAATGCACCGATGCGGAGCGGGGCATTACACAATAGCTCCTATAAAAATGTATCCTTCTATCGGGACCTTGAGATAGTGAATATAGTTCTTCTGAGACCCTTCCATTCGCCTCTTTGTACAATTTTGACACCTACATGATATCATCAATTACCACAATAATTAATACGTTATATAATATAGCCATATAGAATAAGTCAATAGGATATGGGATTTACACACACGTTCTTTGAACCACAACATAAACTGCTTATTATGTCTTCGTTCAATATTATTTGAACTTTCATTCATTAGCTCCTCGTGTTCACTACAAAGTTAGCATGAAATAAGTTCATTTAATATTTGATACATGACACATTGCTAAACTTAATAAAACTACGAGCTTACTTTTAGGATTAAAAAATTACCTAATCCATGGTCGAACCTCATCACAATTTTGCAACACATATAAATGAGCCCGATCTCTCTCAACCATTGAAATTTCCTCAAATTTATCAACACCCAAAGGCTTGCCTTTGTGTGAGAAAACTGAAAAATGAGAAGACATATGACCTTGTTCACCATCTGGATTTCGATCTAGTTCACCCAACCCATTCCCTACATCAGGCATATATCTTGAACAAAATGTCATGCATTCATGCGCTAAATATCCCTCAGCCATTGATCCTTCTGGACGTGCTTTATTTCTCACGTATCCTTTCAGTGTACGTAAATACCTACATATAAGAATTATAAGCATTTATAACTTTATTTAAATAGTACAGATACTCTAAATATAGCATGGGTATTTAGAAAATTAATATCGACCTTTCAATTGGATACATCCATCAGTATTGCACAGGTCCAGCAATTATCGCCTCATTGGCTAGATGAATGGGTAAGTGTACCATTACATCAAAGAATGAAGGAGGAAAAATCCTTTCTAACATGCATATGGATTCTACAACTTGGATATGAAGTCGATCCAAGCATTTTGTGTCAATAATTTTAGAGCACAACTGTAACTCCCTAAATTCATTTTTAGATTTCCTGAATTTTTCTATATTTTTCTTTTCTTGGAAAGGTATCGTTTTCTACAAACCTTGTTGGAATAATTCAATTTGATTTTTATTTTCCCTGGTATTACTAATTGCAAAACCTTATCATTACTAGCTATTTAATTCTGTTTGTTGGTTAAAATTCTAAATCTATTTTTGGTTGCTAATATTACATGCTTTGCTTGCTAAAGTTATTTATTACTGATTTTTGTGTTATTAGAGATTATTAAATTTTTGATTAGTAACTGGCTTTCTTGATTTAATTACTATTTGTTACTATCTTGTTACAATTGGCCAGAACACTTAGCCAGCCCACAAATTGATCCATGAAACCAACATCTATTCCCTTATTTCATAAAGCCAGATGGCTTATTACTTCACCAGCCCAATTGGGCTAGCCATAAGATCCCAACCCATTGCATATAGCTAACACACATCCCTAACACTTAAAATCTACCCAGGCCCATATCCCTACCAACATTTATAGACCGGGCCATCTCTATGTTAAATTTCCTATCAAGCCAACCCAAGACCAGTCATTTTCCTACACAGCACATGGGCTCGACCCATGTGGAAGAACAATTCAAAATCTGATTTCTCCCTCCATTTCTTTTCCCTTTCTCCGAGTTTCTAACAACTTGCTAACTAACTCTAACAAAGTTCTAACAGCTATTGGTGTAGTTTGTAATAAAACATATTATTGGGGTCCTTTTGGTATAATACCAATTCTTTTCTGATGTTTCTATTTAAACAACTTTTGTTCTCTCTCAATTTCATTTTTATTGCATTCCCTTAGAGCATCATTAGTAAGGCCCATCCCATTTTCTAGATTCTAGATTTAGAATGTAGGAGCTCATTTTGTAGAATAATAAGTCTCATTCCTAGTCCCAATTTCTACAATTTCGGTCCCAACCCATCCATGGGTGCTAAGGGTTGGGCCTCCCAATTTCTAGATTCTAGATTGTAGAAACTCGTTTTGTAGAATAGTAAGTTCCAATTTGGAGCCGAACTTTCTAGATTCTAAACTTTATATTATTTTTTTCCTACATTAAATTTTGACCACACAATTTTTGGGACCGGAGTTCACTTTATCATTTCTTACTATTCTCATACAAACCCAACCCATTCTACATTTACCTTTTTTTAAAAAATTCTGGACTCCAAATTGTATTGGAGAGTCCCAACTACTAATGATGATCTTACAGATCACTGCAACTCCCCAAGCTCCTCCCCTGTTCTTTCCTTACTTCTTTCCCAAGTTCTTAACCTAACTATATTTGTGGAGACCGGAGCCATGGCGGAGGCTCCCATCTTGGTGGTCCAGCGTCCGCGGGCTGGTTCCAAGCCGACGCTCCTCTCGATTGTTTCTTCTTCTCCGACGTAGACGACTATACTCCGGCAAGTTTTCAGCCAGGGCGCCTACGAGCAGTTGGCAGTTCCACCACCGAGCGGGGGTTGGCGACCTCCTGGAGTGATCAAGTCCTTCTAGACTCTTCTATACCTTCCTCGAGAGCTCGGGGGAGCTCGCGGCCATGGCATAACAACCGGTGAATCACTGTGTTTCACGTTGATGACACGTTTCAACGACGGATCTTCAACGAAGTGTCTTCTCCGGCGTTCGATCGGCGGTGCAGCGGCGACTTCCAGTGCCGATGCCAACTTGCCGATCGACTCTAGCGAACTGTAAGTTCATCCCGATCCTTCAGTGCAATCTCCCTTGGCGAACTCGTGGTAGCAACGTTCCTCCGCCGATCGCTGACTCCATAGTGATCGGTTGACTCTGATACGATCGATCGGCTGGATCATTTTCCTCGGTGAGCTCAAGACGGTGCGGCGATGAGTTCCCGACAGCGTTGACGAATACCACAATGGCGAATCGACGAGCAGACCTATGATTGTTGATCGACGCAGACGCCTTCTTCTTCCAAGAGGATCGACTAGGACATCTTCGATCGTCCCTTGGTAAGTCCCCTTAATCACGTCTTTTCTTGATCGTCTATCAATTAATTAATCTCGATCGATTGACTATATTAATGATCGCTAATTCTTCGATTTTTGATTCTACTCTATTGAATTTCACATTGGCATTCAAATCGAACTCTGGATGTGTTTCTATTGATCTGCCACCAGGTGCTTGGTGAATTGCTCCATAGGAATAATTGTGGCTTGGTGTATCCGGATTCCACACGAGAAGATCGGTGTCGATTAGTGAAATATACATGTATGCCTATTTACTCTCATCAATCCATTTCCTATAATATAAACTAGCAGAACTGATGTGTGTAACACTGAGTTGATATGGAATGGGCACGAGTTTAGTTTAGTTTGATTATGTGGAATTATTGGTGCTTGGGTTCAATGCAAGTTAGGCTATAAGCCAAGTCAACGACTGGTTTGGAGACACGAAATTTGTGTCCAGTATGTGTCTGGGAGGGAGACACAGATTGGACTGACCGTTGAGTTCAAAATGGTCTTCGGATCTATAACCGGATCATTGAATTTTTGTTTTTGAGTTGTTGAGTAAAGGATGAGGTTGTCCGAGCTCTCTAGCCTAATGGTATTAGAGCGGACATCCGGAGGGGCCGGCAAGGTTCGAGCCCCCCAGTTGTGTGTGTGAGTGGGATTTCAAAAAAAAAAGTAAAGGATGAGGCCAAAACCATAGGCTGATAGTATAGGCTAGTTTAATGATTGTAATATTGTTGTTGTGTTTATATTATGGGCCAACATTGGCTTTTGACTTACAGACTGAACTTTGGACCTATGGGATTTGAATTTAACTTATGGGAATTAGGTTCTTTATGATCCCTAAAATAATTGTGGACTAGCATGCTAGTAAAGAATTTAGAAATTTTGATGATAGGCTTGGGCCAGAATATAGGTCTACTGGACCAAAGTCCTGTGCCGTATTAATGGAAAAATATAATATATATATCTTAGTATCGGACTTGGGCCCACATGCTTAAGGTTAAATGAGTAGGTTAATAAGGAATGGGCTGGAATTCAATTTAGGCTTGGTTCAGACTTACTTAGAGACTCTAGGCCAGGGCCAATCGAAACAAAGTCTAGGCTTTTGCTAAAACAGATTAACTATTATAGGCTAATTTAGAAGTGAACGGAAGTTTAGTAGTTGATTTAGCATTATTTATAAATAGATTTTTAGAAGTATTGAACTAAGATGTTAGAAACAAATATATATATATATATATATATATATATATATATATATATATATATATATATATATATTTTATATATATTTATAGCTTTATAATTGCTAAAACAGATCAACTGTTATAGGCTAATTTAGAAGTGAACGGAAGTTTAGTAGTTGATTTAGCATTATTTATAAATAGATTTTTAGAAGTATTGAACTAAGATGTTAGAAACAAATATCTATTATACAAAACACAAAGGTTTTTGAATCCTAGGGCTGACTGTGCCAAGATAAAGAGTGGTTGGGATTTAATCTTGGTGAATCAACGGTTGTGGGGTTTTATGGGGAAGAGCATTATTGGGAGTGGGGTTTTATGGAGAAGGGCATTATTGGGAGTGGGGTTTTATGGGGGAATCCAAAGATGGGGATTTAATATTTTGATGGTTGGGATTTAATATTTTAATGGGGGCCTCATAATGGTTGTGGATGAACATTATTGAGAGTGAGATTTTATGGGAAATCCAAAGAAAATTCACATCCAGCAGTGGTTGGGATTTAATATTTTGATGAGGGCCTCAAAATTATTATTGTTCGTTTAAAATTGGGGGTCCAAGATTTTGAGGGGGAATACCTTAAATGAACCATGCCCTATGGGCACAGGTTATGACTAGTATATATATATATA
Organism: Iris pallida; assembly: GCA_029216955.1. Taxonomy (NCBI): domain Eukaryota; kingdom Viridiplantae; phylum Streptophyta; class Magnoliopsida; order Asparagales; family Iridaceae; genus Iris; species Iris pallida. The sequence continues at coordinate 3,290,268 of JANAVB010022200.1, forward strand.
TATATATATATATATATATATATATATATATATATATATATATATATATATATATATAAAGGAAGGATCAAGATTCCCATACTTTTTGCATCCCCATACATCCCCCCTATTTGCACCGTTGGATGGTGCTTTAAGTCATCTAATCTTAATCGTTGATTTACCAATGGTTAAGATTATATGACTTAAAGCACATCCAATGGATGTAAACATGGGGATGCATGGGGATACAAAAATTGTGGGGATGCCTATCCTTCCTCATATATATATATATATATATATATATATATATATATATATATATATATATATATATATATATATATATAGCTTTATAATTAATCCTAAGAAATATTGTGTCTTCTTGACATAGATTCTTTGTACACTGGACTGGAGCTTCTACAACAATCAGGAAAGTACACCGACTCGAACCCTTTACTCTGTATTTCTGTCTTGCTTCATGTTCTCATATTGACACGTTGTACACACGATTGTTCATTGTTCGTCGTTCATCGTTCATTGTTCATTGTTCAGTGTTCTTTACTTGTACATTGGGGTGAAAAAATACTACAGATATGTGACCAATCCTATATTAGCTAGGCATTGACTAATAGCTTAGGTCTCACATCATGCACGTGGGACTCTAAGCCGTACCATTATTCATGTGCTCTTGTATCCTGTACTACCCCAGCCGGTCACATACTCTGATAGTTATTTTAAATGTATGTTACACTGATAGTATAGTTCATTGTTCTGGATCTGGTACTATAGTTTCATCGTTATTCATGTACTACAGTTTCATGTTCTGGTTCTTGTACCATAGTTCATATTGTAGATCCTTTTCATGCATTTCAGTTTTACTTTGTTTAGTGCTTCTTGTCGGGATTGTACTTTGCTCTTTTCCTGACAGGATACGTTGCAGGTGAGCTTGAGGCTCTTGAGCATTGGGACATCATGGATATTGCAGGATTTACTTCATTTTGTTTTTCGGGATATTGTATTTGTATTTTATCATTGTATATTTTTATTTTACCGGATTTGTCTCCGGATGACTTTGTACTTAATTGATTTGGTGGATTGTGGTGATATTTTCTGGGACGTTTATAGATTATGTGATTGTGTACATTACATTGTGACTTGGGATTTTCCTTATTATTGTACAGCTTACTTCGTCGTGTCCATCGACGAAGGCTGGACGAGTCTGACACGTACTCGATTATTCGGGAGCGGGTCGTGACAACAACTCTCCAGAAAACATACTCAAGTCAATTAAAGGTATACAAATATCCTTTGGAAGAAGTCCTCGTAATGCAAGAGGAAGAAGTCTTTCAAAAAGAACATTAGAGTCATGACTCTTCAACCCACAAATTTTTCCCTCCTTTAGATTTATACAACGAGATATATTTGATGCATAGCCATCAGGAAATTTTACATCTTTCAATAACTTACACAAACTCCTCTTTTCATCCATTGAAAAAGTGTAACGTGCAGGAGGCAGAATATATTTATCACTCACTCAACGTGGATGGAGTTCTTTCATTATGCCCAAATGTTGAAGATCGAGACGAGACTTTAGGGTATCTTTTGTCTTGCCTTCAATGCCCATCAACGTCCCCAAAATATTGTCACAAATATTTTTCTCGATGTGCATCAGATCCAAATTGTGCCTTAACAGCTGACTTTTCCAATAAGGAAGCTCAAACAAAATGCTCTTTTTTTTTTCCAATTTCCAACATTATTCCCCTCTTTTTCTCTTCCCATTAGCTTTTTCGAAGACAAGTTGATCAATTGTCCAATCACCAGTTGGACGTGTAGGAGGAAGCCTTTTCTCACGCACTACTAAAATATGCTCTATTAGCGACGTAATTTAGCGACAGAATAAAATAACGTCGCTAAATATCGAATATAGCGACTTCTTTCTATAGACAACGCAAAACGTTGCTGAATAGCGACGTTCAGCGATACATATTATTAAAATATGTCGCCATATATTAAAATGTTTGCGATGTTTAGCGACGTCGCCTCTTGACGTCGCTAACTTTTTTACTTAGGGCACACTGTTTCCTTTTTCTCCCCCACTCGAAAATTTTAGAATTTTCTTCCCCCCTCGACCCCCGGCTACTCCCTCCCCCCCGGCGACCCTTTCCCCCCCCCCCGGCGACTCTCTCCCCCCCGGCGACCCCTACCCTCCCCCTCCCCCCGTCGAGCTCCTCCTCCCCCAATCCGAGCTTCTCCTCCTCTTCCTCAGGTAAACCCTAACCTAACTCCTCTCCCTCCTCCTCCTCCTCTCCCCCCCCCACACACACACACACGGACACACGGACACACACATATGGACACACACACGGACACGGGCCGAACCCAATCGGATAAACCTGTTAATGGGTTGGGTTAGGGTTGAAGATACTCGGGTTCGGGCTCGGATTTGGGTTAAAATATTTGAACTCGATCAACAATCGAGTTAGGCTCGGGTTCATGTGTCGGGTTCATGTCCAAGTCCGATGGCTTGTCCGGCTTACTCCAAGGCCAGCCCTGTATAGGTTGAAGCAAAAAAAAAAAGCTAAATAATTGTAAGCAGTAAAAACTGCTATAAAGCTTGCTAAAAAAGATTATTATGTTGGGTTGGTCAGAACCATCATTGCTCAAAGTAAGATTCGACATTCTCCTAGTCGATTTGTTCTCAGTGAACGTTCGTTGTACAGTCAATAAAACTTATGGAATTCTATTTGTATCAGCGCCTTTTCGGAATAACCACTGGAGTGTTGAAAGAATGGACAGGCTGATAGAAAGAGTTTCTACTCACCCTCCATAAGAGCTGGTGCTCTCTTTATATAGGGGTATGTTTGGATAGTAAAAGAGAGAAAATTGAAAAACTGCATATGCATGTAGTACGTACATATATATATTTTACATATGCATTTTTCTTTTATCCTAGTTCTTATCTCCTTATATTTGTTTGATGACTAAACATAAAAGAAATGAGGATGTGAGAGAGTTAATTATTTAATTAACTCAAATACTTAAACGATGACTAAACATATAGCAGTCCATTCATTTATTCATTCACCCATTCATCATTCATTTATTCATTCACCCATTCACCATTCATTCATTCATTCACCCATTCACCATTCATCCATATCCATTCATTCATCCATCCATTCATCCTTCACATATAGCAGTCCATTCATTTATTCATTCACCCATTCACCATTCATTTATTCATTCACCCATTCACCATTCATTCATCCATTCACCCATTCACCATTCATTCATCCATTCACCCATTCACCATTCATTCATCCATTCATCCTTTTCATCAAAAACAGTCACTTAACCCCCTTCATGTTGTGTGTGTGTTGTTGGTGAGTTAGTGAGTTGAGCGTTTAGTTAGAAGAGTATGTTAGTGGTTAGATAATATGTTAAAGAAATGTTTGGTAATAGGATGTGGTTTGTGTTAGAGAGTGAAAAAATTGTGGAATATATGTTAGTAAGATTTTATATTAGAAGTTTTGTATTAGAGTTAGATGTGGGCTAGAGTGAGCGTGACAGGTTGAGGTATCTTGTGATACCAAGATGGTATCACAAGATAATTAGGATTTACCCTAGCTATGAAAGGGTAAGGTAATATACACTAGGAAGTTCGGACCCAACCCGCCCGAGTTGCACCCCTACACACGGTTACCATGTCTCTCTACTATAATATACACTAGGAAGTTCGGACACTACAAATATCAATGTTTGTTCCATGTCTATGTCTAGTGAAGGATAATTGCCTAGACTTATTCAACTTTACCCAGTTTGACTAGTTTGTCCAAGATATTGACTTAGTCAACTCAACTTCATCCAGTTTGACTAGTTACTGCGCTGAACATGTGTGTCCATCTTTGCAGAATTATTTTCAAATGGATATGAATTACTACTTGCGGAATCGTTCATAGATGTACAATCGTCGTCCTGATGACATGTGTAGTGTGCGGGATGAATACATAACGGGAGTAGAGCAGTTTCTGTAGTTTGCTAAGGCGTTCCCTCAGTATATGGACGGCACCAAAATTAAGTGTTCGTGTGTAAAATGTCATAACGTAAAATATTATCCAGAAGTGGAAGTGACATATCATTTGTACTCGAGGAATTTTACGCCTAATTACTGTCAGTGGACCACACACGGAGAACTTGTGTCTTTAGCATCAGCCTTATGTTGAGCCGTATGTGCCTAATTTTGTTTCAGATAATCATGCATACGATGACGGGTGCGTGAACATAGTTTTCGACGCTGTGGGGCCTAGTTTCGTTCATGATGTAGCTGAGGAGGCACCGAATGTCGATGCTGCAAAGTTCATGGAGTTGCTGGAGAATGCAAGGACTCTATTGTATCCTGGTTGTGAGGATCATTCAACGTTGGAGGTGGTTACAAGACTATTGAGCATTAAGTCAAATTTTAACATGTTACAAGAATGCTACAACCGAGTGTTGGAGTTGATTATAGAGATCTTGTCGGCGGGTGCTAAGTTACCTAAAGACTTCTATCGGTCTAAGAGGATGGTGAGATCGCTCTGGATGGGATACGAGAAAATCGATTCTTATCGCAATGGGTGCATGCTGTACTACAAAGACGATAAGGACGCAGATGTGTGCAAATTTTGTGGTGCTGATCGCTATAAGACAACTAGTACAGGAAGGTCTACCGGTGCAAGAAGACCGACCGATTCAATGCACTACTTGCCTTTAACGCCGCGGTTGTAAAGATTATTCATGGTGAAAGAGACGGCCGAAAATATGAGTTGGCACATGCGAGAACAGATTGAAAGAGTGTTGGATCACCCATCCGATGGAGAAGCGTAGAAGCACTTTGATCGAGTGTATCCTAATTTTGCTTCAGATCCGCGTAATGTCAGATTGGGACTATCTTCTGATGGTTTTACTCCTTTTGGTCTTTCGGGATCCCAGTATTCGTGCTGGCCTGTGATTGTCACTCCGTATAACCTACCACCTTGGATGTGCATGAAGACTCAGTACATATTTCTAACTGTTATAATTCCTGGTCCGAACAATCCCAAGCGGAACATTAATGTGTACTTACAGCCTTTAATAGATGAGTTGAATCAGTTATGGGAAGTAGGCGCTAACACGTACGATATTTCCAGAAAGCAGAATTTTCAGATGAAGGCAACCCTTATGTGGACCATCAACGACTTTCCGGCCTATGGAATGTTATCTGGATGGAGCACTCATGACCTTCTCTTATGTCCGTATTGCATGGACCGTACTAAGGCTTTTCGCTTGAAACACGGAGGAAAATCGTGCTTCTTTGATTGTCATCGATAATTTCTGTCAAAAGATCATCCGTTCAGAAGGAACGTGAATGCATTCCGTGTCGGCATTGTAGAGAAGGGTGATCCACCGCCAAGGTGGTGCGGAACCACGATATGGGAGGAGGTTAGAGATTTTTCAAGTGCTATCGAAGATCCTACAACTGGGTACAAGTGCGATGGATTTGGTAGAGATCATAACTGGACAAAGAGAAGCATATTCTGGGATCTGCCATATTGGAGTACCAATCTGATCAGACATAATCTTGATGTCATGCATATTGAGAAGAATGTGTTTGATAACATAATTAATACTGTGATGGACGTAAAAGAAAAAAATGAAAGACAATCCTAAGGCCAGGTTGGACTTAGAAGAAATATGCAAACGCCCTGCGTTGCATATGATAGAGGAGAATGGAAAACAGTTCCTACCGAAGTTAATTTTCTCACTGGACAAGGAGGATAAAGTGAGACTTTGTCGGTGGATCCAGGGCCTAAAATTTCCAGACGGATATGTGTCAAATCTGAGAAGATGTGTCGATCCGAAGGAAAACAAATTGACGGGTATGAAGAGCCACGATTGTCACGTATTCATGAAGAGGTTAATTCCGATTGCATTTTGGGAATTCTTACCGCAGGCAGTTTGGGATCCATTGACGGAGCTTAGTATATTCTTCAGGGATCTTTGTTCTAAGAAATTGCTCGTTGATCGTCTAGAAAAGCAAGATAAGGACATTGCGGTAATACTGTGCAAGCTAGAGAGGGTATTTCCTCCTGGATTGTTCGACTCTATGGAGCATTTACCGATTCATCTATCCTATGAGACACGCGTTGGTGGACCCGTCGAATATCGATGGATGTACCCGTTTGAGCGACATTTGAATCATCTAAAAAGAAAGGTAAAAAATAAGGCATGGGTCGAGGGTTCTATTTGTGAAGCCTATGTTCTCGAGGAGATTACAAATTTTTGTTCGATGTATTTTAAGCCTCATGTTGCAACTAATAGAACGAGAGCTTCCAGAAACGACGACGGAGATCATGAATATAATGATACAATACTGAAGGTATTCAATGCTCCAGGAAAGCCATCGGGTAAAATGAAGAAGAGATATCTGAACGATGATGAGCTAAGGGCTGCTCAGGTATATGTATTACTCAACTGCGACAATGATGAAGTAGAGAAGCTGGAGGGATAAGTAATTAATACGTCTATATTATTTTAATAGTATTGATTATTATACTATTACATTAATTGAACGATGTTATTTTCAGCATATTTAATGATGATGTGAGGTCAGGTAGGCCACACATAACAGAAGAACTAGAACAAGAAATAAGACGTTATTTTCTATCATGGTTGAGTGCATATGTAAGACTTGAGAACTCTGTAATTACCTTTCTGTATATGCACTTGAGAATGAGCTTAATTTATTTTTTCGTGATATTTAGGTCGATCGTCCATACGCAAGACTTGAGAATGAGTCTATTAGAACGCTAGCCAAGGGACCAATTTATGCTGCAAAAATATGGCCAAGCTATTGTGTTAATGGGTTTAGGTTCAAGTCAACAACTTGTCCGATCAGAGACAATTTTGTGGTTCTCGATTCCACCAAAAATAGCTGTTTGTGTATCAGATCTTCGAACTACAAAGATGTTGATGCGGGCAACGATTTCTATGGCGTCCTACGGAAGATTATGAAGCTGACATATAGTTATGGAATAGAGCCTGCTAAGATTGTGTTATTCAGGTGTGATTGGTTCGATCCGATTGAAGGTCAAGGTTAGAACGTAGACAAGCACGGTCTTGTGGATATAAACTATCGGCGTCGATATCAAGCCTATGAACCATTTGTCCTATCAAGTCAGGCTCAGCTCGTGTACTTCACAAGTTTTCCGAAACGGGGAACAACAAGGTTGGACTGGTGGGCAGTATGCAAGACCAAAGCTAGAAATACCTTTGAGGTTGACGATATAGCTTATCAAGAGGATGAACTACCTCTTGTAACAAATATTATAGAAGTGGACACGACGGAAGTTCCTCATTACACATCTAATTGTGTAGAAGAAATAGAATTATCTGAAGAGGAAGATGCAGATGAAAGTGAAGATGTAGAGGAGGAAAAAGAAGAAGAAGAAGAAGATGATGAGTTAAACGAACTAGATGAATTTTCAGAAGAGGATTAAATCTGTACGTTTGTTTTATCATCATATTTGACACTTTAGTGACACTTTTATCATATAAATCTGTGACACTTTAGTGACACTTTTATCTGTGACTATGATATTTTTCAAAAAATATGTGATGTCTATCATATAAATATGTATATTTGTTTTATTGTCATATGTTATTATCAGGTATGACTAGACCAGGAGGTCGACGCGGAGGATATTATATTAGGCAGTCCCGTCTGCCTCGGGCTGGGGATGCAGATTCTGTACCCTCATCCTCATCTCCGAGTACGCCAGTGTACCGTTCTGTTCCCGGTCCATTACCGGGACAGGGCAGTTCCAGCAGGTTGGCGACTCCTCCCTCGTCGTCCAGCATTCCTGATCCCGCGTCCAGTATTTCTCCTGCGTCCAGTATTTCTCCTACCGATGGCTCCATAGGGAGAGCCGACGCCGAGCATATGGAGGACGACGATCAGACTGATCCTGCCCAGGCAGGAGGTGAGAGCGACCCTCCATGCGCTCCTCCGGACGAGACGCGTATGGAGATTTGGACGGACGGGCCTACGAAGTAAGTTAATTAGTTAATATATATTGCTCAAATGATTATATGTACATATATATTCATGAAATTTATTATTGTTTAGATATCGGCCTCCTGCAGTAAAGAGACAGCTAGGGTTATTTCTGAGGCAGAACTATGGTGGGCCTTGGATTAACTACTCAGATGCTCCCGCAGATAGGAAGGCCTTTTGGTTGGCCCAATTCAAGGTAAAAAAATTATTTATTTTAAATTATTAATAATCATTTGTGTATATTATACAAATTTTCTATTTTACTTCTTGTAGAGGACCTATTTCTATCCACCACACCGGGTGGCGAAGATCGAGGCCCAATTTTTTGCCGTCGCAGGCAAGCTCATCCGTGATGCGATCCACGACCAAAAGTCTCGTGATCTCTCCAGAAAGCCGATCCATGGTTGGATCACGTCAGAGCAGTGGACTGCGATGGAGGCTAGATTCGGCGAGGCCAGGTACTAGGAGCGGTCTGACAAGGCCAAGGTGGCGCAGTCGAGCGCCAGTAAGTGGTGTGGTGGCTCCATTCCTATGACGGAGTATTTTCCTCGTCTGGTACATTTCCTATAACGGACATCATTTTATATATAGTTGGATAGAATGTTTAATACTAATAATAGATAATATATTTTAATAGGTAAAAAAGGGTGAGGATTCCAACATGGTGACCGTCTTCCTGCTCACCCATCGGAGGGCTGGAGAGTTCATTGACGAGAGGGCGATGCAGGCATATGTACGTTCTATTCTTTATATTAATTTACTATAATTTAGAAATCAGGAAAATAGATATCAATATAGACTTTAGCAAACACTTAGACGTTAGCAAACATTGTTCTAGGCCAAGTTTCTTCGGCTACAAGAGGAGGTGGCTGCTGCTGCTAGTACGCCAGCAGAGGGAGGAGCTGGTACTTCCTTTCAGCCGCCTACAGCTCCATCGTCGGACGACCTCTGGATGACCGCCGTTGGTGGTCTTCAGAAGGGTACGTACTACGGTACGGAATCCTACGGCGCCTATTTGGCTTCAAAGTCATCCCGGGCCCCCTCTGTCAATATGCAGTCTCCAGCTTCGCAGGCGTCATCACGAGCTCAGGATATTGGTCGTCATATCGACGAGCTGTATCGCGAGTTGCAGCAGCAGATTTCTAATCACCATACCGCAGAGCGACGATCCGACGATCCGATGATCACCGGATGATTTGATACGGTCGAGCACAGTATACAGGAGCTGATGAGTCTGCAGCAGGCTACAGCTGCCAGCTTGCACACGCTCACCGTGTCTACATAGCGCACAGAGCGTAGACAGGTCGAGCTGGAGGGATCGCAGAGGACCATGTCTGCCTCACTCACTCAGGTACATACTTCGTTTGAGGAGAGTACTCAGAGGATGGTGAGTACCCTTGCTGCGCATGCTGAGCGACTGCGAGAGCTGGAGCAGATACGTCCTCCCGGTCCATCGACGGCGCCGACTCTAGACGTTGCTCTGCCTCCTACTGCCCCTATGGTGCAGCTCACACAGGAGCAGTATGAGTACATGCTATCTCAGATGTGCAGCAGGGGTCCTCAGTGATCTAGTAGATTTTTTTTTATCATCTTTGTATGTATTGGCCCTATGGGCCCATTGATCATTGGTACACTGATTTTCATTCTTATTTGACTGTTGGACATATATGTTTGTTGGACATGTATGTTTGTGATATTTACTTTGTTGGTATTTTCATTGAGTACATGTATGATATTTACTTGGACATGTATGTTTGTGATATCTGCGACGGGGATGACAAATATACCTACGCTGGGTTATAAGCGATGATCTGATATACAAAGGAGGTGGTTGCCCAAATTTTAAAAAAATATGTTTGGTATTTTTGTGATGATGTATGTCTGTGTAAACACAGACACACAGTATAACAAAAATACCAAACATATTTTTTTAAATTTTTTTCATAATATCTGCGACGTATAGCGACGTTCTGCGACGTATCCAGACGTCGCTAATTAGCGCCGTCACGTCGCTATCCGTCGCAATCCATCGCTTAGTAGCTGACGTGGCAGAGAGTGAACGTCGCTAATTTGGTCGCCGTACGTCGCTAAACTACTGACGTGGTAGGCATGCCATGTCATCACATAAAAAGAAATAACGTCGTAACGTAGTCGCACTACGTCGCTAATTTGGCGACGTTCAAATTCGTCGCCCTCCGTCGCTAATTTTGCGACGACCCAGCGACATTGGGGTGACGTCGCAAACAGCGATGGAGGGCGACGAATTTGTCATCTGCGACTAGCTTTTCCGCGACCTTCATGTTTCGTCGCTAAAATCGCCGCTAATTACGTTTAGCAACGTATTTTCCTTAATTAGCGACGTATCCTGACGTCACTAATTTGCCTTATTTAGTAGTGATGCTTGTTACCAATAAATCCCTTACTTTTTCTTAAAGAGTGATTAATTGGTAAAAATCGACGATGACCTATGTAACAATGTTTACCACCATACTTAAACCAGAAAGAACTTGTGTCATGATGACAAGAAGGACAAGCTAATTTTCCTTTTGTACTCCAACCAGAGACTGACCCATATGCAGGAAAGTCATTGATTGTCCACATTAATGCTGCACGCATTTGGAAATTAGATTTCAATGATGCATCATAAGTATTAACACCAACATCCCATAATTCTTTCAACTCATCAATAAGCGGACGCATGTACCATCAATATCATTTCCTGGACTTTTAGGGCCCGGCAAAATTGACGAAATAATAAAGTAAGACTGCTTCATACACAACCATGGTGGCAAATTATATGGAACTAATACAATCGGCCATGTACTATACGATGTACTCATATTTCCAAAGGGATTGAAACCATCAGTTGCTAATCCAAGCCTTACATTACGAGCCTCTTGAGAGAAATCCATGTGGTTCTTATCAAAAGATTTCCATACCATAGAATCAGCCGGATGTCTCAAAACATCATCATCAACACGTTCTTCCTTATGCCAATGCATGGAAGAAGCAGTTTTTTTAGACATAAACAACCTTTGCAACCTTGGTGTTAAAGGAAAATACCCTAAAATATTTCTAGCAATTTTCTTTCTTTTGTTTAATCCACCATTCTCTTTGTCAATATTACTTTCCTTCCATCTTGGCTCACCACAAGTTGGACACTCATTAAAATCAGAATAGTCCTTACGGTACAATATGCAATCATTAACGCAAGCATCAATTTTTCCATAATCAAGACCAAGATCCTTGATTGTATTTCGTGCCTCATAAAAGGAATCAGGAACCTTTTTCTCTCTTGGACATATCTTCTTCATATATGTAAGTAACTGATCAATTGATTTATTACTCCACCCATTAAGACACTTCATCTGTAATAAGTTGACGATAAATGACAACTTAGACTCTTTACATCTCGAGTAAAGCTTTTCATCGGTGTCTTTCAACAATCTATAAAACCTTCTAGCCTGATCATTTGGATCCTCTCTAACTTGTGTATGTAAGTCTTCATTGCCTCCTATTCCAAAATTATGTCCCATGTACATGTCATTCAACATGTTGTAAGTATTTGCATCATCACATTGTTCTTGCAATATTTCATCTTCTAATTCTTCTTCTTCCTCTCCAGAATCTGGAAATTCCTCTCCATGATCTATATCCAACGAGTGTAAGTTGTCTCAAAGCCATTTTTTAACAAATGTAGTTCGACCACCTTTCTTGTATGCTCATATCCATTGTTACATTTCCGACATGGACATTTAATCTTATCTATTACCCATAGGCATGAAAAGGCATTATCAAGAAATTTCAACATTCCCCTATCATATTCCACTGTCCCTCTACGAAACTGAATCCAATTTTTGTCCATTCTGCACTAAATAAAGCACATTTGAAAAAAAAGTTAAAAATATACAAGTAGACAAATATATGGAGGAAACAAACTTATAAAGGAATATAGAAAAGACAAACTAATTGTATTGTAACTTCTTTATTCTCAGGTATCCATTTCTATACATGTAAAACATTCTTATTCTCATAAAAAACCCTCAATTCCAGTGAAAACCAACCATCAAAATTATAATAAAACATGTGTTAGTTTGCAGCTATAATGAAATCAAAGTTGAAAACTGATTTTGACATATATTCTAATTTCTTTATTAAGAGTCGAAAGTGGTCAATACCATTGTCATTTGTGTAACCCATTTGACCCATTGTAATGGACTTCTCTTTCAATCTATACTATATGATAAACGTTAGGAGAGAGGAAATTGTTAGCATGGAGAATTCGAATAAGTGAAGCGTGAAATTTAAGAATTTCTGATTTAAATATTTTTAATGTAATGTTTATTATTTCTTTATTTAATGTGGTAGATGGTCTTAAGAGATACATTATCATCCTTTATATTGCAGTTGTGAGTGTAGAAACAAAGGTTTCAAGGTATAATTGTGTCTTTCTTCGATAGTTGCCAATTACAAGGATGTTGGGTTTGGGTTAATGAACCTTGATCCAGACTAGAGGCACAGGAACTTCAGGTATATGATTTAGAGAAACCAAATGGTCTCTTTCCAGATAGGATCCATTTAGATTTTAGAGCAAGATTTAATTGGGAGCGGAAAGTTGAGATCTTTTGTTGATCAAATGTCAATAGTTGTACTAATTTTAGTTGATTCAAATAGTTTGGGTTTCTGATTCTGGCCGTGGGAAAAAATATAAGATCCTATACTAAGTCCCTCTGAAAGAAATGATTTGAAATGTCAGTTTTCTAAAATAATTAAAAAGTCTCAGAGTCTCTCTGATTTCCCAATCAAATATTCTGATGTTCATAACTTCTTCAATGTTGAGATGTGGATTAAGTTGTTTGAAGCAATTGGTAGACCAAATGAGTGGAATCATGGACTTGGAAAACCATGGGAAGTAGGAGAAATTATATGAAATCTTGAATCACTCACTTCAAATATAGCTTAACAGTGTCTCAGTTGACGATATTGTTGTTTTTTGTTACATATTCACGATGAAGCAAAAGAAAAATGAATTAACACTACTGTGGAGCATAACTAAGGATGAAGAACTAACTGTTGAAAATGATTCAAATGGTAAGAATTATCTAAGGGTAGGAGACCAAAAGCTCAAAGCATTTGGGCTGGGTGAGTACAGGGACAAGTCTGAACAACGGATCAGGTACCAAAGACATTTGGTCATGCATTTTTCCTTATTTAGTAATTTTGTATGTACAATATCGCAAGTCTGGTGGATGATAGCATGCATGTGTGAAAGAGTCCAGGCTCACACTTTCTACTTATATATGATCTTAGTGACACAATCGCATCCAATATTGTTGGCTGACTGAGGTTCTAAAGTAGTAAATGTCCATTGCAATTGATAGAAGCCTTTTCAATGGCCACCATACTGTGTAAAAGAGTAGTCAATACAATGGGTCAAATCTCTTCAGCTCTAATGATTATTGGTTACAGAAACTCCAAATATAAAAAAAGCTATGAGAAAAAATGACAATGAATGTACCAACCATTTAAAGTTAATCATCCACTAGCATGCAAATAGGAAAAGTACATAAGATATTCACCATTTCTGGTGGTCAATACCATATACTTGGTATCCTGATAACAAGTTGTCGCATGAGAAATTGGTTGCAATGGATGCAAATTCCGACAGTAGACATACTAATATAACCATAGTATTGTCAAAGTTATCCGATGGCAAAATTTTTATTTTTTCCATTTCTTGAAAAGTATCTCGTTTGGTACACTGTAATGTAATCGTATTCGCAAAATAATTAAATATAAAAGATGATTTGTTTTATCTGATTACATTGCAATTACGATTACATTACAGTGAGCCAAACGAAGTAAATGTTAAATAGTCTCGTGGTTTATGGAATACTGCATTATTGATGCAATGTTTATTTGTCAACATGAACAATTTTCTAATTGATTATTACAGTGATGTTCAAATCCATATGCAAATCTTCTGTCGTAATATGATTGTTGTTCTGTAGTTTGGAAAATAAAGTTGTGATTTTGGATTTGGTAATTTTGTGTTACAGTTGTACTTTACAACTTTTTTCAAAAGTTGTTGTGGTACTTCTAGTTCTGCAATTTTATGACTTGTATGTTTATTGAAGAACAGAGTTTCGTTAATATGCATAAACTTGTCTATAAAGAAGTGTAACAACTCCTTCTGATATGAGCGAGAAATTTTTACATATGGATGTGTAACAATGTGTGTGTGATCAAATAGAAAACCGAAAGCATTGAAAGAAATCAATATCAAAAACCTTGCTCCAAGAAATAAACACAAACTTGAGCAAGAAAGAAATTCAAGCACAGACACATTTAATCAAACAAATTTGTTAACCCTAAATTTCTTCTTATCCATCATCGGAACACAAAACACATCAACAATTGAAAAAAAATAGAAAATTAACAAAACATTGTTCAATCTCTCTTGGACGTACCTTCGGTTGCCGATCACTCGGAGTCGGTGGCGGCAGAGGCCTTATGCTGGGTGCGCTCTTTCAAATCTAAAATCTTCTCGCCCCTAAAAAACCACAAATCAAAGGAACAAAATAGAAAAAAATAATAAAGAAATAGCAGGTTGAAGGAGGGGAAGAGACACCTTAGGTTGAAGAAGGAGAAGAGTGATCTATGTTGAGAGAGAATAGGAATTGGGGTTTTGCAAAATAAATAAGGAGGGGAAATATTCATGTTTCCCGCCTGTACGTATAGACACACCAAAAGAAAATTTTATTCCGATTAAACATCATGTAAGTTTCCATATATAAACAAATAAATATTGCCATATTTAATTTGATCTAAAAGAAGAAATACATTATTAATTTTGTGGCAACCTTTATTGCCATAAAATATTTATTTTATGGCAATGTAATATATTGCCATAGTTAATCGTAATATATTATGGCAACAATTCAACTTGCCATAATATAGTATAATTAAATATGGCATGTGTTATTGTTGCCATAAACGATCCAATCAAATATGGCATTATGCCTTGTTGCCATAAACGAGCATGTGTATTAAGGCAATATTAATGTTGCCATATTATGACTATATTATATGGCAATAATTTATGTTGCCGTAAGGCGTTGCCATAAAAAATGCTTTTTCTTGTAGTGGCAATATGGTTGTAATTTGCTCATTTTCTGACTTGATCGTTGTAGGTGACTTGTCGTGCTTCCTACTTTTGTGCTATGGACTATACGGGAGAGACATCTGTATATGCGAAGGTCAACCCTAGAAGACTAGTTAGATGTGTTGGTAGTTTTTTTAATATTTGTAAGACATTGTATTTTGATTAACTGTAAAACTTGTGAATATTGTAAATTGATTTAGTTGTTGTGAAAGAGAAATAAAGATAGTATTTATGAGCATTTTGTTTATTATGGGATAGACAGTGTACTACCACCGACACTGCGACGTAGGCTGGACTTGGGCACGCATTCGCGTCCCGAAAATCGGGTGCCGGTCGTGACATGCATGCAACTTTTGGTATCCATAATTATTTGAGAGCATATCTGATGTCCTAAAATGAGTGTTCTAGTTCTGTCTAATCTCCTATATATATGCAATACATATTTTTTATCACACATAGGAGATGAGACATTATTGGAACATCTTTTTAGCACCTTTTTTTTATCATGCACAAGAGAGGAGAAATAATTGAGACATCCATTTGTACATGCTGAGACTGGTATGAATGGTGTGGCAAAAGTTCTGACGGTACTGGCATATGAGTCTAGACGGGATCAGATCTTCTCCCACACCTCCGAGTTTTCGACGACGGCTGCCATCGCCCTTCGTAAGGACCTCATCGATTCTTAGAAGGACCCTCTCTTCTTTTATTTTGTTCCTCTATTTTGTTTACCCCCGGTGCTTTCCGAGGTGGATAATTTCATTTTGTTTTCCGTCTAAGCTTTGACCTGACGTGTATACTTTTGTTGGTCGTCGGGCTATCTTCCGGCGCCGCCTTTGGACTTCTCTCTTTTATCAATAAAATCGGCTGTTTTTCTGTTTAAATTTTTTTTTTGGAACATCAACATCCATTTTGGAAACAATTGATATGCTCCCCTTCAATGAAGTCTAAAATTAAAAAGAGGTGTAATTATCTATACTAGAGCCACCACAGGAAAAAGAGACCCAAATAAGAACAAGGGATAAGAATAATAACACGTAGGAGAAGAAACAGCACCTATACATACAAAGTATAGCTTCTCATTGCAGAGTAAGTATGAAAAAGGAATATCAAAAAAATTAACTAATTTCATTTCCCCAAATTTTCGGATGAATTATTCAAACGGACCCACGGATCAGCTGGTGTCCCTGGCACACCTGGTGATGACGGTGCAGCCGCGGTTGTACGGATTGGCCTTCCCTTGCTGCATGCAGTTGTAGTACGACCGCCCGCGCCGGCTGCACGGCACCGAGTTCTTCTTGAGCGCGTCATAGCTGATGAACTTGTTAGCTCCTCCCCTCCTGAGGCCCCTGCGGGCCGTCTCCGAGCTCAATCCCAGCTCCTCCTCGTCACCCACGCAGTCTCCGACCGAGCGGCCATCGCAGGGTTTCTGCCGCTCCACGAGCCCCCCTCCTAGGCCCCAGCCGACGTCGTTGTCGATTGATACGGTGGCAGAAGCCACCGGCAGAAGCAGCAGGAGGAGGAGGAGATGGAATATCAGCGTTAGAGCCATTGTTGGATGTGTTTGTGAACAGAAGGGGAGAGGCTATTAATTGTGGACGAGGGGATATTGCTAACCCTATTCTTGAGGCTGGTTTCACGTAGGACTAGAGATTGTTAGCTGACACAGTTTTTTTTTTTAGGGCAATCTACATTTTTCTTTTAGGGTTTTCTATACATAACTTCTGGTGTAAAGTAGCAAATACGGAATTCATGGCCAAACCTGAGACCACATCAAGAGAAACCCTGATTGTATGTAAAGTAATTTAAGTAAAATTCTAAAATCTAAAATTAATTTGAAATGTTTTTTCTAGGCCTTAATGTTGACATTCGCTCTCGTTTCCGCCAACCGAGCACCCAGAAGATCTAACATATTTGTATCTTTGTTCCAATACCAACATATTGGTATCTTTTGTTCTGATACCACTTGTGGGAAACGCGCGGTGACCCGAACCGGAATTAGCCCATGAAATGCGATATTGGATTGAGCCCATATGAAGAGAATTCTCATGTGAGACCTGAGCCAGGGGCCAATTGTAGGCCGCCACATGGCCTGACGGTTCGCGGTCACAAACTGCGAGTAAAATAGCAATGTCAATTTACGAAGGAAAAAGATATTTTGTCCACGGTTTGTGAGCACGAGCATGGGCCCACGTGGCAACCAACCATTGCCCCCCCCCCCCCCCCCCCCCCCCCCCCCCAACTGTCACAGGGCCCTACTCCCTTAAAACCCGAGCCAGGGGCCCAATGAAAGCCCGCCACGTAGCATGCGATCAGGCCCGCATTCGACAAAATAGTAGTGTCCATCAACAGACCCCATCCTCTTAAAACCCAGGTCGGGGGCCAATGGAAGCACGTGGCCTGCGATCACGTCCGTGGTCACAAACCGTGAGTAACATAGCAGTGTCCATTTATATAAGGAAAATGCTAAGTTTACTACCAAATTCTTACAACCTTCTTACAACTACTCTCTCCCACTCCTTACACATGGGTCCCACCGGGTCCCACCACCACTCTCACCCCCCCCCCCCCCCCCCTTCTACATGGGCTCCACCCGGCCCCACCATTTCTTCCCCTCCTCCAATCGAAGTCCGACACGTGTCCGGTTGTAGGAGGATTGTAAAATTTGGTTGTAGGCATAGCAAAGCTCTTTATATAATGGTCCATTTGTCCTAAACAAAGTAAAACAAGGAACATACATAAAAATATAAGAATTGATTGTGTTATCAATTATTAGATATTCATTTGATATGAACAAATTTTTTAATTTGATCCGGAAGTTGTCAACTAATTATTTATCAGAAACTAGATGTTAAGGTTTTCACTTATTATTTACTATCTAGATTTTTTTTTTATTTAACCATGCTGGATATCGGCGGTGATATTAAAATTCTTGAAACAAAATGCTTCATTGTTCCACAAAATATTCAGATACAACTTACCGACACAGAATGAATGTTCATAGACAGTATGTTACAGTCTTGCCAACACCTGATAATTAATGTCATAGGAAATTAAGCATTGATATAATGAATCAAAACAATTTATTGTAAAGGAATGTCTTAGTAATTCAAGTACATCCTCATACTTTCTCCAAATAAGGGATCTCAATTACAGACTCCCCATATAGATTACTTCCAACTCTAGACTAATCAAACTTTCTATTCTAAATTCTAAATTCTAAACTAATAAAAAAACGCACTCATTTCTAATATCTAAAAATTGATGACTAACCCATGTCACAAACTAAACAAAGAACATGGTGAGCATGGCAAGTGACAAGTAGGAGACGGTGGTAGTATAGGCCGACGAGGGAGAAGGTGCCGGTGCAGCGGTCGGAGAGCGGGATGGTTGCTCTGGAGGTGACGGGGACGGGGTTGGTGGTTTTGAGGGCGACGGAGATGGGGATGGCGCCATTGAAGGAGGCGGAGGAGCTCGATCCTTTGAAGGTGTGGGAGGAGCTTCGCCTATTATAGGAGGACACTGGGGAGCATCATAAGGTGGGATTTGGCTTCCGGGTGGAGGAGAAGTTGGTGGCTCGGCCGACGGAGTTGGAGGAGTTGGCAATGGAGAAGGAGAAGAAGTTGGTGGCTTAGTTGATGGAGATGGAGAAGGAGAAGGAGAAGGAGAGGAAGTTGGTGGCTTAGTTGGAGGAAGAGAGGGAGAAGAAGTTGGAGGCTTGGTGGATGAAGGAGAAGGAGAAGGAGTTG
Organism: Iris pallida; assembly: GCA_029216955.1. Classification (NCBI taxonomy): domain Eukaryota; kingdom Viridiplantae; phylum Streptophyta; class Magnoliopsida; order Asparagales; family Iridaceae; genus Iris; species Iris pallida. The sequence goes on from JANAVB010022200.1 coordinate 3,309,232, forward strand.
GTGGTTCGGCCGACGGAGTTGGAGGAGTTGGCAATGGAGAAGGAGAAGAAGTTGGTGGCTTAGTTGATGGAGATGGAGATGGAGATGGAGAAGAAGAAGGAGAAGGAGAGGGAGAGGAAGTTGGTGGCTTTGTTGGAGGAAAGGAGGGAGAAGAAGTTGGAGGCTTGGTGGAAGGAGAAGGAGAAGGAGAAGAAGTTGGTGGCTTAGTCAACGGAGACGGAGTTGGAGTTGGAGCAGCAGCACTTGGAGGAGACGACGGAGGAGGAGGCGGTGGCGGAGGTGTCTGGGCTGACTTCCTATCTGCCAACACAACAACAATCATTTTCTGTCCCTTCGCGCAGCTTTCGGGCTTGCCGCCGATGAAGAAGAAAGGACCCGATCGATCGAATTGGAAGTCCGAGTACCCTCCTGTAAGCTGCATGATCGGATTCTTCGAGTTGCAAGTATCGTAGTCCACCCTGTCCACCAATAAAACCGACTCCTCCTTGCTATACTTGAAGACTGGACCACGAATTCAAACCCAAATTAGAATAATAATGTAGAGGCCGAATCAGCTGTTTCCTGATCCGATGTCCCAATCATAACTTTTCTCTATGACATGCATATCTTACCAATAAAAAGATCCACATGTCATAGAAAAGGGGGGACAGAATGAGACACATGATCACGGACAACTGATTCGGTCCCAATAATCTACAAACAAAGAATTAATTAGAAGAATTTAAATGTAGAGCAGCTTAAATACCAAGAACATCATTTATTGAGAACCTCAACTTCCCGGCCCACTCGTTGTAGTTTTGGGACGGCTCTGCGACCCAGCCATCCTCGTCGCCGACGTAGAACTCGAGCGCGCTTGCAGCGGAAATCACGAGAAAGATTGCCACAAGAGGGAGAAGAGTTCTGTTGGTAAACTCCATTTTTAATCCAGAAATGAACGAGAACGATGGGAAATGATTAATGGAGACTTTCAGAGTGAGTGAAGACTGAGTGAGGAACGTAGAGTTGCGTTCCCTCTATTTATATTTGATTTCTGTTCATTGCCATTATCAAATTACATTTAATTTTAACCACCTGGATAAACCATCTTGGTAGAGCTATTATCTTCTTCTTTTTTAATGTCTTCGAATTTAAATATCTTTTGTTTCTAATTTCTCTGTATATGAGTTTTTTTGTTAATATATCATTGTAACGTACATTATATTGACCGTTTTTTTGATTGAACAAAATAATCATCCTAATCATGGTACGTAACGTACAGAACTTATGTGACCGTTTTTTCTCTCCTTCTATTGATAACGTACACTAGCTGTATTTGCCGTTATTTTATTGAACAATATAATCATCCTAATTAATCATCGTACGTACAGTAATTATTGGACATTTGTTTTCTTTTTCTTTTATTGGTATTATTTCGTATGAATTAACAGTTTTTCCTTATCATCCTAATCATCTACTCTCCAGGTTGATAGTTGTTTCTTTTAAGCTTTTAGGTTTGAAGGAACATCAAAAATTTGGAAGAGAAAATATAAAAAGAATATAGAGCCGGATGAGTGTTTTTTTTTCTTTTTTCCTTCTCTTAGTTAGTTTTGAGTTTATAGGAAAGTAAGATACCTTGAATGAATTATTATTTAGATTAGGCTATTATATCGTATTTTATATTAGGACTAAAATAGATTAAAAAAGAAGAAGAAATAAATACATTAACCTCCCCTCAATGTAGGGGTGAACATTCGGTTATTTCGGTTCAAAGTTAACCGAAAAATCGAATCGGACCGAAAATCAAATAAACAAAATTAAAACCGAGCAGAATTGGCCCATAACCGAATCAAATGTTCGGTGTGTGTGCGTGTATATATATATATATATATATATATATATATATATATATATATATATATATATATATAAACTAAAAAAATTTATTCGGTTTTCGGCTTTGGACTGAAACCGAAACCGAGTAAGAAAATGTAGTATTTTCCAAACCGAAATCGAACCGATTTATTTTAAACCGACCCGAATCTCTTATTCGGTTCGGTTCGGTTTTCGGCCCAAAACCGAATAATGCTCACTCCTACACTCTATGTTTCATGAGTATTACATGAGCCACCCCTATTTCAAAAATAACTACATGGACTACACCTTTGCTTTATGTTCTATTTTTAGATGATTAGTGTTATAACTTTCTATAGAAAATATAAAACATAGGGTTGGTTCGTGTAATTAGTTTCAAAATAGGAGTCATCCTGTAATAAGTCTGAAATATAGGAATAGTTAACATAAATTCTCCAAAATTAATTTTTTTTTTTACATTATGAATTAGACTAAAATTTGAATCTATACTACTATATAGCAAGAAAAGTTGGCTTCAGGGCAATTTTTTTTTTTTTCCTTCCAAATATTTCCTTGATGAAACTCTACCTAGCTAGATAGCTGAGCCCAGTGATGCAAAAGTGTAGAAGAGTGTGAAGGCTCAGGAATAGCAAGTGCTCAGAGTATCAGTAGCAGCTAGCAGGGAAGTAGAGTATCAGAATGCTCTCCAGGGCTTGATCACATTATCTAGCTGCATCACCAGTACTCCAGTCACTAGTCCAGTCAGCATTTAGTCTGTGCCTCGTCAGCAATATAATGCTGATGTCATATAACTAACTACTAGTACCAGTATTAGTATCAGTCCGTATGGGTGCAATTTGGACGGGTTGGGTGAGGTTAACCCGATGAATCATAAGCCGAGTCCTAGCCCAACCCGACTTTGGGTTCAACATATGAAGTCCAAGACCAAGTCCGGAGGATCCGGTTGGGCTCATATTGGGTTGGATCCCTCGGGTTTATCGGACTCTAATATAATATTTGAAATAATTTTAAACACAAGTAATATTAAACATATAATCAAATAGTAATCAAGCCTTGATCATTACGAAATACAAACTGAAATAAGATTTAGGATAACGAGTTGAAGAGTTTGGGTAAAAAATTTTAGGATTTAATATATACATATAAGTCGGGTATCCGGTTCTTCGGGTAACACGACACATGAACGCGAGCCCAACTCGATTTTTTATTGGATTCAAATATTTTAATCCGACCCTAAGTCCGAACCTGAGTATCTTCAACCCTAACTCAACTCATTAACGGTTTACACGATTGGACTCAGATTTAGTCCGCCCAAGTTGCACCCCTATCTGTCCATGTATCAGTCTATGTAACAGACCGTAATAGTAACAGACTATAAATAAGAAAGTGAGGGGAGAGGGAGACTAGAGAATGAATTGTATTACTCATTTCTTCTTTTTGAATTACAATATTTAGCATACAATTTACTTTCTTCGATCCCAAATTTGAATACAAAGCCCTAGTTAAATTTCCTTCCAATTTGCCTTTTCTTTGATTTCTTAATCCGAGTTCTTCAAATCATGTCAAATTCTGCACGATCGCCTCCGATGTCGGGCTTCACAGGAAGGAGCTCCATCAATTTCGTATCATAGCCACACGAGCCTGTGAACGGACCGAGTCGAGAAAAAGCTCGAACAATAATGGTTCCCACTTCCCTGGGCTTGTTTGGTAACAAAAATTTGGGTTTGGATTTAGATTTGGAAATCCAAAATTCAAATCCAAATTCAAATCATGAATTTTCAAATCCAAATCTAAATCCAAATCCAACTTCAACCAAACATAGGATTTAGTAAACTATAATTATAATTTATAATTATGATAATAAAATAATAAATTATAAATTATTATTTAATTATTATAATTATAATTATACTTATGATTAATAAATAATTTATTATTATAATTATCATAATAATTATGATTAATAAATTATGAATTAAGATTATAATAACGATTAATAAATTATTAATTAAAATTTTAATAATGTATTAACTATTAAATTATTAATTTGGTGTTAACTATGATTAATATATTATTAATTAAGATTATCATAAATAGTAATTTATAATTAAGACTAATAAATGATTAATTAAGATTATAATTAAATATTTATTTATAAATTGTTAATTAAAATTATAGTTATGATTAATAGTAATTATGATTAATAAAGGTATAAATTATTAATTAAGATTATTATAAAATATTAAAATAAAATTATAAATTAATAAATTATTAATCAAGATTATAATTATAATTAATAAATTAATAAATTATTAATTTGATTATGATAAATTATTAATTAATAAAATTCGTTATTAATAATTAATTATTTAAGTGATGTACATATTTATATTAATTAAGAATTAAAATTATATATAAAATAATAACTAATTATTATTTATTTATTTATCGATTAGTATTAATTAAATATTTGATAAAATAATAAAATTATTTTAAATAAAATCCAACTTTCATTCTTCCAAATCCAAAATTTGGATTTAATATCCACTTTCCATATCCAAAGCCAATTCCAACCAAACATAGAATTCAGATTTGGATCAAAATCCACAAAATCCAAATCCCATCTCCACATAAGGTTTACCAAACGGGCCCTAAGAATCAACAAAAGACGACTTCCGGTGGTGGAGGAACGATTCCTCACTTTGGAAGGTACAGTCCAAACCCTAAACAACAAATTCGATCAATTTAATTGGTAAATAGGTTCGATCAGTTAACTAGAAGAGTTGGGGAGAACGAGAGGGGGAATAGACCAACCACCACATGTGGCAGCCATGGCACCTCCAGCAGCCATCTCTCAGACCATTTTTCCTTCACCATACGTGTCTTCGAGGTTGTCACCTTTCCGATCTCCCCCCCGTTTCACTCAATTTGGGAACAATTCCATTGGGCTATACTCCTGCAAGTTTGAAAATACTTCACTCAGTCATGCTTAGGGCTGCAAATGAGCCAAGCCGTTCGCGAGCTGCTCGAAGCTCGGCTCAATAAAAGCTCGGTTGGTTTAGTAAACAAGTTGAGCTCAAGTTTCATTTTCGAGCTCGCTTATTAAATGAACCAAGCTCAAGCTTAGAAGTACTCTGCTCGTTTGAGCTTGCGAACTGGCTCATTTAGAAGCTAGTTTGTTTTTTGTTGAATTCTAAATATATGTATATTTGTGTGCATTATATATTTGTGTCCTTAATAATTGATATTAAGAAACTTTTTTGAATAAATTTTTATAAATAAATTGTTAATATTACAGGTACTTGAATTCAAACTTAACTAAATTGAAATCGAGCTCGTTAAGCTTGAAATCAAGCTTAACGAACTTAAAATCAAGCTTAACGAGCTTGATTTTGAGCTTATCAAGTTTGTTTATCAAGTTTGAATCAAGCTTACTTATTAAGCCAAGCTCAAGTTCAAACCAAGTCAAGCTCAAGCTCTAAAATAAAAAAATTATCAAGCTCGAGCTCGAGCTCGAGCTTGAGTTCGATTAATTCTTGTCAAGCCAAGTTCAAGCTTACAAAAGCTTGGCTGGACTTGGCTCGTTTGCAGCCACATGCTTCACAACTACCAAATATCAGACTATATCCCGAAGCATCTATGGGGATTGGACAAGGTCTGCAGACTCCTCCAACTCCAGCTATGACCACGATTCCACCCCTATACACGGAGGTCCACTATTGGCCACTATACTGGAGGACAAGGGTGGGGACAACCAACCTTGAGGCTAAAACTCCCAGACTTTAGTGGAGAGGAAGACGTATAAGAGTGGATACTACGAGTAAACTACTACTACTGTGTGACAGAATGGGATCGAATTAAGGCTTGTTCAGTGCAATTGAAGGGCAAAACAACTTATGGTTCGATGGGATTATGAAGATCAAAGGGGGAGCTATGAATTGGGATTTAGAATGGAGTTTGGTCCATCACAATTCACTTATCATGTTATTGAGATTAGATTAAACGGAAATGCTTTCTTGCCCGCAGGCGGGCCAGCCCGCCCGCCTGCGTGGCACTCTCCCATTGCCCCCCCCCCCCCCTGTTAGCATGGGGCCCACGCCATTGACTGGCCAATGGGAGAGGGCCACGTGGCGGACGGGCTGGCCCGCCCGCGGGCCAAATAGCAGTCCCGTAGATTAAATTGTCAAAGCAAGAAGGGACATCTTATCTTTTTGTATATTTCTGATTCATATTTATGAGATGATAAAATATGGCAAAACTTAATACCAAAAATAGGTTCACGTAGGAATGGACGTATTGGTTCGCGTAAGAATGGACGTAGAATACCAAAAGGATTAATTAAACGTATTTCAAGAAAAATAAATGATTCAATGATCTGATCAAATAATAATATTAGTATGGTTCGAGAGGAAGTAACAGGATCCACTCGAACACTACAGTGGAAATGTCTTGAATCAAGAGTAGACAATAAGCGTCTTTATTATGGTCGTTTCATTCTGTCCCCACTTATGAAAGGTCAAGCCGATACAATAGGTATTGCCATGCGAAGGGCTTTACTTGGGAAAATAGAAGGAACATGTATCACACGTGCAAAGTCTGGGAAGGTGCCGCATGAATATTCTACAATAGTGGGTATTGAAGAATCAGTACATGAAATTTTAATAAATTTGAAAGAAATTGTATTGAGAAGTAATCTGTATGGAGTTAGAGACGCATCCATTTTCGTCAGGGGTCCTAGATACGTAACCGCTCAAGATATCATCTCACCACCTTCTGTAGAAATAGTTGACACAACACAGCATATAGCTAACCTGACGGAACCAATCGATTTATGTATTGTATTACAAATCAAGAGAGATCGCGGATATCGTACAATGCAGGTAGCCAGACTTCATGAAGGAGGGACCAGAGGCCTGACGGTGATGCAATAGTGGCTGGAACTCGACTGGTTTAGCACGATGGTGCTCGGAGGTCTCCCGGTGAGATAACAGGGGTGCGGGGTCCGCCAACAGAGTTTCGAAGAAGGAGAGCAAGCAGCTGAAGTCGGCAGAACTTGGCAGCCTATTCTCTTTTTCAGGCTTCTCCCGTATATATTCTCTTTACGTGTATAAAAGTTATATTATAGGATTTTGAAAGTAATATAGGAAATAAATATTTTGTTACAATATACATATAAGTAAAAATATATTTTCATTTGTTTTGGATCACACCAATAGTTGATCAAACTTACTTTTATTTTAAAATATTTTATTTTATTATACATGTGTATGTGAATAATGAAAAAAATAGTGTTTACTTAAATATCTATATTAAAATATTTTCCACCGATAAATATACATATTTGTGTATACTTGTAAATATTATTTTTTAGAAATTTTATTAAAACTATTTTAGGTTTATGAAAATTTGCTTTAATTTACATTGATTGTTATTTTTTTTAAAAATTATTCTATGTGATTTAAACTAGGATTAAGATTTGATTAAATTAGTATGATCATAATTTTGAGTTTGGGACTCTATTGTGCTATATGCAAACGGAGAGAACAATGTCAAACTTTTTTCACACGGTACAACATAAAACAAACTATTGCTTGCCAATCTAGATATTCCTATGCATACAATTTCCAATCTAGATATTGCTATGCATAATTTCCAATCTAGATATTACTATGTGTATTTCTCTTCTTCAATGCATTCTTAACAATCGCTGATGGCATTGAAGAAGAGGGTTTGAGGGCTTTCCTAATCTTGAATACATTCCAAGCTGTCCCAATGGCATGGCCTGCTGTTGCAAACACATCCTCGGTAACCTCTCCTGCGTTGTCGCCAAACCTGAAAGAAACAATGATCGAATCGAACAAAGTTACACAATGTTTCTTAAACAGATGCCGTAATTATTGTTAATTATGATGATATTTCTTGCACTCTCCGACGAATGCATGCGAATACTTTTGTCCTGCCAACTTTCTAATCACATGATTTCATTTAAGATTGGAAATCGACAGATTTAGTTATCAAAAGAGATTCTCCTCAATTATCTAACAAATTAGGTAAGATGGTTGTCATATATAAACTTCCGTCCTTTAGTATCTGCCTCATTCTCCACCGCACGCAACAACCTCTTTCTCAGCACCTCGACCCAAGAGTGAATATATATATATATATATATATATATATATATATATATATATATATATATATATTTTTTATATATATATATATATATATATACATATATATATATATATATATATTTTTTTTTATATATATATATATATATATATATATATATAGGGTTCGAATTGGGAGTCTAGTCCCGCCCGCCCGCCTCTCGACCGTTGGATCGAGCTGGCGTGCGCGCAGGCCCCCCGATCTGATGGTGCAGGGGAGGCAGAACTTCGACGGGACTTTTGATCGGAATATATATATATATATATATATATATATATATATATATATATATATATATATATATATATATATATATATATATATATATATATATATATATATATATATATATATATATGAGAAGAGATACAAATGACCTCTAGCCTAGTGGTTAAGAGAGATGCATGCGGCCCAAGTGGTCGGGAGTTCGAGCCCTAGTGGAGGCGAGTTCGCCATAAGTACCCATGGCTTCAATATATATATATATATATATATATATATATATATATATATATATATATATATATATATGAGAAGAGATCCGCATATATATATATATATATATATATATATATATATATATATATATATATATATATGAGAAGAGATCCGCATCACCTCACTTTTGCCTCACCCATGTATCCCCATGATAACACTCGTTGAATTTTGTTTAAATCATCTAACCTAAACATTTGAAAAATCAACGGAATATCTAATGGATGTGAAATTTGTTTAAATCATGTAACCTAAACCTTTGAAAAATCAACGGTTATGATTAGATGACTTAAACAATATCTAATGGATGTGAAAGAGGAGATGCATGGGGGATGCGAAAGTGAGGGGATGTAGATCTCTCTCTCTCTCTCTATATATATATATATATATATATATATATATATATATATATATATATATATATATATATAGAGGAAGGATAGGCATCTCCGCACTTTTTGCATCCCCATGTTCACATTCGTTAGATGTGCTTTAAGTCATCTAATCTTAACCATTGGTAAATCAACGGTTAAGATTAGATGACTTAACGCACCATCCAACGGTGTAAATAGGGGGATGCTTGGAGATGCAAAAAGTGCGGGGATGCCTATCCTTCCTCTTTATATATATATATATATATATATATATATATATATATATATATATATATATATATATATATATATATATATATATATATATATGCAAATGACCTAAGAGAGATGCATGCGGTCCAAGTGGTCGGAGTTCGAGCCTCAGTGGAGGCGAGTTCGCCACAATTACCCATTGCTTCAAATATATATATATATATATATATATATATATATATATATATATATATATATATATATATATATATATATATATATATAAGCTTGGGTTCGAATCCCGCTGTGGGAAAAAAGAGAGTTTTTCTGCAAATGAACTCTAGCCTAGTGATTAAGAGAGATGCATGCAGCCCAAGTGGTCGAAGTTCGAGTCCCAGTATATCTTTCCGACACCCCAGCATAAATTATGTCGTTTATATCAGAGTTAATAATTATATCTTTAAAATTATTAACTTTTTTTACATATACACTTGTTAGAAATGACCTTTTCGTTTTACTCATAACACTTTTTAGTTTGTCGGGAAACTTTCTTGATCCTCTTATCTTTTGTCGAAAAAGATCACTATATTTTGTTATATCCTTCCATGCCTCTAACACATATAAATTGATTATTATATTTTTTATTATTGATTTACTATGACACTTCTTTAGATGACATATAAACTTGTCATAGAATCACTATGTCGTAATATACTCTTATTTGTTAATCTTGGCCGTTATTTATCCTTTTATCTTTCATCACCAAATATAGGCATATTTTGTTGTATAATAAAAATTTCGTGCCCCCGGCACCTCTCAATAAATTGGTTTTTTAAACTGGTTATCATTTATATTTTTTAACAATAACATCTTTAAAATTATTGACTTAGAATGGCATTTTTTTAAATGTTATATACGAGATTTTTGGATTTGTTGGAAGTACTCTTATCTTTTAATCCTAGCGATTATTCATTCTGTTGTCTTTTTGTCACTACAAGTAACTTTGTTTTGTTATATACTGTAGAAAATAATGGTTGGATGATTTTATTGATGGACTACTTCACTACTTATAGGGAGTCTAGCTCCTCTACATATAACATATTTCGATGTGGGACTAAAAGTCCCTTATTAATTCTCAACACTCTCCCTCAAGATGGGCGATAGATATTGATCATCCCCATCTTGTTACATAGCTTTGACAGACTTAATGAACTAAGACCCTTAGTCAGACAGTCTGCAACTTGTTCTTCTGAGCGGACATGGTCAATCTTCAGTATCCCTTGTTCCAGCTTCTTCTTGATGAAGAATCGATCAATCTCGATGTGCTTCGTTCTGTCGTGCTGAACTTGGATTGTTAGCTATACTTATTGCAGCTTGACTATCACTCAGAAGACGCAATAGTGCTCCCTTATCCAGCTGCAACTCTGTCAGCAATGCTTTCACCCACAGCAACTCTGACACTCCCAGAGCCATTGCTCTGTATTCTGCTTCAGCTGTTGACCGTGCTACCACTGACTGTTTCTTGCTTCTCCATGAGACCAGATTTCCTCCTACAAAAACACAGTATCTCGTGGTAGACCTTCTGTCGTCTATGCAGCTCGCCCAGTCTGCATCACAGTATCCCTCAACTTCTATGCGTCCATTCTTCTTGAACCATAGCCCCTTTCTCGGCGTTCCTTTCAGATATCTCAAGATCTGAAATACTGCTTCCATATGACCCTTTCTTGGATTATGCATGTAGCGACTCACTACACTCACCGCAAATGAGATATCAGGGCGAGTGTGCCCCAGATAAATCAATCTTCCTACAAGTCGTTGATATCTTTCACGATCAACTGGCTCTCCTGCTTCTGCTTCCAACTTGCACTTCTGGTCAATTGGAGTGACTGCTGCTTTGCATCCCATCATCCCTGTCTCCTTCAGCAGATCTAGTGCATATTTTCTCTGTAAGAGAAAAATTCCTTGTTCGCCTTCACACACCTCGATACCTAGAAAGTACCTCATCGCTCCTAAATCCTTCACCTCAAACTCCTTCGCGAGTTTTGACTTCAGCTTAGTGATCTCGACTTCATCATCACCTGTGATCACTATATCATCCACATATACAGCAAGTATAGTGATGTGGCCTCTTGCATGCTGGAGGAAGACCGTATGATCTGCATTTGTTTGACGGTATCCCATGCCTGTAACAACATTTCTGAATCTGTCAAACCAGGCTCGAGGAGATTGCTTGAGCCCGTATAGCGACTTCTTCAGTTTACACACCTTTCCTTGCGACGTCCCTCCGTTTGATTCCGTCGCGTAGCATCCTGGCGGAAGCTCCATGTATACTTCTTCTTGCAGGTCCCCATGAAGAAAGGCATTTTTTATATCCAGCTGGTACAGCTTCCACCCATAGTTCGCTGCAATGGAGACCAGAGTTCTCACGGTGCTCATTTTTGCTACTGGGACAAACGTCTCATCATAGTCTATGCCATATGACTGTGTGAATCCTTTTGCAACCAACCTCGTCTTGTATCGCTCGACCTTTCCTTCTGGCGTCTCTTTCACTGTGTACACCCATTTGCATCCCACAGCTTTCTTTCTTTTGGGTAATGGAACCAGCTCCCATGTCTTATTTTTCTCCAGTGCCCCAAGTTCTTCCATCATTGCAGCTTTCTACCTTGGATCTTTCTTTGCTTCCTGCCAACACTTGGGCAACGAAGTAGAGTCTAACGATGCAATGAAGGCTCGATAATTCGAAGAAATGTTAGAATAAGACAAGAAGTTGGCAATGTCATGTTCGTAATCATCAAAACGAGCAGGAGCCTTACCCGCATTGATGCGAGAAGATCTCCTTAAGGGAGCAATAGGTGGTGGAGAGATCATACAATCCGAGTCGGAGAGATCCGCATCAGAATCCGAGTGATTCAGTGCGGGGGCAACATCTTCAGGAGTTGGAGCAGGAGTAGACGAGGGACTTGGTACAGTAGGCACAGGGCACGGCATAGGCACAGTACTGGACTTCTGTTGTCTCCTTCTGTAGACTTGGAGCTCCTTTTCCCTTGTCTGTTGCTCCCCCTGCGTAACATATGTATCTTCTTCTTCTTCATCTGTATCTGAGTCACTGTGCTCTCCCCCTTTCGTCCAGTTTTCTACAACCGGACACGGAACCGATCCGACGACCATATTTGTGCTTATTATCTCCCCCTCACATCGAACACCACCTGTGTTAGATATGTCACCAAATGCTGAACCTTCATCCGAACCATAGTATGGTTCGAGTTCTCTGAATGTAACGTCCATGCTGACAAACATCTTCCGCTCGACTGGACTCCAACAGGTATATCCCTTCTGAGTCGCCGTGTAACCGACAAAGACACATTTAACTGCTCTAGGATCCAGTTTGCCAACGTCGGGCCTATTATCTTGGACAAAGCACACACATCAAAAAACTTTTGGTGGAACAGTGTATGTAGTTGTCCCAGTAAGCATCTCCAATGGTATCTTTCAGTCCAATACTTGAGACGGCATTCTGTTGATGAGATACGAGGCCGTCAAAATAGCCTGCCCCCATAAGTGCTTCGGGACATTCATAGCCAGCATCATCGTCCGTGCGACTTCCAGCAGGTGTCCGTTCTTTCGTTCATCCACGCCATTTTGTGCCGGAGTATAAGCACATGAAGTTTGATGTAGTATTCCATGGGTGGAAAAATACTCAGCAACCTGCTTATTAGTATACTCCGTCCCATTGTCAGACCGGAAACACTTAATTTTAGCGCCATATTGTGTTTCCACCCGGCGATGAAAGTCCCGAAAAGCCTCAAGGACGTCACTTTTATTCTTCATAAGGTAGACCCATGTCACGCGGGTATAACAGTCAATGAAGTTGACGAACCATCGAAAATCGTTAATTCCGGTTGTAGGACAAGGGCCCCATACGTCCGAATGTATCATGTCAAAAGCAGCTGAACTCCTATTCCCCGAGCTTACATACGAGCTTCTGGAATGTTTTCCCAACTCACAAGCATCACAAAATAACTTCTCTTTATCAGCCCTTTGATATAAGGACGGATACATTCGACTAATAACTTGAAAAGATGAATGACCGACACGCTGGTGGTGGTGTAGCAAGTCGGCTTCAACACTACGACAGGAAGCTTCTGGTGGTGCGTCTGCTACCAAGGATGCCAATGCGTTGTCCAGTCCAGTCCTGTCTAAATACCACAGCCCCTTATGCCATGTGCCAGTCCCAAGTCGTCGTCCTGTCCCCTTCTCCTGAAAAGTCACCTTAGGAATGTCAAAGGAAACAGTACAGTTAAGATCAAGTATAATGGCACTAATGGATAAAAGATTGACAGGAAAAGATGGAGCATGTAAGACATTGGTTAGAGTGATGGAAGGGGTGCATGCGACAGTGCCTGTACCCACTACAGGTCTGGATGTACCATCAGCGGTCTGAATACTCTCCGGCAATGGTAGCTGAGTATAGTCCTGAAACGCACCACGGAATCCCGTGACATGGCGAGATGCCCCAGAGTCCATTATCCATCTTGGCTGATGGACAGATGCAAGAGCACGTGCAGAATCACCGGTGCCGATTTGGGCAAAGTAAGTGATGTGATCTCCCGAGGTCGAAGATACCCCAGTACTGTCGGCCGAAACCAGCTTTGTGCCTCGCAACTTCGCAAGGAACTCCCTCTCAAGCGGGGTTATCTCAGCCAGTAGATTCTCTCCCCCTTCCTCCACCAGATTCGCTTTGTGACCTCCCCGTCTATCAGCATATCCTCCTCTATTACCCCGTCGGCCGCCACGACCCCATCCTCGATCAGTAGACTGATTTCGTAAAGATTTTGGACAAAATCAGATGTAATGCCCGCGGAGTCACCACAATTGTGGCAAATACCACCAACAGATGGAGGTTGATTGAAGGCAGCAAGGGCAGACTTTTCAACCTCGGCTCGCTCCCCCTGGTAGGATCCCTTGTTGGGCATCAACTTCAGTCGAGCTTCTTCCTGTGTCATGACAGCTATAGCTTCTTCCAAGGTCGGAAGCGTGGATTGGGATAGGAGGATATTCCGTCTCTACTTAAATACAGGGTGTAGTCCCTTCAGAAATTTTATCATACGCTGCCGCAAAATATAAGTTAGGAACGTCTGAAAGCACTTCGCGAATGCCGGTTCGACTTGTGCATCTTCCATCCCAAGAGGATCATAATGATCTAGATCAGACCAGTACTTCTTCAACAGGGCTGCGTACTCAGAGATGGTACGTTCGACTTGGGCCACCCTATCGAGTTCTTGTAGTTGAAAGACTCGTATAGGGTTGCCGGAGCCGGAGTACATATCTTTTAGAGTCCGCCATATATCAGCAGCAGCCTCCATTGCCTCGACATTGCCCGACACCTGGTCGGTTAATGAGGCAGTCAACCACCCAGCCACTACGTTGTTGACAATCTCCCAAACAGCAAACTCCATTGCGGAGTGATCGGCTGGTGCCTTGGCTTGGCCAGTGACATAGCCAACCAAGCCACGTCCCTTCAGCGTCCGTATCGTCTGCCGCGACCACTTCAAGTAGTTGGACGTTCCTTCCAACTTCGTCTCCAGCTTCTCCAATTTCCTCATTTTGTAAGGTGACGGATCCACATTAGTATGGATCACACGTGGGGTTGCCTCGGTTAATCTATTTGATAAGATATCATCAACCAAGGCCTTCATCTCTTCGGCCGTCAGTTTGCCACTGATCGAATCCATGCCTTCTTCAACTGTGAATCCTATTCGTCGTCTTCTTCGGCTTCTTTGACGTCGGAGTCGGCAACTTCCCCAACGTCGTCGTCTTCTCCGTCTTCGTCGGCTATGTCGTCTTCTTCGACGACAGAGACTTTACGAACGCGCTACTAACTTGGCCAGCACCGGCGCGCGCATGTAAAGTGAACACGTCAGGACACCAGAGAAGACATGATCAGTCTCTGTATAGATCCTGATGTGAAGGAGGAATAACAAAATAAACATTTGTTAGTTCCAAACGGCGCAATCTAGGAAGTCGGTGCAAATAAAGTATTTGACATCTCGACTGTCTTCGAAATACGCCGGTTTTTTTTTTTTTTGTATAAAGACGGCTATGGTTAGGGTTTGGATGGGGCTGCTAGGGCTAGGGTTTCCATTAGGAGAGGGAGGAGGGGGGGCGGGAGGGGGTGCTAGAGGAGGGGGGAAGGGTGCTGGTCGGGGGGGGGGGGGGGAAGGGGGGGGGGCACTGCGGCTCCGGGGGGGGGGGGGGGGGGGGGGGAGGTCGGGGGGGGGGGGGGGGGGGCTGCTGCTCCGGGAGGGTGGGGGGTCGGCTAAATTTTTTTTTTTTTTTTTTTTGTGGAGAGAGAGAGAGAGAGAGAGTTATGGCTCTGATACCATGTAGAAAATAATGGTTTGATGATTTTATTGATGGACTACTTCACTACTTATAGGGAGTCTAGCTCCTCTACATATAACATATTCCGATGTGGGACTAAAAGTCCCTTATTAATTCTCAACATATACTATAATACTAGTTATCTGGCACTTCTTGTTAAATCAATTTTCGAAATTGTTTATAATTTATATAATATAATAGTAATAACTTTTACTTGATGCCTTGCAGTCAGCTGTGCAGGTATATTAAATTCCAGTTCTGCATATTGATTTGATGCTTAAGATACTTAAGAGTTTATGATAAGAGTATAGTTTATGATGCTTAAGGAAAACATCTATTCATAGAACAGCTCTGTTCAAGTTTATGATACTTATAAGTGTATGACTACTCAAATTGATTTGTCAATGTCCTATGTTCAAGTTTAAGATACCCTGCTTTCGTATGTTCTAGACCTTGGTTTATATAAAGAGTATGAAACTAGTACTGTTTAGGAGGTACACAATTTTATATCCTAATGTTGATAGTATACACAAATAATCTAAGGCTACTTTTAACTCCAAAAAACAAGTCTGTCTCAAGTAATCGAGGAATAAGGGAACAAATTCAACTTGTCTATGTACAAAAGTACTCATGTATAAAAGTGCTCCAGCTCTCGAAGAATAGATCTTCCCTTCTTTGAGACACCAACATGGCAACATCTATTATGTATAGAAAAGCCAAAAGCAGGACACTTATAAATAAAACTGAACTTGAAACTATTTTATACATCAAGTACTCTTTCAGTACATGAATTTAGTCTAGTTTATACTTGAAAACTAAACTTGAAAACTATTTAATACAACATGTCTACTCACCCTATGTCATTTGATAACTATTTTTTTTGTTGGAAAATGATATTTGAATCACACATTTGGATTATGAGCATTCTAAGATATAATTTTTGTTCAGTCCAGGGTAATTAAAATGCTGGCTCCGCCCTTGGATGCGAGCACATGTGTGTTTATATATAGTGCATGCAAAGGATTTTATATTTTATACAGCTTCAGCGAACAGTTGCAAAATACAAATGATGCTCACAACTTTCGCAGGTCCAGAGTTTTTTTTTTTTGTATCCAAAACAAAAAATAAAACTGTATTCCTTTTAAAAAAAAACTGAAATGTACTTTAAAAACAAAAAAGAAATAGACCTTGAACCCATGCACTTTTATATAGAAAGTTTAAGTGAAAATCAACTATACTAAATAAGTCATTATGCTACGTTGTATGAGCACTAATATTTAACATGTTATAAAATGTTATATATATACAACTATTTTTTTGGGCCCACCTGGTTCGTGGGCCATGGACGATCATCCTGGTTGTCCTGTGTCAGGGCCGGCCCTGCAACTGTTAATTAAAACTACTATATTTTTGTGTCATATTGATATTTTGTTTCTATATTTATCTTAAAATAAACCTTCTCGCCTACTAAGAATTTAAAAGGAAGATTGATTTTCTTACTTCTTGGACATTGCCCCTGCAACAACTCCACCCGTAGCAGCAAGGGTTTTTCTTTCAGCAACTTCTACTGCATCCAGAACCTTGCCTGCAAGTAATTAAAGTTAATATTAACAACTGATGCGCAATGTTTCTGATGTGATTTCGTATGTTTCAAGTACACAACAACAACAACAAAAACAGAGTCTTTATATCAAATTTCAGTGGTCGGCAGTTTATTTCAAATTTCAGTGGTTGACAGTTTGAATCATTTTCTACAATTCAGCTCTGTTAATTAGGGAAGAAAAAAAAAAAAAAAAAAAAAAAAAAAAAAAAAAAAAAAAAAAATATATATATATATATATATATATATATATATATATATATATATATATATATATATATCTTTGTTTGATGTTAATATATTGGTTTGTATTTCCTACTTTATTGCTGTCCCTCCAATCTACAACTGTAAATCTTTGAATTACAATTTCAAACAGTACTAGTAGCAGTAGCTAATTAATTAATTTAAGCTCATGATGCATGCATGACATGATGCTATTGAAAATTAAGTATATATCATCTATGTACGTACGTACTTACCAACGGCATCCAGTGAAGCCAAGAGAACCTCGCCAGGGAGCGTACCAAAGAAAGCCTTGCCAGCTGTTGATTGAAGTAGCGGTGCAGTCACAGATCCGGTAACGAAGATAACACCATTGAGCAAAGACTCGCTCATCTTCTCTGTCATTTCTGATAGCTTCCTTACTCTGAGAGGGAGACGAAGACAACGATGGAACAATAATTAAACTAATTACAATCACTATATATGTTATGGGCGTCTGATCTATGTATGTTGTTAGAGCTTAATAATTTGTTGGAGGAACTGATCTTCTAGCTAGCTAGCCTCCCTCTTCCTACGTACGATCGATGTCTAGCTTTGTCAATTTAATTTACCTTCGAATGCTCTGATTGATTCCCCCATGTTTCTTGTTTGGTTCATCTTGCTTGTCTCCTATATCCTTCTCATCAGGCATGCCATTCTTACTGCCCCTAGTTGGAGCCTTGATCAGACTTGCCCCCTTCTGAACCTGAACCACCAATTTGACGGATATAGTACTTTAATTTGAAGCATTCATATATATCTCTTGAAGAAGAAGAAAAAAAAAACACTGCAACATTAAATACACGGTTGATAATTTATTTTGAGTGGCCCTTGACTAAAGATGAAATTACCATAGAGAATTAAATCACAAACCTGACTGGCGTAAGCATTACTGCATATAAAGATTCCCTTCACTATCTCACCAGTTCCTCCAGCAATTGCTTTGGCCAACACGTTATTGTAGTCGTCAATCTTTGGTGCGTAATCCTTCCAGTAAACCTCACAGGAATTACTAGATGGAGCTTTAGAATAATTAGTAGTCTTTGATGGAGTAGACAAGCAAGCGTTCTCCTCGAGCAACAAATCAAGATTATCCAAGTAATTTGATCCAGCAGCGAAGGTGACGCCGTAGTTTAAGAAGCTGCCATCATTGTCAGGCAACGTGAAAAGATAGTGAACTTTGTCGAGCTTGATAACTGGCTCATCTTTAGTCAAGGGCCACTGCAGATTAGTCCCGACTTTGACGACAGTGGCAAGGGGGACATCTTCATCGGTGATCCTGAGGATGCTGAGGTCCCCTTTGGCGAGTTCGACCACCTCTCCATCTCCGGTAAGAAAAACTGAAGCACCTGGAATCCTTAGGAGGACGTCTTCTCTGCGGTGTTTGACGTCGAGACGTTTGGGAGAGGAGGTCCTGGGCTGTTGGCAGCAACCCATGGTTCGTACGTGTGGTTTTTTTTTGTTCACTCGATCAGTAATTTAATTACATATATAAGTACTCCTCTTAGTCTTATAATTAGACGAGTGGGAGTCATGTACTCATCTGTTTTGCACAAGAATCTTCTTAGAGCAATGGATGAGTGCAGGCTTTCGAATAATTCCTTTACGATAGATAGAATAATCTTCCTCCCATTTCCTAACGTGTACTTTATTCCATTCTTTCCTTCAATATCAAGTTTGCTATCAAGTGTAGTGTTACAAGCCATTGGTTTGTGACTTTGTGTAAGGTTTAGCTGTGCAACAAGACATGTTTTAACCTGCAGATTTTCAAGCATCCCCAATTACAGAGAATATATTATCATGATAACTCGGCAGCCTGCAATTCAAACAAGAACACATGACTGCATTTAATTAAATTTTCAAGAGCTGATCATAGAATTAAGAGAAATTGCAAATAAATTCAGAAGAACCTTGATGATGAATATGAAGTTACGGAGCTGGATTAATTCTAACGCCGATTCCAGATTCTATCACTTGTGGTAAAATCATCTCATCTCGAATTCCAAGTGTTATTTCTGTTACTATTATCATGAACGGAGGAACTTTGGCGATATCAATATATCAAATCTCACAGAGAATTTGTTTCTATTTGCTTTTAAGAAAGCTGATTCACGTTGAATATAAGATATTTATGAATGACTCTTTATCATAATTATAAGGGGAAAATATTAGAAATTTAAGAAATCAACTTTAGAGACAATTGGTATACGAACTACTATATAACCAAAAATTCTATATTTATAGGAATCAAATTTCTTGGAATTAAATTTTTCTGAAAATTTTTATTGAATATATAAATATTCTCCCACAAAACTGAAAAAAGATAAGGGAAAAAATGAAAAAAAAAAATAAGGATAATAAAAAAGCTGGAAAAAAAACAAAAAAATATTTAAAAATTGAAAAAGAAGAAAAAACTGAAAATAAAAACAAAATAAAAACAAAATAAAAAAATGAAAACAAATGAAAACAAAAACAAAGAAACAAAGAAATTTCTTAGAAAAATGAAAAAGGAAAAAAAAATCTAAAATTTTTGATAAAGGACAAAAAACCTGAAAAAAAAACCCAAAAAAAAGTCATTCTTAAAAGAATAAAAAATATATTCTAGAAAAATGAAAAAAGATAAAAAAAATTCTTACAAAAATGAAAAATAAACAAAATGAACGAATAAAATAATATTTTGAAGACTAAAAAAAAATACCTGTACAAAAAAATACTTACCTATTCTTAAGAGATGTTTTGTATCGCTTACCCGATTATTAGACATTCCAAAAGATAATATTTTATAACCTAATGCAAACATGAAAATAACCTTTATGGTCAAAAGAAAAGAAAAAATATATACATTTTGAATTGACAGCAGCTTCACATTCTCTACAATATCAGAAACTACAATATCACAGAAAGCATGCAGAGAATTAGTCATTAATCAAAAAGAAAGTCCCTACACACTAAAAGCCCCAATTTAGACGTGAAAAAAAAAAATTAGACGGAACTTTTTGCTTGTTATATTGGATGTTATGAAATAAATGAGAACTGAAACAGCCATATATGTAGGCAAATCCTCAAATTTCACGAGAAATTATTAGGTGCTCCCGGCTCACCACTGGATGTGCTGAGTGGTGAGCCCGGTCCAATAAACAATGGACACTTGGCAACACCCATAGCAAACCTTTTAAGGTGGAAAACTCGAGGATCAGGATGAACAAAGGGGATAGGAAAGGATAAGAAAAACAAACGGTGGGGTGTGGGAAATGGTGCTGAAGTCATCTTCCTTGTACAAGACCACTGAAAACTTGGCTGTTTCCTGCCAGTGCTGCCTCCCACTCTACAGCCTGCTTCATGTCTGGCCGTAAAATAGGATCTTCATCCACACATTGCTTCGCCAGCATAGCCATCTTAGTTCATAGAAAAAGTAATAACACAGTAAATCCATTTGACTATTGGCTAAAAGAAATGCAAAACAGGAATCATTCCTACCAATTTCTTTACAGAGATTCAATTATGTCCAATAAAACTTATGATCTTTGCATAGCACATACCACCAAGGATTACATATAGCCAGCCAATCGTAAAGCAACTGAAACTTGAAATATCCACAGAAGAGAGAGAGAGAGAGAGAGAGAGAGAGAGAGAGAAGCATATATTTCATTGCTAAACTGAAACCTCTCACGAGTTTTCATGAAAGTACAAAGGTTCTACAACCTCCACAACCTCCACAACCTGTTTGTAGCTACAGAAAAAAAGAAATTAAATAAAATCAAAGGTTGGGCAACCAAGTGGTTAACACCTTTGGTTTAGGGAGGAGAGGAAGGGGGAGGTCCTGGGATCAAATCCCTGTGGATAGTCAAAGATTGGCCCTTCTTCTCAAAAAATAAATTATTAAAATACCAGCAAAACTTTCCTGAGAGTTGAGAGTACAGGGTGCAAATAAAGTCCCCTCTCTCTCTCTCTCTCTCTCTCTCTCTCTCTCCTGTGGTATGAGCCTGAAAGTGCCACACTATACTTTTGTAGCAATATGGGTACAGGTTCAGCTCAGTCACCATAGTGCAGGGCGTATCAGAGAACTGAAGTATAGTCAGCACAAACTGCCAACCTGTCTATCGAGTCAGCGTACAATCAGAGTCCAGACAACATACTAAATTAGTATAGGAGCAACTAATACTCTTAGCAGTTTGTTTCCCAAGTAAGGGGGTTTTATGTATCATGTACTTGTTTGTTAATATATCAAATAATCTCTAATTCCACCCTCACCAGAACAAATTTCGACATATGTGCCAGCCTGCTGGGAAATTTGGATAATTAAGGGGTTTCTGCCTTGAACAATGATGATCACGATGGTAACGTACACAAATCTAACATAATGCCGGCAAACTCAACAATGAACATGGTAGCACAAGCCCATATCTAGCATAATGCTGATAATTTTAATATAAAAGAGATTACTGTGCCATTTTCATAATTTCAGTTCTCCGCGTATGTTATATCTCATCATGATGGTTCAAAAACTATGAAACAAACTTCTGACTGTCCCAAGTCGCACTACCATGAGACTTTTTGCTCTTCAAAGGGTAGTTTTTTTTACTCCAATGGGTATTAATAATTTGTTAATACTAACCAACTCTTGAGGTGGGGAAATTGTAAGCCAAGCCGCTCCACTAAATGAGGTATGGCACTTGAAATGTCTATGCAGTAAACAGGAAGAGATAAGATCATGTAAAATAGCACAGATAATCAACTGACCTCCAGGAATATTGATATGATGACCGCCAGTGTCACCAGCTGACTGTTTTGAGTTTGTAGACTTGCAGTGCAAAAGTACCTTCCTGATGTATAGCAGAAGCTACTACTCTTAAGAATTTGAAATTTGTGAGAGATTGGTCTATCAGTATCTTTTGACTGATTTCTTGAGACATGGGAAAAGCTGTTTGTAAACTTGCACGAAATGCATGAAAGAACTGCCACAGCAAGTAGAAAAATAGCAACTACTGTGCTCCCGATAACCCATCCATAGGGAAATTTTCCAGAATGATTACCTGGGTATTATCTATGAAATAAGAATGTCTTATTAGCGATTTCTAATGTTCAAACAATAAGTACTCAAAGTCTACTATACATCATCATGATAATCAAGCATATATAAAATAGCTAGCGTTAGTTATTCTTCCAAGTGATAAATCATTTATGATAAAAATAAAAAGTACGAGCATATTAGAAAGTCAAAATGGAACTTATCTAAACCACTACGAAAGATATTTGACATAAAGGTTTCTTTATTGTCGTTGTTGTTGTTTTCTCTCGGATTTTGTAAAACCCAAACCTGTCTTAAAAAAGAAAAAGAAAAGATAATTTACTTACAGACCCCTTGACTTTTTTTCCATTTACCCTCTATACTCTCTCCCACGTTCACCACTCTACCCCACAATTTACTCGCCAACACGAGCACTTTCTCTTCCTCACTCTACAAACACTCCCTCTCTCTCTTTCCTCAAACCACCACCACCATCACACCATTTTCTTCTTCAAAGAGAACCACCAGCACCTCCAAGAAACCCCTCCCCATCACCTCCTCCGGCCGTCCTCCCGGCCGACCCCGCAATCCCTCTCGTTGGCGCGCCCTACGTGGCCGACCTCCCTACGACCGCCTTCCACGTCGGATTCCGCGGCCCTGACCGTGCCTCGGTCTGCCCGTGACCACACCGCGACGATCCCCGCCGCTGTGCCCACGGCCCGCCGCCGCTACGCCAGAACCCGTCGGCAGCCCTGCGGCGCCAGCAGCCTTCCGTGCAGCCCCGCCGCATCAGCAGCAGCCCGCCGGCCGACCCGCAGCCCCGGCAGGCCGCGCGCCCGTCGACAGCAGCAGGCAGCGCTCCCGCGCGGCCCCTGTGCGACCCCCGCGCTGCCAGTGCGCCCTCGCGCGCTCGAGAGCCCGTGTCCGCGCACTCCCGCACACCCCCGCGCATCCGCACGTCCCGTGCATGCACCCGTGCCCGTGTCCGACTCCTTTTTGGCGTTCCGACGCTCCGTTCCGAGTCCGAGGCCTCCCCTCGATGCTCCTTCGTGCAAGTTTCTGGTAAGGTTCTGTTCCAGAAACCTTTTCCACGTACAGTACCTTTTCTATGTTCCTGTCAATTGGCAGAATGAAGCTCTGCCAATTGGAATAGTTAGATTAGTTAATTGTATGAATTAGTTAATTGTGTAATGTTGTGTAGATCCATTAATTAATTAATGCAATGGTTATTAATTATTAATTGTAGAAACCATAAGGATTAGAATTATTATTGGATCATTAGTGTAGTATTACCCCCTTTTTAACAAATATATTAGTAATATTAATTATTAGAGGGTTTATATGGCAACTAGTTCATCTATAGATTATTGTCATCTCTGGTTAATTATTAATAAGAGGAAAGATTTTGATAACAAATTAGTAATAATATTTCTCTATAGGTAATTATGGGCTATAAAAGGTTTTATATCAAAATGCATTTTTATACGAAGTATTTCATACCAAAGAGTAACTATTATAATATTTTCCAAAAGTAAATAAATAAATAACTATTTATTTAGTTCTTCCCAAAAGTAAGTATTCTTAATGTTCCGCTTTTACCAAATAAATGATTAAAATGAGGTTGCCATTAAAAAGGGTTATTTTATTAAAGGATGACTTTTGGATAAATTTTTTTATTAAAATATTATGTTTATATATATATATATATATATATATATATATATATATATATATATATATATATATATATATATATATATATATATATATATATATATATATATAGTTTTAGTTAGAAAATTAGCTTTTTACTAAAAAACGCTATTTTTGGTTCAAAAAAACTAGTAATTGTTGTTTATGGTCAGAAAAATGTAATTTTCTATTAAAATATATCAAAATAAGTTTCTGGTTATAAATAATAGTTTTTACAAAATATATTAATAATTATGAATAAAATAAATATTTTTTCGTATTTTGGGTAATATTGGTAAAAGTAGGTATTTCTATTAAAAAAGATTTATGTTGTCACTAGTATTTATTAATTATAAACTTATTCTTCAAAAAATAAATATTACTATTTTTTATATCAACTGGTTAGTGTCACCCCGACCAGACTTACCCCTAATTAACTAGGTAGCCTAAGGTTCAGAGTAGTCTTTTCTAGCTGCTGATCTGGTGTTACGATATGTAAGTTCGGAACCCTAAACCTTAGCAGTTACCTGCTACTCGTTGCCTTCCACGCCGAGGAGACATCCAAGGCAAGTTTCACATCTTTCATGTCTGCGTTTTATTTTAATAATTAAATGTATGCATCAGTAGTTTCATATACGGTAGTGACACTGATTCACAGTGGATCCCTCTTGGACTCCACATCTATTGACGGATTGATTGATTGACTCATTAACTCATTGACTCGGGGATTGATTGGGGGAGTAGTATAACGTCTGTGACCAAAATCATTGTTTACCGATTGCCTCTCTCGCGCTAACCCCTACTGCACAGGTGGGTTGAGCCATACCGTATACTGTCGTTTTGGTCAGAATGCCAGTATACACATTGCCTCTATCCAGCCGGTCACAGATTTTATTATATACTCAAAACACTATTGTAGAATTGCATCATTGTAGTTCCTGAGACATTGTCTGTTGTCTTTTATTATTATTTATCAAAAACATATATTGTTTACAAACTGTCTTACATTTCATTTATTTATTATCGTAGAATGTTTGAAGTGGAAATGTGTTTCTTACTCCCTCCTGATTGGAGACAACATCTTTAGATGATTGCGATGAGGAGCTGGCTTACAGTTCTTATTACGGATCCGACTTGGGTTCCGAGGATGTAGCTAAACCAGATCAGGGAACCCCAGAACCTTAGTTGCACTTAGATTAGTTCTTTTTTTCTTTTCTTTTGTTCAAATAAAACCATGTAATAAATGAATGTTTGTTGGTTGTATTTATTTTATTTCAGACCAGTTCCAGGTTAATAAAATGTTGTTTTCCCATTCAGAGTTGTGTCTGCTTGTGTTCACTGCTTGATAAAGCTTACTGTCGTCGTCTCACAACGGTGCAGGCTGGACATGATCCGACTAGACCCATTATATTGAGATCGGATCGTAACATATTTTTAGTGGTAGCCCATGCAGGTCCAGTTTTATAAATTGGTTTAGTCAACTTAGTCTAGACCAGCATGCATGTCCTGTAACTTGACCTAGACCTAGATAAGACTTTAGAAAAATAGACTCTAGAAACGACTAGAACACCTAGATTATATTCATCATGTTACTACATAGGACCGACTATTATCTATTTATGATATCTATTTTTGCTTGTTATAGTTCGTAGGTTACCTTGCTTATGTTTGTACCTAAACCTTTCAGTTAATGACTAATATTCCAAAGCTATTGCTTTGTTGGTTTTGTTAAACCATTTCAACTTGACTTTCTTTGAACCAATAGACTAGCTATTTAGCTCAACTCACTTAGCAAATTCTCGAACTTTCATTGGTCTTAAGAAATTATTATTTTTAAAAATAATTTCGGTAAAGGTCAGTATTCTCAAAGTGTTCTGCTTGGAATATTTTAATTTCTTGACTTCCTCCACTCAACTTGAGACATTATTATCTCTAGGTAACTTCTTGATCAATTCAAGGCCTAGAAAGCTTCTAAACTCAATGCTTGAGTATCATGAAGCAGGAACGGTCAGAAAATTGATTCCATTCTATTATTGAGCTTCCTTAGTCATTGAAAAACTTTTGAATTGTCAAGCTATCCCTTTGAAATTCCTATGGACAAAGTTGAGAAAATATTCAGTGACCAAATATGGCTTCGCATATATGCGTTGCAGCCATTTACCTGAATTATGGAAACTGCAAGTTTAGTGCAGCTAGTTGCGCACTGGCGAGACATAGACTCTAAGTTGAAGTGATTTCAGGTGTTCATAGGTTTTCGAATATTATTGAAACTATGTCCTAAATACATCATATTTGTCTCCTATGTTGTTCAGCCATAAAATAGATAAAGTTGATAGACTACTCGGTAACATATCATTATTCAAGTTATGGAGCTAAAAATTTACAACAGTCAGGTGCACTCTGGCGATGCATGAATTTGAGGCAAAGTAACTTCGGATATATTTGGTTTCCAAATATTATTAAGACTACATCCATACCATGATTGTCTTTTAGCACCATCTAATTATTCTGACTTTGGTCCGATTAGAGGATTTGCATTTCTAGAGGTTGTCTCCATTTTCAGAAATATCTTATCCGATTATATCCCTATCATAGATATTCTAATCACCCTCGCTATCCTACTACCATGCAACTTGTTGATTTTTTCCGAGTCACAAATCCCATTCCAATTTGATTTACGGACTCGCGTCTAAAGAGGGATTCACGGGGGCTTACCCCGTGAAGACCATACAGCTATTAAGAAATGAGCTACAAGCTCTATTTTTTAATAGAGATAGGCATTCATACCAGAAGGGGGGTCTAAATCGATTGTAGATCAATTATAGACTATATGGGATGGTTTTTGATATCGATCATAAACCATCTATGTGTCATGACATGCACATGCTCACGCATGTGTTCTATGCCGCGGGCGGGCACACATACCCGTGTAGCATGTTACGCGCACACGTTCTTAACCCCCCGCATACGCGAGCATGTTCTTAAACCGTGCGCACGCTACAACAAATATGGCCTACAATAGCATACGCAGAATGCTATAGAAATCCTTCTATAGCATATTCTGTCTGCTATAATCGCCCACGCTATAGTATGTTCAGACATGTGAACGCTATAACATTATAGCGTTCATGAATGTTGTAGAAGGTTTATAGCGTTCGTGTATGCTTTTGATGGTTTATAGCATTTATGAATGCTGTAAATACTTTATAGCATTCTAGAACGCTGTAGATGGTTTATGTGTTCGTGAGTGCTGTGGATTACTTATAGCGTTTATGAATGCTGTGGATTATTTATAGCGTTTGTGAATGCTATGGATGATTTATAGCGTTTGATGAATTGATTGTCGTGAACGCTATAGATGGTTTGATTTATTATAGTGTTCATCATATGCTATCGTGGTAGCAGCAATTTAGGCGTTTTGAGTGCTATAAACCTGCTACATAATTTTATATTATTTCATATCTGCTAAAGAATTTCATCTTTCATAACATGTTTTGTATCACATATAAATAACAATAATCGCAAACAATTTCAATCGCAACTTGCATTTCGATCAATCAAGATATAGGAAAGATTTGCCAAAATATGAAATATTTCATTAAAACATTCAAGATGTACAAAAAGTAGTAGTCATTAAAACATTCAAGATGTAGAAAAAGTAGTTGTACGCCAAAATAAACCATTCCATTTATAAAGTATCTGCATTCCAAAATAAACCATTCCATTTACAAATATCTGTAGGCCAAAAAATAGCTCGATCGCCTCTTTCCTTCTAGCAGCTATCCACAACCATCAAAAACATATACGCCAACCTACACAAAATTTTGAAGAAAACACATTATGATATAAAAAAAATAAGATAGAAATATTTTACACTTATGGAGCAGGTTTCAAATGCAAAACCACAGAAGTTCATAAACATATACGCCAACCTACACAAAATTGCATAACTTTCGAGCATTTGACAATTATGCCGGTAGATGCAGGTTTTCTTTTTCTTTTTTTTTAACCACCCGAACATTTTCAGAAAGCTCAAGGTTATACCATTAATTCATTGCAGTTGTACCCAAATCCAATCCAATTGTATCTGTACTATCTTACAAAAGTAAACAAATCACAGAAGTTCACATGACAGAAATTCATCTAAGTGTAGAAATGTGATCTTTAACTTAAGAAATGCATTAGGATTAGATACATCATAATTAGAATTCAAATGCAAAATTTGGTGTCAGGAATCTAAGAAAAATATAATCTTAGAAGGAGCATTATCAGTTTAGACTTTAGTATAGATTGGTGGGAAAATCAAAATGACTTGCCTAAGTGTTCACATAACCTGAATTACCTATTATCAGGGGACTATAATGATCTAACAAGCTAAATTGTTAGTGCATGCCACCAATTTGCTAACATTCATCTTAATAAAAATTAACTAAAGCAACAGGCTCAAGTGCAAAGTGGACAGGAGAAGAGGCCTATGGCCTAAGTGTCATTACCCTGCTACTTCTGAGATTCTTACTGCAAATGCAGCTGCATCTGCCATTGAAAATGCTACTGCTGCAAATGCAATCAGTACAAAGCTAACCTTACTGCAAACTATGCTAAGGCAAGAGCCAAGCATTCTAACTTAAAAGTTATAGAAGATACGGCTCATAAAACTCAACTAAAGCAACAGGCTCATAAAAAGTACCTAGTCATCCAACGTCGTAATGTGTTCGGTCGGCCATGCAGTAGTACTTCCAACGATGTCTTCTATTGTGTCATTACCGAAACATGGTCTAAATAGTAGTGCTTTGGGTTGTAAAGCAAATCTACCCAAACCCGAGAGACATCTTTTCCAAGAGGTGTACCACGAACCACCGCTTTATCATCTGTCACCCATCGTCCAATTGTAACGATTTCATTCGGATCCATCCAATTTAGCAACTTACATTTTTGGTCTTTCAACCAACGACGACTACTTCCACTATGTGACTGCAACAAAGAATGAAAGAATGTTATATTTGATACTAGTACCATTTGAGATAAAATAGTTTTACTTGTTACTAGTATATCTTACTGTGGAGTAGTAGATGGAGTTTTTGAAACGATATTTGGTTCATTTGATTTTACAATCTCCACATCATCGTCAGTGTCCTCCTTGTCATTGTTCTCATAGTTACCATCTTTATCGTTATTCACCTCATCCTTTTCATATAGGGAATAACCATTTTAGTTAGAAAAAATCGAAGTTTTCCTCATGTCAAATTGAAGAATTCTGCTGAGAAGTAGACTTCATACTTGACTTTTCATTAAACTATGAATCAATTGGTTTTGTTGTTGAAGTAACTTCGATATTGAGTTAATTTGTCCTTGCATTGAATCAACTTTGCTTTGGGAATTCTTGTCTTCATCGACACTCACCTCAACATCATTAGCTTGTTTATGTTGATCACATTTCTAACGAAGGCAATCGTCAGTGGTAATATGTGCCAAAAAATATCAAAGGAAAAATAAGAACTACTTACCTGATTTTTCATTAAAGTATTTATCAACTTTGCATGTTCTTCAACTAACGTTGACATTGAGTCCATTTTTTCCTGCATTGACTCGATCTTATTTTCAAGCCTAACTACTGTAGCTGAATTCTTCGCTTTAGCCACTAATTTAGATTGACTTGCTCCAGCTCCAGCTCCGCCTCCTCTAAGACTACCACGCTTTTCGGGTTGTGTAATTACTTGTGATAGTGCATCACCATCACAACCTATTTTTGTCGATCCCTCAGATGATGGTGGCAAGTAGGATATTTTTGGCCTTTTGCTGAAATAACAATAAATGATACTCGAATTATTCTTCTTTTGACACGGCGTGATTGTCAACACAAGAACACAGTAAATTAGCCAATATAAACATGATTGGGGTTATACATACGATGAGTTCATTGTCCTTTGGGTGTTTAGGTACACCTTCTTTATTAGTATACCCTCGAACCCAAGCACAAAGCCTTGCTTTGTCTTTAGGACATGGACCCTCTATTTTCTGCGTTGTATAAGATAAAATCTACTTGCAATTGACAAGTGAAGAAATAAAATTTTGAAACAAATAATTGTGTTACACGTACCAATATTTCATCCGCAAAGCGAGCAAATCCTTTTCGACTTCCAAGGAAAGGCATAGTTTGTTTCTCTCTCATTTGCTTGAACTTTGTAGACTTCTCCTACGTACACTCACATGCATATTATTAGATAAAAACAAAGACCTTATATCAAACATTCAAAATATAACTGAAGGACTGCCAGATAATATAAGACTGTATTAGGCAAAGTTAAATCCCCGACTCTGAGATGTATCAATCCCCTTTTTATTCAATTCCATGTTCAGTCTTCACATGTTCATTCCTCATGCGAGTCAATCTCTACTTCTTCTCAAATGTAGTCATTGTAGAAATTGTGCACTGCAATGTGCAGTAACTGCAGAAATTGCAGTACAGTAACTGCAGAAGAAGAAAATAGAGCACTGCAATGTGCAGGGGACTGTAGGGATGTGTGCACTGCAATGTGCAGGGGACTGTAGGGGTGTGTGCACTGCAATGTGCAGGGGACTGTAGGGGTGTGTGAACTATCAGTGTGCACTGAAATGTGCAGGGGACATGACATTCCATCAAACTATCAGTGTGAACATGGCATTCCATCAAAAATCAGGTTTGAACTATCAGTGGCAGAAAGAAGAAAATAGAGCAAAGTAATGAAATACCAAACTGAAATTAGAATGTAACGATTAATACGACTTAACCGAAGCCTTACCTTATATTGTTTTGAGCATCTTTTTTTGACAAATACTTCCCAATCTGCTGGGTCGACGTCATTTGGCTTTTTCTTCAAAAAATTTCCCAATTTTGCTTTGTTTGTTCTACCTAGTCTTTCCATTTGTTGGAGAACGTACGCTTTTGCCTCGTCCTCTCGCTCCTTGAATGTAAACCTTTGCTACAAGTACAATAGGTCAGAAATAATTATTAGCAATAAGTAGAAGCAAACTGCATTTTAAGTTGTAAGATTTAAAAGATTACCGTAACTGATGTTTTGAACTCTATGAATACGCAACAAATTAGAACATTTAAATTAAATGAGATTTATCTAAAGTTAGTTTCAAATACATGTAAGGGTACTTACTGTTGGAATTATTCAATAATTAAGGGGCCACACATGTAAAATTAATTGTGTTTGGACTATCTAAATAATTAAGCCAAATTAAAGTGGCCTATTTGAAAATTGGCTTAAGGGTATAATTGTCATGGAATTAATGTGTAGATACCGGAGATAATTCTAATTTGATGAGGGGCCAAATTAGAAATATCAAAACACATGTATATATATATATATATATATATATATATATATATATATATATATATATATATATATATATATATATATATATATATATATATATATATATATATATATGTATTTATTAGGGTTATGGTCCCCAACTTATACGACCACCAAAAGAGAGGTTCTCTCTTTTTTCTCTTCTGCATCCCCATCAACAGAAAGAGAGGGACAAAGAATTCGGATTCTTCTTTGTCATTAAGGGTCGTAGCAAGTTGGAAGATCGAACCCAATAAAGAGATGTTCGCTTCAAGATCCATCAAGCCTAGCAATAGATTCAGGTACGCTTCCGTAATTTAATTTATGTTCTTCATCTCATGAATCGACAGGGTACAATAAAAATTCTAACAAGTGGTATCAGAGCCTTCCTGTTTGATTTATGAGGCTGAAGTTTAACAATTCAATTTTTGTTGTTGTTCTGCAACCCTAGTTTGTTCCATCTAATTTAATTTAGGTATCTGATTTATCGATCAATTTTTTATGATCCATTGAGAAGGACCAAATTAGGTTAGCAGATCCCTAATTTTTATTTATTGATAGATGGTTTATGATATTATATTTAAATCAATGGTTACACGGAGCTTAAATTATTACAACTTTAGATCGCTTTTTCTTCTTTTCCCCGAGATAGTCTGGACTCTATCAATGATTTAAATACACGATCATAAAGTGCAAGTAGCCAATGATAGAGTCCAGACTATTGATTTAAATACACGGATGTGCAAGTAGCCAATGATCCGAGATAGTCTGGACTCTATCAATGATTTAAATACACTTTAGTTGCACAAGAATTATCTATATATAATTATATATATTTAGCAATTGCTTCTTCATTTAATAAAATATTAATGGAGGAATTGATTATGCCATTATATGTCTATATATATTATTATTTTTCTAAGAAGGATGTGGACGATTTTTTCACCTACTGTTATAATGTGGATGATTTTTTTTATATATGCCATAAGGATGCTTAGATAAGAAATTTTAGTAGGCTTATGGATGATTGGTTGGTAAGTCTCATTTTATGTATAAGTCAGCTAGTAAGATTCATATAAACAAATCATTTTATTGATTTGGTTTTATGAAGAATATATTTTATTTTGGGTCAAAATAAGACTGCATGACAAAATTATTCCAGACCAAGTATTGTGGTTTGTCATGATTGCATTGATTTGCTGCCAATCCTTAGTTGATTTGATCGACATATTTAAGAAAATATTGATAGAATTCATAATTTATGTACAATAATGATCTCTCGGTTCATGCTTAAATATAAGATATGTGATGATATAGAATTAATATTTTAAGTCATGCAGAAAGATTCACATGTTTATTAGATAAATTTTGGTATAATTTTTATGGATTATTTGATATAATCTTTTGATGCATGATATTCAGTAGAATCTAATCTTTTGCTTATAATTATTTAATCTAAATATACATGTACATAAGATTTTGGGAATGATTCAGTTTTGTAAAATTTAGTCAACATTCAATTGGTGCCTTTTTTGACTAGCAATAATTGTCAAATATTCTAAATAGACCCACTGAAACAAGATGTCGCCAAAGTGACCTCTCTTGCGTAGATGTTCTATGAGGGATGTTGGATATTTGTGTGTGTACATTCATGCGGGTATTAGCCGGCCCAAAGGAAGATTAATACTTGGCCGAATTGCACACATACTTATGATGATAAATGTGTGACAATTATACGGTTTACATGTGAATAATAACCCGATCCAAAGATAGGCTTATTATTTGACATGACTTATTGTCAACGTTTGATCACTACACCAAGAGTACCACTTGCAGTTAGTATCACTGTCCAAAAACTTTATATTAATGATGCACTATGTATCTTGAGATGGGGTTCACCATTATTTGAATTTGTTTGACTATCTTTTATTCTTTGGTTATTAATTAGAGCATATTTGTTCATTTATTTTTTATTCTCTTTTCAGTTAATGTTGTTATAATATCTGCCAATACGAATTCAATTTTCATGCTTAATGGGATACATTTTAAGGGAAAAAAGAAAAGAAATACAGAAGCTGCTGAGGTCCTAGCTCAAAAGAAACAACAATATAAAACTATGGGTTGTTTCTTTTGTGACAAGTCAGGATACATAAGAAAAAGTACATTTCTCAATTTGGTCTGTTCTGAGGTTAATTTAGCTTCAGTATCTAGAAACACATGGTGGTTAGATTCTGGTGCTACTACCCACATTAGTGTTTCTAGACAAGGTTGTCTGAGCTACCGAAAGACAATTGATGGTGAAAGATACATCTATGTGGGTGACGGCAAGTCGGTAGAAGTTAAAGCAATATGACATTTTAGGTTACTTTTTAGGAACCGATTATTATTTGGATTTGATAGACACTTTTATTGTATCGTCTTTTAGACGAAATTCAGTTTCAGTTTCCTTAATGGACAAATCTGGTTATCATTGTTCATTTGGAAACAATAAGTTTAGTCTATCTTTAAATTTAAATATTATTGGTAACGGTTCCCTTAAGGTTTATGATAACATATATTCAGTTGAAACTATTGCATCTTATAATAAAACCTTGCAAGTGAAGTCATGTGGTACTTAACGCAAAATTAAGAATATTTTTTTTAGCATCATGATGACATAAGCATTAGGTCACTTCTCTAGAAATAGAGTTGAACGATTTGTGTCTAATGAGATTGGATTCCATTGACTTTATAGACTTTGATGTTTATATTGAATGTGTAATGGAAAGACAGACCAAAGTTAAATTATAAGCAGCTACTTTATTGGTTATGCTACAGATCAAGGGGTTAATAATTATATGATCCCATACTAAAAAAAAAATTTTGAGACGAGAAGTATAATATTTTTTGAGGATGTTGAATTTGGGGGAAAAATAAAGTCAGGATCATTGTCTTTGAGAAGGAATCAATTACGATTTCTACTATCACTTTTGACGATGTACAGGATTCTATACCTGTCATGATCAAGAAGTGAATTTGGAGCCTCAATAAGACAATGTCGAATTACCTCTATAAGTCGTTGTTGAGATACCTTAACAACGATAATGTAGCGGCACCCCATTCAAGATAAGGTAATTATTTCTAAGGAACAAACTCAACAACCTCAAGAACCGGTAATATTAAGATGGTCCACCAGAGAAAGGAGAAATATAATTTCGGACAATATTGTTATATTTCTCTAGGAATGTGAGGAAAAGTATGGAATATTGGAAGGTGATTCAATCATCTTCCGTCGGGCCATGGAAAGTTCCAACTCTTAAAAGTGGATTGAGGAAATAAATAAGGAATATAAGTCTATGCAAGACAACAAAGTTTAGGAACTTGTCACATTACCAAAAGATACGAAGTTCATTGGTTGAAAATGGACATTTAAAACCAAAAAAGATTCGAAATGATAATGTGGAGAGGTATAAAGTACGTCTTGCAGCTAGTGACTTTACTCAAAAGTCAACGATTGATTTTAAAGAGACTTTCTCTTCGGTATCTTTGAAAGACTCTTTTAAAATAATCACAACACTTATTGCACATTTTGATCTTGAGTTACATTAAATGGAAGTCAAAATAGTGTTTCTCAATGGTAACATCGACGAAACAATTTATGGTGCATGCAGAAAACTGTGTCGAAAGACCCAAATAATATGGTTTGCATATTGACAAAATCTACTCATGGACTCAAGCAGGATTCTCATCGAAGGTACTTATATCTCGTTTGGTTTTGAGATAAACACTGTTGAAGATTGTGTGTATCACAAGTTCAGTGGGAGTAGGAATAATTTTCTGGTTTTGTATATTGATTAAAGTATTCAATACAAACCAGGTGACACCTCTCGTTAAAGGAGACAAATTCGATTTCAATCAAGTGCCCTAAGGTTAGCCTTAAAATTAAGAAAATACAATAGATTTTTCCTTCATGATCAATTGTAGGGAGTCTAATGTATGCTCAAGTATGTACGCGTTAGGATATTGCGTACATATTAGGATGTTAGGCAGATATTTAAGCAAATATGGATGGATCATTGGATAGCAGCCAAACTACTTAAGTAATTAATAGAGAATAAGAAATTATATGCTCTTTGTAGGAGATCGGATAATTCTGGAGATCATAAGGTATTCCGACTCCGATTTTGTTGGATGCCAACACAACAGGAGATCCACATCAGGTTATGCTGACTAATGGAGATATATTTTGGATGAGTGTCAAATATGCACTCATAATTTCTTCCACCATGGCAGCAAGGTTTATAACATGCTGTTGGGTATCTATTCAGTAAATATGGTTACGAAATTGTCACAAGGTTGCACCTATAGTACGGTGTTAAAAGACCACATGAAATTATGGTGTGACAATAAATCAATACTGTATTCCAATAACAACAGAAACTTGTATAAGTCAAAGGATATTGATATAAAGTTTCTAGTTGTGAATGAAAGAATTCAGAATGGTTATAGTGTCCATATAGCACATTACGACAAACTCCATGTTAGCGGATCCGTTCACAAAAGCATTATCACTCAGGGTCTTTCATGAGCATACTGCTCATATGAGTGTTAATTAAGAATATGGCAATATAGTGGGAGTTTGTATTTTATGTATTTGGGTGCTATTTGATTTTGGACACATTTGTATATTAAAGTATTTTTGATATTTATCTGATCAGATATATGAAAATTCAGTTCATTCTATTTTCATTATATTAAAGTATTGATCTCACTAAAGTTAAGGAGGACCAGTTGGAAATAGACATGTATTGATCACATTGCGTGTAATTTCCATGCTATACATCCATGATTGATCTATGTCGTTTAGCTATATTGGTATATGTGACCATTGATGGTTTAGTTACGCTATATGTGACGAAGGCCGCTTTGATCCTATATTGATATGGTTAATGGACGAGATTGTCCGGATATACCCTAAGGATTAAGATAGCAATTTATGAGCTCACTAAGGTTAACACAATTATAAGGTTACATATGTGGCCCAGTGAGA
Source organism: Iris pallida (assembly GCA_029216955.1). Classification (NCBI taxonomy): domain Eukaryota; kingdom Viridiplantae; phylum Streptophyta; class Magnoliopsida; order Asparagales; family Iridaceae; genus Iris; species Iris pallida. Next base: position 3,345,650 of record JANAVB010022200.1, read on the forward strand.
GATTGTTGGAATTATTCAATAATTAAGGGGCCACACATGTAAAATTAATTGTGTTTGGACTATCTAAATAATTAAGCCAAATTAAAGTGGTCTATTTGAAAATTGGCTTAAGGGTATAATTGTCATGGAATTAATGTGTAGATACCGGAGATAATTCTAATTTGATGAGGGGCCAAATTAGAAATATCAAAACACATGTATATATATATATATATATGTGTATTCATTAGGGTTATGGTCCCCAACTTATACGACCACCAAAAGAGAGGTTCTCTCTTTTTCTCTTCTGCATCCCCATCAACAGAAAGAGAGGGACAAAGAATTCGGATTCTTCTTTGTCATTAAGGGTCGTAGCAAGTTGGAAGATCGAACCCAATAAAGAGACGTTCGATTCAAGATCCATCAAGCCTAAAATAGATTCAGGTACGCTTCCGCAATTTAATTTATGTTCTTCATCTCATGAATCGACAGGGTACAATAAAAATTCTAACACTTACCTCAGCATGAGCCATGTTGTGAACCAACTAAGAATACAAAAATATACCCCTGTAAATGATCAGGAGTATACAACTAGCAACAGACTCCTACAATTTCTGAAAAAAGTTTCTGAGAACCTAAATAAAGTTTCAACTTGGCCTTGAATCAGTAAGTCTAAAGATGCAAGTATATAATGTTTCTGAAGAGACTTCCAAAACTGAAAAAATACTAACGTTCAAAATAGAGATTTTTCGGCAATATGAGCATTCAAAACTGAAATATATGAGCATCAGAGTCTTCCTAAGCATTCAAAATTGTGTTGCCGGAATAAAAATACTAACGTTCTACAATATGAGCATCAGAGTCTTCCAACACTGAAATAAAGTTAAAATACTACAAGTCTACAATATGAGCATTCAAAATCCAAAGAGCAAAGCTGCTGCTCTCCAGTAAATCAAGCAAAGCACATCACTCGGTCTTCTTTGTTTGCATTTGGCACCAAAGAGCAAGACTTAGCATAACAGGATAATCTTCTTAATTAGTAACAACCCCACAACAATATATAACAGAACTGAACAATATATATGAGAACTGAACATTAAACATATGTTCAAAATGAAGCATCCAATCATAAGATAATTGATAGAAATGTATTGGTTTAATTAGACTAAAGATAGAGGGAAAAAAAGACTAATTATACATAAACGCCCTCACAATCATTTCTAAGGTAACTATCACTACCATCCTCAACATTCTCATCTAGTTTTGATACATCCATCGGTGCTAATGATGGTGTATAGACATTTTGATCAACTTTCATATCCATCTCTTGAAAACCACTTTGTGGTGCCTTTAACACAACATACCAATTAGATGAAGCAGTGTCCTTAGAATAAAATACTTGGGTTGCCTGTGATGCTAGAACAAATGAGTCTCTTTCAAAGTGGTGTTTTTCTTGGGGAAGGTTAACCAAGGTAAACCCATCTTCTATTTTGACACCATTTGTTGTGCTAGCCCAATCACAATCAAAAATAGGAATATGGAAGGTATGATAATCCAAGCAAATTATATTCTTGAGCACTCCATAATAGGCAACTGTATCGGTGATTTGGTTCCTATCCTTCAAGCTGGATCTACAAATAGTTGTTGCCTCAAGTAACACACCACTGTTCTATCTAGAGTTCTCAGCGTCCTTCGTATGGTAGCGGTTACCATTGATAACAAATCCTGAATAAGACATAACATGTTTTGAAGGGCCATGTGCAAGCCCTCTTAACATGTTGGATATGTTTCCACTGGACTGTCCCTCAATCTGTTCAAAATCAAAATAAAATATAAGGTAATAACATTTGAAAATATACTTCTAAGGGTACTAAAACAGAATTTGTGACCTTTTGTTTTAACCAGCCTGACAATTCCTTGGAATGGCGATCTTGAAGTAAATTTTCATTTTGAACAAGGCGTCTATCTGAAAGTTTCAACTCCTTCAAGTGCATCATAATAGGGGAAACACTATTAACTTGATATTAATTAAAAATATAGAGAAGTTACTTTGGAGTTGTATCTTTACTAATAACTTACTCTAGATAAGGTTCAACTTCAGCCATATTGAACAATACAAAACGGTGAGCACTTTGTAGTTTATGTTTATCCAATGTCATTATTGTCCCCTTCGAAATTGGTCGACCGTCAAAAATTGCATCATTCTGAATATCTTCATTTCTACTTGGACGATTATCCATCTCAGTTACTTGTTTCATGTACCCACTAACAAATCTCATGCTTTCATCAGCAAGATAACATTTTACTATACAACCTTCGGGACGTGCACGATTTCTATCGTATCCTTTCAGCACCTTTATATACCTAGGAGACGAAAAAAACAATTCTTAGTTAAAGTAAGCAAATTAATGAATAAAAATCAATAGAAAGAAAAGCAAACAATCACCTTTCAAACGGATACATCCAATGATAATGGACTAGGCCACCTAATTTTGCTTCACGTCCCAAGAGAATTGGTAAATGAATCATGATATCGAAAAATGAAGGAGGAAAGTATCTTTCAAACAAACATAATATCTTAACAACTTCTTCCTCTAATTTCTCTATTTGTTCTCTATCAATGACTCTTTGGCACAAGACGTTGAAAAATGCACATATTCAAAATATTGCATTCCTTGGTCCTTTTGGAAGAAGACCTCTCAATGCCACATGCAACAACTGTTGCATTAACACGTGACAATCATGAGACTTGAGTCCTATTATTTTGCATTCTTCCACTGATATACAATTCCCGATATTTGAACAGTAGCCATCGGGCAACTTCAAGTTATATAATCTCTTGCAAAAAGTTTCTTTTTCTTTCTTTGAAAGTGTGTGTGGTCATGGTGGAAGAAAAATTCTCTTATTTTGTCGTTCTGGATACAAAACATGTCTGATTCCCATATCTTCCAAATCCATACGCGATTCTATGCCATCCTTTGATTTTCCCTTCAAATTTAGCAACGTACCAACAATGCTATCACACTAGTTTTTTCTATGTGCATTAGATCCAAATTATGGCGCAAAATATGATGCTACAAAACAAAGAAACATATTTACAAAAATTGTTAAAACAATGGAAAGCTCAATTGAAAGTATTTACGAAATACATAGAAAAATAATATGATATTACCTCCCAATACGGTAGTAAAAAAAATATTGACTTCTTCTTCCACATCTCTGGAGTTTCCTTCTTTCTTTTGCCATTGTTTTTTCCCTTCCCAAAATCATTTCTCATATTTTTCAGCCCTTCTAAATTTTTTGATCCAGCCATTAGTCTAGGTGGCTCCCTGTGCTCTTGGTTACCATCAAACCAACTTTTTTTCGACCGAAATGGATGCTTGGATGGAAGAAAACGCCTGTGTCCCATGTAAATGGTTTTCCTACTATATTTTAAACCATTTTGAACATGTATTCACTCCACATATAGGACATCCTAATTTTCCTTTGGTAGTACATCCAGCTAGGTTACCATAAGCTAGAAAATTATTTATCGTCCACATCAAAATTGCTTTCAAGTTGAAAAAAGATTTGGTGAATGCATCATAAGCATGCACTCCATTATTCCATAGCTCTAGCAAATCATCTATGAGTGGCTGTAAATAAATATCTATATCATTTCCAGGTTGCTTCGGTCCAGGAATTAGTAGTATCAACATTATATTTTCTTTTCGCACGCATAGCCACGGAGGAAGATTATATGTCGTGAGCATCACTGGCCAACAAGAATATGAAGAACTAAGATCGCCGAAAGGATTAAACCCATCCGCAGCAAGACCAAGTCTAAGATTGCGTGGCTCTTCTGAGAAAGAGGGCCACTTCATATCAATTGTCTTTCATGCCAAGGAATCCACAGGATGACTCATGATGTCATCTTCACTTTTGTGATTGTGATGCCACCTTAACTTTTCAGCCGATTCAGCTGACTGAAACATCCTTCTGAACCTTTGAATTATCGGAAAGTACCTTATTACTTTTGCCAGAACTCCTTTCTGAATTTTACCAGTCTTATCTTTCTTCCACCGTTCCTATCCACATTTGTTACACTTTTCCTCATTTTTCAATTCTTTTCTATATAGACAGCAATCATTGGGACACGCATCTATCTTCTCACAATCAAGCTCAAACGTCTTAAGCAATGAAGAAACGGCACGTGAAGATTCTGGAATTGTATTTTCAGCAGGTAACATGTCATGCAATATTTCCAAAAGATGACTAAAGCATTTATCAGAAATTCCATACATAGACTTGTGCTTGTATAAAACAACGGTTGCTGATAACCTAGTATATTTTGTGCAAGTTGGGTATAATAGATTATTTGCATCCTTCAATAAGGTTGTCAATCCATCCTCTCTTTCCTCTTCAATAGGTTTAGGATTGGGTTCATCTTCAAATATTTCAGTTATCTCAGTCTGTTCCATATTTGGAATTTCATTGTTCAAACCCTTCCCCATGCCAAATCCAAGTGGTGTAAGACATATCCATCCCACATCTTAGCAAATGAAGCAAAATCATATCTTCATTTCCACGACATAAATTCTTACAATCAATGCAAGGACATAACATGAAATCTACATTCTTTGCATTTGACTTGGCAAATTCCACAAACTGACGGACAGATTGCTTATACAAAGTTGTATTCCTAAAAACAAATGCAAAGGAATTATCAAATAAATAAGTGATACAAATGGATTTAATTTAGGTGAACACATTAGTATATCGATGGATTTCAATACTTGTTAAGATGAACCCAATCTTTATTCATCATGATGACACCCACCACGTGCTTATATCCAACTTGACAACACCAAAAAAATAACTCAGACTTTACAAAATAGCATATATTCAAACTTAAATTAAATGTTAGGGTTTATTCTGCCATACCTTGGTTGGAAAGACACGACTGATAGATGCATAATAAACCTAAAAAAGAAAAGAAAAACAAGTACTGGAGGTTAAATATTAAAAAATTAAAAATATACCTTCTCCAAACTTTTTGAGAAATTAGGGCAGATGCCTCTGTCCGCAAGAATGTCACAATCGTGCCATTACGCCCTCTCAAAAGCGAAGAAGATCGAAGAATTTTTGGGTTTGATCAGCAAACCCAAAAGGAGAATTTCAGGGTTTGATCAGCAAACCGAAAAAAAATTGAGGGAGAGCGGTACCTGAACCTCGGCAAGAGATGGATTAGGGTTTGATCAGCAAACCCTATTAACCCTACAGCTTCCTTCGTGCGCAGGAGGAAAACTTTTCGTGGGGCTTAAGAAGTTTTTGTGGGATGCATGGGTTAGTTTTTGTGGGAGATTCTTCTCTTAACTGAAAAAAAAAAAATTAAGGAGGAGGGAGAGAGATACATGAAACTCAGCGAGAGGGATTAGGGTTTGATCAGCAAACCCTATTGTCCCTAGAGCTTCCTTCGCGCGCAGGAGGAAAAATTTTCGTGGGGCTTAAAAAGTTTTGTGGGATGCATGGGTTAGTTTTTGTGGGAAAACTTTTCGTGTGAAATAGTAGTGGAAGCTAACACTAGGATTAATAGCAAATCTACCGTAAACTAAAACAAGTGGGCTGTAGAGTAATTGGTTGGGTCATTGAGTGCTTATATTGAAGGTTAAAGGTTCGAATCCTTTGGCTGTGTGTTGCTAGGTTATATAATTTGTTTTTTTCTTTTCTGTCTATGTTGTTAGGTTCGAATCCTACAACCTTTGGTTCGAATCCTATGGTTTTGTGTTGTCAGGTTATAACTGAAAAACAAAGGTTGTGTTGTTAGATTACATAATTTTTTTTAAAAAATAGGAAAGAATGCTATTTAAACTAACCAAAGTATAAAATAGGAAACCTACAACCTTTGGTTGTGTTGTTAGATTTTTTTTTAAAATAGAGAAGAATGCTATAACTGCTATATAAACAAACCAAAGAAATTTTTCTATGCTGCTTCTCCAAGTATTCAAACATGAGATCTGCATTGACATACAAATATGAATGTTATATATTCTACAGCATTCAGGAAACGCTATAGATTCAACATTTTTATAGCAATGCTGAATGAACGCTATTGTTGATAACATTCTATAGCGGGGACACCTGAACGCTATCGAAAAACTGCTATCGTAGGCCATATTTGTTATAGTGTAGATTTTTTAGTCCCTCATCTCAGAAGATTCCATTACTTTTTGCCTTCTCAATAAACTGTTGACATTCGTTTCCTTCTTGCCTTTTCTGTTTCATGAGACCTTATTTATTTTTCCCTATTTTATGATCATATTTTAATCGTACCAAGATTTACTCGTGCCTAAAATGATTTTGCTCACAACAATATTCCAACTCTATCTCAGATCATATCTAGATAATTCTGACCGTACCTATATTTTATCTTTGTACTAGTGATCATGCCTCGAATCCGATTATGTCTGATGATTTAAATCTGGAATGATCTATAGCAGGGATTTATAGAGTACATGAGTTAAGGGGTAAAGATGAGATAAATATGAATACTTGTGATTTGAATCAAGGAAGGGATAATTAATGATGTGAATACCAAACAACTTGACATTGTATATTAGAGGTTGGAGATGCACTTTAGAAAGATGCATGATGAATCAGAAGATATATAAAGGACGACCGAAACAAGAAATTCTGGAGTTAAGGTGTAACTAATTAAGGGTGTAAATCGTATGAATTGAAGGGTGCAAAAGATTACAAATCAGAAACCAGAGATAGAAGGATTCTAAATAATGCAAGGTTCGGAGATGTAATAAGATATATTATTAACAGAGAAAAGTTTGGTCAAAATGATACAGTAAAATCAAGGTGAAGGATTAGAGTTTAAACAGGATAATTAAATTTTATTGAGAATTCGGGATCAAATATGTAAATGAGGATTTGGAATCAAGATATATACAAGTTGGTGGAAATAGACGTCCAAATAAATTATAGATTGATCACATATGAGTGCAATAGATAAAAAAGGAATAATAATGACAAAGTATTGAAACGTGATGTTTTTAAAAGTGACATTGGGTTACCGAGGCTTGATACTAGAGTATTAAGATAAGACGGAGTGTACCAAATTATAATATTTTGGTCAGGAACGAATAAGATGTATAAGAACGTGATTGCTATGACATAGAGTTAAATTTCGGATATACATTAGCAAGCTGAAGGAAGTACAAAACATATTGCGAAAAATATTATATGTGTTTAGTAAGAAAATGTGGGAAGACAAATTTTTCAAGGTTATGACGGTGATTGATAATTCAGGGACAAAGCATAAATCTATAATTATGGATAGTGACTGTGTTTCTAAGGAGGAAAGAATTTTATTTGAGAATAGTGGATAGATTGATGAAGATATTGCACTACAAAGATTTGTAATCGGACAGTTAGCCTAGTTAGACATTAGGTTGTTGAGGAAGAATACCCTGACTGGTTTGAGGCATGATTGTACCCCGGCCCTTATCCTTGAAATTTTGAGGACGAAATTTTCTAAGGAAGGAAGGTTGTAAAACCCAAACCTGTTTTAAAAAAAAACAAGCCAATTTACTTACAGGCCCCTTGACTTTTTCCTATTTCCCCCCTACACTCTCTCCCACGTTCACCACTCCACCCTACAATTTACTCGCCAACACCAGCACTGTCTTTTCCTTACTCTACAAACACTCTCTCTTTCCTCAAACCACCACCACCATCACACCATTTTCTTCTTCAAAGAGAACCACCATCACCTCCACCATTCTCTTCTTAGAGAAGAAACCCCTCCCCATCACCTCCTCCGGCTGTCCTCCCGGCCGACCCCGCAATCCCACTCATTGGCGCGCCCTACGTGGCCGACATCCCTACGACCGCCTTCCACGCCGGACCCCACGGCCCTGACCGTGTCTCGGTCTTCTCGTGACCACCCCGCGGCACTCCCCGCCGCTGTGCCAAAACCCGCCGGCAGCCCCGCGGCGCCAGCAACCTTCCGTGCGGCCCCGTCGCACCAGCAGCAACCCGTCGGCCGACCCGCCAGCCCCGGCAGGCCGCGCGCAGCCCGCCAACCGCAGCCGGCAGCGCTCCCGCGCGGCACCCGTGCTGCCAGTGCACCCCCGCGCGCTCGAGATCCCACGTCCGCGCACTCCAGCACACCCCCGCGCATCCGCACGTCCCATGCGTGCACCCGTGCCCGTGCGGCCGTGCCCGACTCCTTTTTGGCGTTCCGACGCTCCGTTCCGAGTTCGAGGCCTCCCCTCAGCGCTCCTTCGTACAAGTTTCTGGTAAGGTTCTGTTCCAGAAACCTTTTGTTCCATGTACAGAACCTTAATTTTCTTTGTTCCGACCAATTGGTAGAATGAAGCTCTGCCAATTGGAATAGTTAGATTAGTTAATTATATGAATTAGTTAATTGTGTAATGTTGTGTAGATCCATTAATTAATTAATGCAATGGTTATTAATTATTAATTGTAGAAACCATAAGGATTAGAATTATTATTGGATCATTAGTATAGTATTACCCCCTTTTTAAAAAATATATTAGTAATATTAATTATTAGAGGGTTTATATGGCAACTAGTTCATCTATAGATTATTGTCATCTCTGGTTAATTATTAATAAGAGGAAAGATTTTGATAACAAATTAGTAATAATATTTCTCTATAGGTAATTATGGGCTATAAAAGGTTTTATAGCAAAATGCATTTTTATACGAAGTATTTCATACCAAAGAGTAACTATTATAATATTTTCCAAAAGTAAATAAATAAATAACTATTTATTTATTTCTTCCCAAAAGTAAGTATTCTTAATCTTCCGCTTTTACCAAATAAATGATTTAAATGAGGTTGCCATTAAAAAGGATTATTTTATTAAAGGAAGACTTTTGGATAAAAAGTTTTATTAAAATATTATATATATATATATATATATATATATATATATATATATATATAGTTAGAAAATTAGCTTTTTACTAAAAAGGATATTTTTGGTTCAAAAAAAATAGTAATTGTTGTTTATGGTCAGAAAAATGTAATTTCTATTAAAATATATCAACATAAGTTTCTGGTTATAAATAATAGTTTTTACAAAATATATTAATAAATATGAATAAAATAAATATTTTTCCGTATTTTGGATAATATTGGTAAAAGTAGGTATTTCTATTAAAAAAGATTTATGTTGTCACTAGTATTTATTAATTATAAACTTATTCTTCAAAAAATAAATATTACTATTTTTTATATCAACTGGTTAGTGTCACCCCGACCAGACTTAGCCCTAATTAACTAGGTAGCCTAAGGTTCAGAGTAGTCTTTTCTAGCTGCTGATCTGGTGTTACGATATGTAAGTTCGGAACCCTAAACCTTAGCAGTTACCTGCTACTCGTTGCCTTCCACGCCGAGGAGACATCCAAGGCAAGTTTCACATCTTTCATGTCTGCATTTTATTTTAATAATTAAATGTATGCATCAGTAGTTTCATATACGGTAGTGACACTGATTCACAGTGGATCCCTTTTGGACTCCACATCGATTGACGGATTGATTGATTGACTCATTGACTCGGGGATTGATTGGAGGAGTAGTATAACGTCTGTGACCAAAACCATTGTTTACCGATTGCCTCTCTCGCGCTAACCCCTACTGCACAGGTGGGTTGAGCCATACCGTATACTGTCATTTTGGCCAGAATGCCAGTATACACATTGCCTCTATCCAGCCGGTCACAGATTTTGTTATATACTCAAAACACTATTGTAGAATTGCATCATTGTAGTTCCTGAGACATTGTCTGTTGTCTTTTATTATTATTTATCAAAAACATATATTGTTTACAAACTGTCTTGCATTTCATTTATTTATTATCGTAGAATGTTTGAAGTAAAAATGTGTTTCTTGCTCCCTCCTGATTAGAGACAACATTTTTAGGTGATTGAGATGAGGAGTAGTTGGCTTACAGTTCTTATTACGGGTCCGACTTGGGTTCCGAGGATGTAGCTGAACCAGATCAGGGAACCCCAGAACCTTAGTTGCACTTGGATTAGTTCTTTTCTTTTGTTCAAATAAAACCATGTAATAAATGAATGTTTGTTGGTTACATTTATTTTATTTCAGACCAGTTTTGTAAGCCCCCTGAATTTCAGGGTTTATTTTTATTTTTCTGAATAAATTATTTTCGATAAATATTTTATTATTTAATTGTTTGTGATCATTAATGTATCTTTCCATGACTTTGACTTCTGGAGCGTCAGAGATGCCAATCTCTGTAAACTCTCTTCACGAGTTTTGAAGCAGACGAGATTATCTTCGTTTTGATATATCATGTCCCACTTGAACTCGTTCCCTTGTGCTCTTTTTGTATCGCGCAACTTCGGGTCAACTTAGACCAATTAATCGTTGAATAATTATTCCCACTTTTATTTTTGATCTTCGTTTGCACGTTACCGTGACTTTTAATTTAGGAGCACCAGACCAGTCGTTTTCTCAGAACCAACTTCTCATGAATGACCTACTCGAGATGCTCTTCACCCATGACCTTCGTGTCCCACTCAGACACTCCATTTTGTGCTTTATTTTCTTCGCACAATTTTTGGGTCAATTTAGGCCGATTTATTTTCTACCGTGAAACCTGATTTATTTTCCAATTTAATTTCGGGACCCGACATCGATCCAACCTAGTCGACCCAAAGTATGGACGTGGCCCACATGAAGCCTACTACCCACATGACGCTTGTGTCCCATTCATTTGAATCCCCGCATGTTACTTATTTATCCATGATTTTAATCCCTATTTTAATTCAATTATTGCACCTTGTCCGATTTTGACCCGACCCAGCTCGACCGAACCCGAACCCAAGCTCCATATTGTTCTCCCATGACTGCCCAAATATTCCACATAATTTTCCTATTTTTTCTATTTTTGAAAATATATCTTCCTCCCTCTACTTTATTAAATATCTTAAAATATCTTTTATATATATATATATATATATATATATATATATATATATATATATATATATATATATATATATATATATATATATATATATATATATCACTCTCCCTTTATTAATACAAATAACACACACCTCACCATCTCTCCACCAGCTCACACCCCCCCCAACCGACCTACTCTCTCTCTCTATTCCCTCTCTCTAAATATCTATTCTCACACTCTCTCTTTCTATTAAAACACAACACACACACATACAAAAATATATACACCCAAATCTCTCTCTTCCACTCTCCTTACACAACTCAACACACACACCAGCCGACCCCCTCTTCCTCTCCTGGCCGAGAGTCTTCTCCCGAGCTCCTCCCTCTCCTCCTCCTACTCCCCACCACTTCCTCACCATCATCCACTTCTTCTTCCTCTTCAACACCATCTCCACATACCACCACCATAAACACCACCACACTTCAACTCCACCACCGCCGGGCAGCCGCTCCGCCGTGCAAACAGCAGCAGCAGCAGCAGCGAGCAGCAGTGGCTGCCGTGCCACCCCCGCGCGCGCGTGCATGGGCTTGCCCATGCGCCACCACGTGGCCGGCCCGCCGCCCCCGCAAACTCCCCACAACCCGGCGACCACCCCGAGGCCGCCACCTCCTTCCCCGACGAGCCAAATAGCCGATTCGTGCGTTTACGTCGAAATCCCGTCGGCGCGCGCGCGTTTTGAACTCAGAAAGTGCGCTCCGTCGCAGCAAGTTCGTGCGTGTTTTTCGGGAAATCTGACCGTTGGATCGACGATTTCTTTGCTCCGTCTCAATCTCGGTATATCCATCTTCACTTCCCTCAATTTTTGTCCGTTAATTTCGTCGTTTGATACCTCAAAACTGGCCACCAAGTTGACGTTTTAAATTGAACTATTTTTGGACAGTTTCGTGGAGCCGACTTCGTCAGCTCGTAACTTCGCCGTCGCAGCTCCGGTTGGCGTGCTACTAGTTCCTGTACGCAGCTGGTATAACCATCTTCCTGTCTCCTTTAGGTTTCGTTTCATTATAAGCACGTTCGGTTGGTCGAATTCGACGCCAAAGTTGGCCGTCCGAATTCTTTAATTTACACTTGTTAAATTTCATTTTGAACCCGGGACTCCGGATTCAATTTCTGACACCACCAGTAGACTCGTGGCGTCGTTCTGGCATGTTTTCATATAAAATTTGCTTGATTTCGAGAACGTGGACCCTGGCACGCATTTCGGTGCAAAGCGGGTCCCACTTTTCGAGTCAACGGGTCACTTTGAGATCGGCTCAACAGAATCCAATTCCGGATATACCTTTGAGTTCGTATCTTCATTCTGGACTCGTTGACATATAATTTGCTGAGTTTTGAAGACATTTGCTCCGGCACGTATTTCGGTGCAAATCGGATACCAAGTGTCCGCGTCAACGTATCATTTTGAGATCGGCACATCGGATATCCTATTTCGGACATACCGTTGGGTTCGTATCATCATTCTGGATTCGTGGACATATAATTTGCTAGGTTTTGTAGACTTCTATCCTGACACATTTTTCGGTACAATGTGTCCAACGGCGGACATCATTTTGACCCGAAATTACCGTTTTGCCCCTATGTCTAAATTGGACTTTTGGGTAGGCTATCCTAGCTAATTTGACCGTTCTGGACATGTTGGTGATATTTATTTTATCATCCGACAACATCTGTAGATTTTGTTTATGTATTATCCTTAATTTGTAATTAATTATTTTTCCAGAAATTGTTACTTTCTGTTTTTAGATTTTTATATATATTTTAATTTCTGTAAAAATCTGAGAAAATTGTATTTAAATACTATGTTCATTTAGCTAATTTATTATAATTTTTCCAGTATTTAATAAGTACTTTTGGTATTTTATAAAAATGGGAAAACAGAACTCATTTTCAGTATATTTATGTTTGCTGATTTTTAATAAATATTTATGAAGGTTTATAAATCCCAGAAAAATTAGTATAAATTTCTATAACTAACAAGGATTATTTTGGTACTTTATTTTATATATAATTTAGTTTTTTGTCTATCTCAAAAATTGTTGGAACTTAGTGTACAGTTTGATTTATTTATTGAGTAGTTACGACTTGCAAGTTTTGTGTTGTTTTGAGTTATTATAGTATTGGACCGCCCGTTACACTAGTGTAAAGACTCTAAGAAGTTAGTTTGGATATAGTGGCACTCCACATTAGACTTTTATGCTAGGTCCCCACTTGGCTAGTATCCAGTTAGGAGTCGTGTCACACCACTAGTGTAATATTGAACATAGCTTAGAAATGAGTTTGTATATCATTATTGACAGGACACCGGACATCTATATCTTCGTACTAGTATTCTTGCTTTTCTCGAGGCAAGTACATCTACAAACTCATTTACTGTCTTTTAATGCTAGAACATGTATTAACCCTGTTAAAATACTGATCCTTGAGGTAGCAAGTTAAATCTTCAGATGTTGTATTACTTTCAGTACCTGACATGCTTAGGACAGTTCTTATATCTTCACATGCTTCTTACTGGTTCTCAGTACATGTTTCACTATGCTTTATACTACTCGGAGTATTCACATGTTTCATACTGCTCCTAGTACCTGCTATGCCTATACTGCTCCCAGTATCTCCCACATGTTTTTACTGTTCTCGTATCTTTCACATGTTAGAATATGGGTTATGGGGAAACTGATAGACGTGATCATGCCCCATCTACAGTACTGAGCAAAGTTTTATTTTATATGTTACTGCGCCGTAGGCCTTACTCTCAAAGCTGTATTTGTGCGTATGTACATCTATCGCCTTTACACTTGTACGGAAGTACATTTCATTATGTGCCCCTGCACATTGTACACCTATTGACGATCACGTACCTGCTCCAATTTTAAACATTAGATATACATGTGTCATCTTGACAAATGTATTTTACCGTGATTCCAGTCATACCATGATTCCAGATATGCCATGTTCCCTATGTTACTATGATACTGTGATCCCAGTTGTACCATGAGGCCATGTTTCCAGTATTTCCTGTTTTATAGACTTATCATACCATGTTTCTTGTTGTACATCTCTTTCATTATATGTTCAGTACTTTAGTTGTAGAGGTTGTACTTGCTCCCGTCCTGACAGGATAACGTTGTAGGTATACTTTCTGAGGAGAAATGCTTTGTGTTACATTTTATGGCACTGATTTTGAGGACCTGGCCTTAGCTCCAGAAGAGGCCCCAGCGGGGAACCTTGCTTAGTTATCTTTCTCGTATTTTGAGACTTAGATTTTGGTCTGTACTTATATTTGGATACTGGACTTTGTCTCTAGTTAGATACTTGGAAGTGTATTATTTAGTCTGTACTTGTTTACCTTCGCTTATAGATGCTGTGTTGTGATGAACTTTAAATATAATTTTAGAACTGTTAGCTGCTTAGATCCTTTATTGTCTATACTTAGAACAGCTTACTACGCTTTAACCAAGCGTAGGCTGGACATGGCTCGGCCCGGCCCAACAATTTGGGTATCGGGTCGTGACAAGTTTCCAGGTTAATAAAATGTTGTTTTCCCGTTTAGAGTTGTGTCTGGTTGTGTTCACTGCTTGATACAGCTTACTGCTGCCGTCTCACAACGGTGCAGGCTTGACATGATCCGACTAGAACCATTATATTGGGATCGGGTCGTGACAGGTTTCCATTTACTTTCTCGAAGATAATGGCTGCAATTTCACAGACAAGTATCTTTGGTCTGAAAACAGCCAATCCAACGGCATATTGGCCGCCAAGTCATTTTCAAGCTTAGCTTGGGTTTAGGGTGAGCTGAAAACCCGCTCGAGCCATCTACTTAAATATCACAGATACTGGAATCCCCAATAAGAGAGTAGTAACAATTCGCAATACATATTATTTACAGAAAATTGCATTCAAAGCATAGAAATTAGCTGATATTGCTCCCATAGCACAAAGTTTTGTGAAATTTTTTTTGCAAAGAAAACGCCCTTCAGAAGGGCGTATCCTTTGTTTTGCAAAGAAAACGCCCTTCAGAAGGGTGTTTTCTACGCAAAGAAACTGTTAGTGACTTTTAACTATCTATTAAACATAACGTAAACTTTTCCTCCTAGTTATTAATGTAATGTAAGCGCCCTACATAAGGAGATTTTTTGTGCAAATTTGTTAGTTTTTCTGACAAATACTTTTTTTTAATTATGCTCAATGATCCAATGGCTACCCAACGGCTATATGTTTTTACAGCGCAATATATATACGTATGTCTTTATAACATCAGGATACATAGGAATTTCTGGTTAGCTATCTGATCTTATAACTTCACAAGCTAACCAGAAATCCTCATATATCCTGATGTTACAAATACATATGTGTATATATAAGACATAACACTACTCGTACTTTTCTCCTAGAGGTTGCAGGTTCGAGCAACGGGAGACGCACATTTAATTTCATGTGGAGGAATTAATGTGAGGGCAACCAAAGTCCAGGCCGGTTGCGGGTGCGGATGCAATACAAGTGCGGACCTTCGGGCAGAGTTTGTAGGCCTTCGGGCCAGGAGTTTGTAACAATATATATATATATATATATATATATATATATATATATATATATATATATATATATATATATATATATAATAGGAAAACTTAGATGGTGAAACTTTTGAATTCCGAAAATACCCTTACATACTTATACTATTTAAAAATAGGACAACTTAGTAATTAGGAAGACTACCCTTTGGTCTTTCTAAAGAGTCTTCCTAAATTAATTAAGAAATGTTAAAATACGTACAAGTCACGTACACATATGCTAGTATATATATATATATATATATATATATATATATATATATATATATATATATATATATATATATATATATATATATATATATATATATATATATATATATATATATATATATATATATATATATATATATACGTCCTTCGTAATGGCATTTTTGCGCCCCAAAAAATGGGCGTTTCTGTTCTGAAAATGTAAATTTTCAAACTTTGTGCTGTGAGCGGAATATCATGCAACTTCTTTGTTCTGAATGCAAATTTATATATTATTTATTACTTTGGACAAAATATATTAAATGCTTAAAACTAGCATATCAGACTTGAAAGTATAAAAAGATGACATAAGAAGGAAAGAAGGAAAGAAGGAAAATAGAGGGTAATATACTTCAAAAAGAAAGATCCATAAGCAGGTTTGAAATGACTAGTAGAAAAGTGGCAGACCTGTGAATACATAAGAAGTTGTTGAAGGCGCAGGACCAGGAGCGGACGAAATATGATCATCCACATAAGGCTGTCCAGGAACTATACACAGAAAATATTTAGAGAGAAATGTGGAATCTACAACTGTAATAAAAGATTTAAATGTAGCTCCATTAGCAATACTAGCAGTGCCCCGTGCGATGCACGGAATCTATATCTAATACTATTTTATTTTAAAAGTGTTTATAATATGTATGTATGATAGGATATGAAATTGAAACAAAAGTTGGTAACTATTTTTTTGGAAGATAAATAACAAAACTATCTTTCAATTTTTACACACAAGAAAAAAAAATAGCACAAAAAAGATTAGATTAAAACTTCAACAACGTAATCATCCTCAGGATTAACTATGTAATTCATAAAATATAATTCTAATACGTATTGTTCTAAATGAACTAATGATAAAATATTGGTTATGTGAAAATATAGTACCCAGTTACCTCATAGAGACGCACGAGCCAAACCTTCAAATTCAAGAAGGTTTTTGAAGGACTCACATCACGAATAAGAGAGAAAAAAATGGAGCCATAGAAATTTTGTGGACAAGTTAAAAATTTGTACATTCAAATACATGCTTTCATCTATTTATAAACAAAAAAGAGAAGCTTAATAACAGCCTTAATTGGGAACCCAACCGCAGCCTTATTGGGAACCCAATGGAAAGCCAGCAAATGCACATTCTTTAGTACTAAAATTAATAGCTAATGAATTGAATGAATCTGCAAATGAATGGAAGTAGAATAGTTTGAGGCACTATTTTAATTGGGAACCCAAAAGAGTGCTATATTTTTCACTTTGGGCAGGAAAACATTAATTGGCATGATGCATCAACTATTGTTAAGTAAACAATTTTAATTACCAATAAGAATGCATTAACTATTCTACTGCCACATTTTAGGCCATAATTAATGTATCCTAATTAACTGTTACATTTATTTTCCACTTTGGGATACATTAATTGTGGATGCATTAATTGTGGACACATTTTAGGCCACTATTTGCAGCCTATTAACTATTCTACTGCCATATTTTAGGCGGAAAAGCCACTATTTTGCTATTATATATATATATATATATATATATATATATATATATATATATATATATATATATATATATATATATATACCTCTTAAAAATATATATATATATAATACCTCTTAAAAAACCCTAAGGAGCAGCGGAGGCGATTCTCCTCCAGACATAGGGTTCCACCAAAATCTGCGGCGCGAAGATGGAAGTTCGTCGGAAAACAATAAGACGGACGGGTGGGAAGATGAAGATCAACGAGATGATGATAGAATCGATGAAGCAGAGGGATGGACCACGGTGGAAAGGCGCAGGAGACAAAAACCGAAGATGAATAAGGAGACATGGGGTCGAGGAGGAGGTCAAGACTTCGGGAGAAGACCAACATCGCCGCGCTATGGACACCGTCCGGCGGTGAATCAAATTCAGGCGAGGGAGGGAAGGAATACGGGTCAGGGACCTCCACAGAGTCGCATGGAAGCGGGGAAGGATACATCCAAAGTGTGAAAACCGCTTTCTGGATTTAGTTTAATTATTGGATATTTAGATTAATTAGGATTATTAGTTTACATTAGGTTATTATTATTATTATTATTATTATTATTATTATTATTATTATTATTATTATAGTCGGGTCAGGAAAATATTATTTTTAAATTAATTATGAGATCTTTGATTGCTGCCTGTCCCGATCCCGTGTCCGGGGTCCGACCCCGAACTCGAATCCGACTTCCGTTTCCTGAATCCAAGTTCGTTTCCAGTCCCGAATCCATCCTTAAAACCTTTTAATTAAATTATGGCCTTAGATATATATATAATCCTATTTTTGGTTAAGAAAGAAAAGAAAAAAAAAACTACTTTCTTCCCACAACCTGGCCTGTTCCCCACGACCTGGCCAAGCCCCCAATTTCTCCTTCTCCTCAGCACACTCCCCTCCACATAACAAATTCCCTCCACTTCTTCTTCTCTTTCTTTATTCAAACCCACACCAACTCATCTCTCTCCCTCACTCTCAATGTCATTTTTCTCTCCCTCTCAATTCCCTCAATCCAGAACCCACCTCCGCCGAACCCACCTCCGCCGAGCACTCCAACCCGAGCCCAGCCCGGCGCCGTCGCTCGGCCCCCGGCACCTCCGCCCGGCCAGCTCAGCTTCCCGGCGACCCCGCGCCCGTCTCCGACCCGAGGCCAGCCAGCGTCCCCGGCGTCTCCGCCCGCGCGCCGTTCAACCGCGCGCCCGCCTCCCGAGGCCGCGCCCCCTGCCTCGCCTTCCCCGTCGACCCCCGAACCAGCCGTGCGCCCGCCTCCCGAGGCCGCAGCGCCTCCCGCCGGCCAGATCCGCCCCGACGACCCCCCTCGCGTTGTCCCGCCGGCCAGCATCTCCCCGGCGACCCCGAGTCCCGATGTGCCCTAGCCCGTCCACGATCGGATCTGTCCGACCCGCTGTCCCCGGGCACTGTTCGCTGTTCGGACACTGTCCAGCGCGTTCCTTGCGGCCGGCCCGCTGTCCGCTCTCCGCGCACAGATTTGGACGCTGTTCCAACATTCCCGAGTTTATCCCACGGGTTTTCCGACCCGCTGTCCTGCGGTGCCCTCTGGCGTTTCTGTCCCCGTGTCGCTGCCGCGTGGATTATTCTTTCATTATAATTACATCTGAGAGCTCTAGCCGAGCATTTGAGGTATAATTTCATGCCCCTGTGTCCCTCCCCGTAACTAGTCTGTGATGACGTGGTCCCGATCCCGTTTCGGAATTCGGTATTTTGTTTACGTTGCTTTGGTGATACGCGGTTATTGCTACGTAGCGGCGTATTTCTATTTTGATATATATACATATTTTTGTGCTATAGTTTTCTGGACTGGAAATATTGGATTTTGGTGGTTATTCCTGGTTTGGAATATTATGCTGTGAGTTATCCCTGGTTTGGGGATATTTAAATTGTGTTGTGGTTGGCATCCTCCCATGATTGGCTTGTCCTAATTACAGAGGAGATGTTGCCCAAATTTTCAGAAAATATTTTAAGAAGGAATTTTCTTATAAAAATTAACAATTTGAATAAAATCTATTTTTTCAAAGAAAACCGGTCTTTGCAAAATAATTTATAGATTGGATTTTGTTGGTTTTTAGATTTTATGGATTTTGTACCACCGGTTAGGCGACGATCATATCGGTCGAATGAGCCTCGACGAAACGCAAACGATACAGGGTCACCTGTACCTTGAGGCGTAAGCCACAACATGAGATTGCACGACTAAGTCTGAGACTCTTTAATTTTTATTTTAATTATAATTTATTTTAGAACTGGTACTGCTTTTAGTATTTATGGTGCAGGACCTCGGCCTACTGTTTGGACCGTTCGTGGCACTCAGAGCTCGCCTTAGGATTAATTAATTTATGTAAAAATTTGTAAGGGCATAAGCCCAGTTTTTCCTTCATTTTTCTGTGACCATGTATTGTGTAGCGTAGCTTTTCCTTATTTTTCTGGAATATTGATTCGCCGTTAAACGCGTAGAATATAAAATGGATATATATTTTATAAAGAAAATTAATAAGTTTTCTCACAATAAATAATCTGGTAATTTAGCAATTCACAAATTTTCTCATTTAAATAAAAGTCTAGTTTTATATATATTATATAATACAAAGTTTTGACAAGTTAACCTATAAATCGCTATTTTTTCCAATTAACTGAATTAACCGGTTTAACCAAGTAAACGATAACCAACGTAGCTTGCGACGTTAGGCGTGTTTCGGTAGTTAATTAAATAAACTTAAAACCTGACTAGGGTCTGCTTATAGAGATTGTAACTAGCACACCTAGAATGGTTTCATTATGGTTCTAAGTTAAGGTTCTCAACTGTAGGATCTCGGAGACGTACTTGACTTCCTCCTCGGTACCGACATTCCCGATCCAGTCAATCAACAGAGGCAAGTTACGGTTATGCTATCTTATATTTTAATTAGTAATTGTTAAGTTGCATGTTTAAACCACATTGCTACACGGAACCCTCTCCTAGGGTTCAAATATTGATTGATATTGATTGTGGGGATATTGGAGGAATAGTGTAGCGTTTATGACCAATATCCCTCATATTGCATATTGTTATTGTGCGAGCTTACCCCTCTTACACACGGGGATAAGCCGTATCGCGTCGCTAGGATGCTATTGTACAACCCAAGCCGGTCATAGACGTTACATATTCAAATCACATTGTTTCAAGTATTGAATTGTTAAATTGCTGGAAAATATTATTTCAACTGTTTAGCTTGCACTTTTCCGTTATTATTTGAAATGTGAGGTACATACTCGTTCTTTCTCCCTCCTAACTGGAGACCAACATTTTTAGGTGACATTGAGGATGTTGAGCTATTGTACAATAGCTACTATGACCCGGTATTGTATCATGTCGTGTTGCCAGAGTCCCCCTTGGAGGACGCAGAACCAGAGGCTGATGAGCCGACTGTCTAGCTAGTTGTTTTTCAGTTATCTAGTTTTATTGTATTGGAGTTTGTTAATTTGAATTCAGTACTTTATTTCAGTTCCTTCATTTCCAGTTGTACTTTTCAATTATTGAATAAAAAGTTATTAAAATTTTCGTATATTCAAGTTGTGACAAATGTATAAATATTGTTGTGAATACCTGCGTATAGAACAGCTTACTGCCACAGTCTCACAACGGTGCAGGCTGAGCATGATCCGGTTCGACCCAATAATTTGGGATCGGGTCGTGACACAAAGAAAGAAACAACACAGTACCAACTAAGGACCTGTCGACCAAGGACATGGCTAGAGGAACTATGGGGAAGGAGATAAGAAGCATAACAATGGAACACGCCATGAAGGCTACCCAAAGACGGCAGCCAATGCCAAACGCAGGGGTCCAGTCCAAACCAGTTTCATGGGCAGATCTTTGCAAGCCTACAACGACACAGGGAGAGACCGATCTACAGTATATTGAACCAACCATAATTAATGGAGTCAAGGTAGTAGAAATTACTAATGAAGATATACAGGAAACCAGGGAATACTGGAAGAATACCTTGGTTCTATATGTTATGGGGAATCGTCCCTTCTATGGACACCTAAGGGCATATGCGATCCGCGAGTGGAGACCGAAAGGAGACATAGAAATATTCTCAAGAGAAAACGGATTTTATTTCGTTAAGTTCGCCTTGGAGGAAGATCAGGCACGGGTCCTAGAAGGCGGTCCATGGACATTTGATGGGCGTCTGATTATTCTAAAACGATGGCGACCGGAGACTAATTTTGAGAAAGACAGGCTAACGTCTGTCCCGATATGGATTCGACTAACGTGGCTATCGCCTCAGCCAGGGCCGGCCCTGAGTTAATGGAGGCCCTAGGCAAATTTTTAAAATGGGGCCCATATATAATATAAAAAAATTGAACTAAAAAATGATACAACCAAGGCTAGAACCTAGGACCTCTTGTGTACAAGTATAACAAACTACCACCACACCACAAATGTTTTGTGATAAAGGAGGATCATATTATATATTAGTTCTATTTTCAATATAAGATTACTAATATATATATATACATTTAAATTAATTTTTTTGGGCCCCCAAATTTTATGGGGCCCTGGGCGGTCGCCCTGGCCGCCCTGGGCCAGGGCCGGCCCTGGCCTCAGCTATGGAGCATTCCCTCGATCATGAAAATTGCTAGCATGGTAGGGACTCCAATCAGGACTGATATTCCTACGGCGCAAAGGCAACGACTATCCTATGCCCGAATATTCGTGGAGATAAAGGTATCGGATATCTTACCGAGGAAAATTGACATTGTTCTCCCCTCCGGAGAATGGATCTCTCAGGACGTCGGATATGAATGGGTTCCCCCATCTTGTACGGGGTGCAAATGCTTTGGACACAAATTAGTCCAATGTATGGACAATCAGGAAAAGAATAAGGGAGCTGCAAATCACAGAGAAGAAGGGGAGAATGCTGAGGAGCAGAGAGACTATCATCATATGGAAGCATCTACTGAAGAGCTGGTAGCGGAAAAGCAAGGAGAACAAGAAGACATAGAGGAAGTAATGCCAGATAGCATAATGGTGGCTCAAGCGTCAATCTTGGGCAAGCAGAATGAATCAGGCTACTACTACTCTGAACACCCCAAACCCCTTGGCGATGATTCCCTATGGCAATGCTTCTTTAGAGGGAGCGATCAACCTATTAATGGGAGGCCAACCGGGTCAGTCCAATTCAGACCCAGAAGAAGGAGATAGGGAGAGAGCGGCGAAGAAGATTGCTCCGAACAACCAAGGTTCAGGAACTTTGCGTGGAAGAGAAGAAAGGAGTATAGACACAGGCAACGCCTCCCAGGAGTCACCAGAGCTAACAAGAGATAATCCGGATTGGATTTGGCAGATGGCGGACGGATAGACGGAGCATAAATTTGACTGTTCCGGACTAGTTCGGGATTCAAAACTAAATAGGAGTTACTAGTTTTTTATTACATATAATTTTTAGCTTAGTTGGTTGGGTAGTTGGCTCGTTTAATAGAAAGTCCACGGTTTGAATTCTGTGGGTGCTGTTTTTTTTTTTTTTTTGAAATCCCACTCACACACACAATTGGGAGACTCGAACCTTGCCGGTCCCTCCTGGTGTCCACTCTAATACCACTAGGCTAAAGAGCTTGGACATTCTGTGGGTGCTGTTTGTTGTGTAAAATATAGTTATTTCTTTTATCGAGTAATCATATGTTTTTTTTCTTTTTCTTTTTTCTCTCTCTTCTCAGATTCCATATCAGAAAAATACTTCGGTCTTTTAACTAATTAAAGGTCGACTGCCTCTCTCAAAGCCGAACCCAGTCAATTAGTCAAACACACACAATCAACACCCCAAATCTCCACGTAAAAAATATGAAAGAGAAGAGGCAAAATATTTATTTAAATTTATATTCCCATAACAATTGTAAAGTCCAGCATAACTATAACTAAATTGTAAACTCAAACCCACACTCTATTTTATCAACCGAAAAAGGAACACCTAAATTAGTAATTAGGTCATAACAGCACTCGCAAAGAACAAAACCAGAACTCCAATGGACAAGCTTGAAGCAGTCGCAGCAGCAGACGCAGAGGACTGCTCTTTTACGTACGGAGAAGGTGCCGGAGAAGAAGACTCCTCGTAACTCGGCGGCACTGTCAACGACGGAGTCGGCGATACGGTCGGAGAATGAACCGGGGAGGGAGAATAGGGAGAAGAAGTTGGCGGCGCGGCCGACGGAGCCGGCAGCTTGGTCTTGGTCCTCTCCGCCAGCACCACGACGACCAGCTTCTGCCCCTCGGCGCACTTGCCGGCGGCCCCGCTGACGAAGTAGAAAGGGCCCGAGCGGTCGAAACGGAACACCGAGTCGCCGTCCTCCATTTTCTCTATAGGGTTGCTAGTGTTGCAAGAATCATAGTCCTCTTTCTTCACCACGAGAACGGAGTCCTCGCCTTTCTTGTACTTGAACACTATACCAAACAAAGAAATTAGCTACACAATTAATCAAGATTAATTAACATATACGACATAATATTATTCCTTTTACAGGACTTTTAGGTTTTCTCTGCCTAGATCTGTCCATGATTATAGACAATACGAGTACTGTTAAGAAAGCTGGATGCAAAAAAAAAAGGGAACGTTGTTATTTTGTCCGTGGTACGTGACTGCGGGCTGTGACCGTTCTATTGACAGAAATTTTGGTGACTGATCCGAGCAAATAGAAAGGTCAAAGAAATTTGGCCACATGTTCCATGGTTATAGTCTGCAGACAAAATATTATTTTTCGAAAAAAAAAAATCAAATAGTGACCCAAAAAATTGATAAAAAATATATATATATACCAAGATTGTCATGGACTTGAAACCTCATTCTCGACGCCCACTGGCTGTAACCCTCGGAAGGTTTCTGGACCCAGCCATCTCTGCCACCGACATAGAAGTCATATGAACTTGTTGCAGAAATCAGAGACAGCAAGACTCCGGCCAGAAGAAAAAGCTCCATCACTAAACCAAAGAGAATTTTAGAAACTAGAGAGAGAAAAAAAAAGAATATATAATAATAAGAAGAAAGAATGGAGAATATAAAGTCTAGAGAGCGAGAGAGAAGGAATCAAGAATTCTAATGTTGTCGTTGAAGAGATTTGAGGGTTGGTCGCTCCGTATATATAGTGAGTGGAGTGTTAGGGTTACCGTTGCTGCTGGCTATATTGCTCATGCCATTGAAGTGAAGCATTTCCGTTTCCGGAGAGCTGAGCTGGTATTTGGACACGTGGCAGTAGCTTGGGGATCCAACGTCTATATTCCTCTTTTACTGGCTTTTGTCAATTTTGGAAAGAAGCTGGTGGCGGTTTCGAGAACCTGGCGGTGGGGTCCGGCAAGTTTCCGGCCGATCGACGCATTATTTTGCTGTTTGCTGTTTTGATTCAATGCTGTAAATTATTGGAGAAGTAATTGGGTTTTCGAAGTGGGCATTCATGTTTCTGTTTCGGAATTGTTGGATGTGGTCCAATTCACAGTTCTAAATATTCATTTTGGGAGAAAAACTTTAATACAGTAGGGATATCAAACTTTGATATCCTCTATGTATGACAGGTAAAAAATTTTATGAAAATTTTGATATCTCCTTGGGTATCAAAATTTTGATACCCTCTATATATGATATGTGGGCCCCTCCCTCTTCGTAAAATGTGTAAACATATATATATACATAAATATTGAGGGGGTCCCACTTGTCATACATAGGGGGTATCAAAATTTTGATACCCCTTCGGTATCAAAGTTTTACTCTATATATGTTTACACGTTTTACAAAGCAGAAGGGACCCACCTGTCATACATAGGGGGTATCAAAATTTTGATATCCCCTACTGTATCAAAGTTTTAGCTCTCTCATTTTGGGTCAGCATAGGGTTACGACTAAGACTAGACTATAGTACGGCCGTGACTGTTGT
This sequence comes from Iris pallida, assembly GCA_029216955.1. Classification (NCBI taxonomy): domain Eukaryota; kingdom Viridiplantae; phylum Streptophyta; class Magnoliopsida; order Asparagales; family Iridaceae; genus Iris; species Iris pallida. The sequence continues at coordinate 3,370,894 of JANAVB010022200.1, forward strand.
GTGGAATTGATCCATAAAATATAATATTAGAGTAAATCTATATAACTAAAAAAAAAAACCTTTTTTATAAAATATAACACCAATTTTATCTCTCTCTATTTGTGCCTGCACTTCTATATATCTCTACAAATTAGCCCGACTTGTGGTGGTATTTGCACCAATTCATAACACCATGGGTGGGCTGTAAGTATGCACCAAAATTTTAAAAAACAATTTTTTTTTTTTTTTGGAAATATTTTTTAGTTATATTTTATTTTTTGTTTGGATAAATAAATCTTTAAAAGTTTGGTACTTTAATCTGCACAATACTAGTATTTTCGTGCCGTTCAAGCTATACCTAAACCTAATTTTAGATACTAGCTCCACCACTGATGGTAGGAGTCCATTTCCAAATGTAGGTTAGTCCTTAAGTAGTTAAAGTTACGTGTCGATGCCTAATTAAGTATTTAAGTGTTGAGAACTATTCTTAGGCCTCGTTTGGTTCACGGAAAGGAAATCAATTTTCATGTATTTTTCATGGGGATAAAAAAGTAGAATTTCTATCAAATTTTCTTTTCTATGTTTGGTTGGTGTAGGAAAGGAAAGAAAAAATATATCATTGTTCCAACAATATCCAATGTCAACATAATTATAATAAAGAGTTAATTGGTAAAATAGGTAATAAATCAATGCTACTTTGTCATAATGTTTGGTAATTAATGTTGGGAAATGAGGAGGGAAAATGAATCCCATGGGTTATGAGAGGAACTATTTTTCCTCCTATTTTTTCCCATGTCAGGAAAGTGTTTCCAAAATTTGTGGCTACCAAACAAAGGAAAGGAACAAGTTTCCTTTTCGGATTCCTTGAATCCGTGAACCAAACGAGGCCTTAAAGTATGCAATCATAAGATATAAATAAACTAGAAATAGAAATTAAAGAGTAAAGGATTCGAGGCACGTTACAACGCTGTTCATGGAATAAAATATACCCCCCACACGGAGAGATGATCTATTTTCAAGATACAACGAATCATGTAATCCGCTACACCGTGCACCCGGTGGCGAATTCAACGAACAATCATAACCTGTCCGAGGAAGAGACTAGACGGAGGAACGAAAGTATTTGGTTCTAGAAGGTATTTTCTCTTCCTTGCAGAAGTTTTTTCGAGCGATAAGATGGAGAAAAAAAAAATGAACTAGTCTTTTTAACCTTGATCTTCTAGATCATGTCCAGGATTCTCATCCCATTAATTCTGTAACAGAATTATGTGAGGAATTACGGGAGAATAAGGTACTGTTTGGGAAGAGAGGAAAATGGGAGGAAGGAAAAAGTTGAGGGGAAAGTGAGAGAAAAATTAAAAGTGATGGTGTTTGGGAAGGAGGAAAAAAAAATGGGGGAGGAAAATTTGAGGGAAAAAGGTAGGTGGGTCCCACTAAAAAAATTTTCCTCCCAAAAGTGAGAGGAAAATGGAGAGAGATGAGAGAAATTTGAGTGAATTTGTCCCACCACCCCTCATAAAGGTAATGATAAATTATCATTTGAGAATATCAAGGACCAAATAGTAATTATATTTCTATCCATAAACAACAAAAAATTATTTTAAATTTTTTCTTCCCCTACTTTTTGTCCATCCAAACAAAGGAAGTAAAAAATTAACTTTTCTTTCATTTTACTCTCCTCCATTTTCTTTTCCCTCAAATTTTTCTTTCCCTCCCTACAAAAGTTTCCAAACACAGTGTAAGTCTGTAGAAGTCCAGCAACCAAGTGAACCGAAGAAAAATATATTAGAAGATCATCTTTATACAACTAATCCGATTTGAGCCGTGTCCAAAACAAATATAACTTGTGCTTCGGCTTGTGGGTTGGATAAAATTTAGTCCTTTATCTCATAAAATTCATTTATCTAATAGTGTGTAAAAACTTTAAACAAAGGATAGTGCACTCTTCTATTTGATGTGACTAATTTTTTTCCCATATTGAATCAACACATCCAACAATAAGAGTATCAGAAAAGATTTAAGAAGGATCAGCTGAGCCCCTACAACGCAATTAGGCTTCGCCCTTGTTTAATTAGCGTAGCTCCTTTGCCGATAAAGACATTTGGCCTCGCTTGGTACACTTTAATGTAAATGTAATCGCAGTGTAATCAAATATTTTTTTCTTCATTTGATTACATTGTGATTACGATTACATTACAGTGTACCAAACGGAGTCTTTAAAAAAACAATCTCCTGGATTGGTACATAACAATTTGCTTCAATGTGGATCAGTTTTTTCAGCTGCATCAACATAATCATCACGGAGACTTTTAAGACATAGATTTAGCAAAAGAAGGAAACATGGTCGAGAATTCAAACAGAGAGAATGTCTTTTGCAAGTTGAAGTTGCTAAATATTCTTCTGCATGAACTAAAGATATCCAAAGATGGAGTAGTCCGTCATCTGCATGCTTGTACTACCTCAAAAATGCACGAAAAGTACTGCCTAACCACTGTGGTTGCTGCTGCAATTTTTTTTTTTCTAAAGATAGCCGACACATTTCTGATACGATTCATATATTTGAAGGGATCAAGTTAAATTAGTATATATGCTAAACGTAGAGAGCAAGAGCATGCTGCACAAAGCAACTCACAAGTGCGTGTCCATGCCTTAAATTGGTTTCGTAAATAAACACTCAGACCAAACCTTGAAATGTGTGGAGAATTGGTACATAAGCTGACTTAGTTTTGCAATACACTACTTGAAAAGTAACTTCACTAACCTGTATTTAGTCTTTTCCCACAAGATGAACAAATCTGCAAAACACAACCAATCTACAAAAGGAACATATAGTCAGAAGTTTCTTGATCCATCTTTAAACATGCTCAATCTGGAAAGACAACCAGTCTACATATTGCCTCTCTTTAGTGTCTCATAATGTAAAAAAAGAAGAGAATTTTTGACTTTCATCCCACTTGTTAATATGAATTTGTACTTACATCCCACTTTTTAATTTTTTTTAGACTTACATCCCACTTTTCGTCACGAAAAACATTCATTTTGTCACAAAAAATATTTGTTTTGTCACGAAAAATACTTTTAGTGACGAAAAGTGGAATGTGAGTCTTAAAAAAATTAAAAAGTGGGATATAATTATAAATTCATATTAATAAGTGGGATGAAAGTCAAAAAATCCTATAAATCAGGGCTAATGTCTATCAAGAAAGTTCGGACACTCCAAAAAATGTGATCCGTATCAAGCCGGTCACATATTGGTGGCTACCGGACGTTCCAAAATACTTGGGACACGCTAAAATAGGTGTGGCACCTTGTCCGTAGGGTGTCTATGTTATATCCGTGTCCATCCAACATTGGGCCGAATCTATCTTAATCACGTTGGTCATATAACTTAAATGTGATCGTGAAGACGTCTATAACTCATATACTTAAACTTATTTGTCACATAAGATTTTATCATCTCTCTTGATTTGTGGATAAATTCAAATATGGATGTCCTTATTCCTATCTACAATCACCCTTATATTCTTCCACGTTTATATATTCTTAATTAAAAATAAGTTCCTTAGCATTCTATTCGGCTGCCATATGATTTATTTTTTTTAGGAGTTAGAGGTAAGACCATAGGTTTAACGACTACAAATGTTAGATGAAGAAATGCGAAAAAAGTCAGAATATTTTTGTTGATGTTTAATTTTTCTAATAAATATTTGGAGTACATATCCCAAAGTTTCTTCTTGTCAACCAAGCAGAGAAAAAGTTATGTGATGATCTAATTTATAATAAATATATCACAATCCCTTTTAAATTTTGAGTAATTACATTCCATGTATTTCTATTATTTTGATCAAATATAGATTTCTGTTGGGAAAGAAGCGCGGAAACCTTTCCCCAAACCGGAGAGTACCTGCGAGAGGACCGAGCAAACAACGCACGAACCCAAAAAACAAGCACACAAAAACAACCACGCAGACATAGAGAATTTTTGACGTGGAAACCCTTGCGGAAAAAACCACGGGACGATCGGAGTCCAACCCTGAGAAGCCTCCACTAATAGAATAGAAGAATTACACCCTCTACAAACTCCTCCCGATCCAAATCGGATCCCCACAACACTCAGAGACAAGAACAATGATCACAAGGCTACGAAGAACGAGAACGACGAGTAGAGATTACCCGAAACACGATCTCCTTCGAAAACGACCTTCGATCCTCCGTCTTCTTCTCCGAAGTTGCAATGGCACTCTTGCCTCCTTCTCTCTCAAACTTGTGTTGTCCAATGCGATAATACGATAATGAATTAGGGTTGAGAAAACTCAATATATCTCCCTAATCCCGCAACCAACCTGGACCGTTGGATTAGATCCAATGATGAAAACTCATCCTGAAATTCGCTTCAGCCCCCCGACACACAGAGTTCGGCCAGAACTCTGTGTGGGGCAACCAGCACTGGATGGCCAAACCCTGGAACGGCCATACCGAGTTCGGCCAGAACTCGGCCTGGAACCGAGTTCGGCCCGAACTCGGCAGACTTGGTCCAGAACCCCCTTTGGGGCAGCAGCAGCAGCAGCAACAACTACTCCCGAGCTTCTCCGACATCGGACGGCGCTCGTCGCACTCCGGGATCTTCTCCACAAAGGTTGGGAACCCCACCCACTCCAACAAATCTCCCCCTTCACAACTATGGGGAGGACGTCGTCATCCCGACGATCTGCCTGCAGTACTCAAACTTCTCCCTTGGTAGAATCTTCGTGAACATATCAGCTCCGTTGTCATCTGTATGCACCTTCTCAAGCTCCGCGTCCTTCTTCTCAACCACATCCCGTATCCAATGATACCGAGTCTCGATGTGCTTGGACCGGCTATGAAACGTCTGATTCTTCACAAGATGGATAGCACTCTGACTGTCGCAAAGCAAAGTATACTGCTCTTGCTTCAGTCCCATTTCCTGCAACAGCTTCTTCATCCACAACAGCTCCTTGCAAGCCTCCGTCGCCGCAATGTATTCCGCCTCCGTCGTCGACAAGGCAACACACTTCTGCAACCGCGACTGCCACGACACTGCTCCTCCCGCAAACATCATCACGTAGCCTGAAGTCGATCGCCTAGTGTCTACATCTCCAGCCATATCAGCGTCGGTATACCCAACCAGCTTCGGCTCGTCACCACCAAAGGAAAGTCTCCAACCAGCAGTGCCCTGAAGATATCGTAGAATCCACTTGACCGCACTCCAGTGTACCCTTCCAGGATTCGAAAGATACCTGCTAACCGTACCAACTGCATGAGCAATATCTGGCCTCGTACACACCATGGCATACATAAGGCTTTCCACAGCTGAAGCATATGGAACCCGCTCCATATCTTCCTTTTCGTCCTCGGTAGATGGACACTGCTCCTCAGTGAACTTAAAGTGAGCCGCGAGGGGGGAACTCACTTTCTTCGACCCGTCCATCCCGAAATGCTGAAGTACCCGGTGAATGTACTTCTTTTGGGACAAGTGTAGCAGCTTGGACTCTCTCTCTCGGCTGATCTCCATCCCAAGAATAGTCTTCGCTGCACCCAAATCCTTCATAGAGAAGGCCGCGCCCAGCTGGCGCTTCAACTCCGCTATCCTAGTGGCATTCCGACCCACTAATAGCATATCATCAACATAGAGCAATAAGATGATAAAATCATCATCGGCAAAATACCTCACAAATGCACAATGGTCCGACGTCGTCCGTGCATAACCATGCTCCCCCATAAACGACTCGAACTTCCTGTACCACTGCCTCGGAGCCTGCTTCAGACCATACAAGCTCTTCCTCAACCGGCAGACCAAATGTGACTTGCCCTTCTCACAGAATCCCTCCGGCTGCTCCATGTACAACTCCTCCTCAAGATCACCGTGGAGGAACGCCGTCTTCACATCCATCTGCTCGACCTCCAAGTCGAAACTGGCTGCTAATGCTAGCACCACCCGAATAGACGAATGCTTGACGACAGGCGAAAAGATTTCATCATAATCCACGCCTTTCCGCTGACCGTAGCCCTTGACTACCAGCCTCGCTTTGTATCGAGGGCGAGTAGCATCATCCGTCTGCTTCACTCTGAACACCCATCGATTTTTCAAAGCCTTCTTGCCCTTTGGCAACCGCACCAGATCATAAGTAGAATTGGTGTGCAAGGAACTCATCTCCTCCTGCATAGCCACCATCCACTCCTGCCTGTGTTCGTCTTCCATAGCCTCTGCGAAACTTTCGGGCTCTCCCCCGTCAGTCAGTAGCACATACTCATCCGGCGAGTATCTCGTAGATGGTCGACGATCCCTGTTGCTCCTTCTCAGTGGAGCCACTGGTGCTGGCTGTATACCGACAGCCTCCTCCCCTTCAGGAACTGCCTCCCCGGCATGCTCATCCTCCTGAGGGACACCCTGACCACCATCAGCAGGCTGATGATCAAGGTTGGGAGCAACTCCATGTATCGGCTCCCCCATAACTGGATCCTCCGCGATGTCCTCTGGAAACTGCTCGAAGCGAAATGACTCTAACTCAGGCAATTCCTCAGCCTCAGAAGGCGTCTCGGAATCCTGAGTGTTGGTCATGGTCTGATCCTCGACGAACACCACATCCCTGCTTCTGTAGAGCTTTCCTTCCACTGGGTCGTAGAGTCTATAGCCAAACTCATCCCGACCGTAGCCGACAAAGACGCATCGCCTCGTCTTCGGCTCAAGTTTGGTTCTCTCGTCCTTCGGTACATGCACGAAGGCTTTACAACCAAACGCCCGCAGGTGACTGTATGACGGCTCCTTGCCGTACCATACTTTGTCAGGCACATCACCCTGCAAAGGAGCACTAGGAGACAAATTAATAATATAAGCAGCTGTGAGAAGAGCCTCACCCCAATAACTGCCCGGCAAGTTTGCTTCTGACAGCAAACACCGCACTCTCTCCATCAGTGTCCTGTTCATGCGCTCCGCTACACCATTGAGCTGAGGTGTCTTTGGCGGAGTCTTCTGGTGTCGTATCCCTTGCTCTCTGCAATACGCATCAAAGGGACCGATGTATTCGCCGCCATTGTCGGACCGAGCACACAACAACTTCTTGCCCGTCTCCCTTTCAACGGAGGCCTGAAACTCCTTGAAAGTAGGCAGCACCTGATCCTTGGTCTTTAAGGCATAGACCCAAACCTTCCTGGAACAGTCATCAATAAAAGTCACAAAGTAAGAAGCACCACCAAGAGATTTTACCTTCATAGGACCGCAGACATCCGAGTGAATCAACTCGAGCAACGCCGGCTTCCTCGAACTTGGGTGACTCTGGAAAGACACCCTATTTTGCTTCCCAGCCAAACAGTGCGTGCACTTCTCCAACTTTGTAGACTTGAGCCCCGAAATCACTTTCCTGTTCACCAAGTAGCTCATCCCCTTCTCGCTGATATGGCCGAGCCGCCTGTGCCACAACTCGGTAGACGCATCACTGACTGCGTTCACCTCCTGTGCCTCCTCTGCGCTACCCTCCATATAGTAGAGACCGGACTTCTTGCTTCCTCTGGCAATCACCATCGAACCTCTGGAAAGCTTCCACTGACTATTCCCGAAGAGACTGAAGAATCCCTCGTCATCCAACCTTCCAACCGACACCAGGTTGAAACAGATATCAGGGACATGACGAACATCCTTGAGAACAAGAACCGCACCCGTCTTCGTTCTCAAATGCACATCTCCAATGGCAACCGCCTTCGACACATCTCCGTTGCCCATCTTCAACACGCCACAGTCGCCTGTCGTGTAAGTGGCAAACAGTGCCCTATTGTGAGATACATGTGCTGAAGCCCCTGAGTCCACCAGTCAAGAATTGTCATCGCAGGCGAGGTTAGTAATGACCTCATCACCTACGACGATCACATCGCCTCCATGCGTCGAGGCCGCCGCTGTAGTGTTCTCTTCTTGCTTCCCCTTGTCGCCCTTCTTCTCCTTCTTCCAAGCGAAACAATTCCGCTTGATATGGCCCTTCTTACCGCAATGATAATACTCTGAGTCCTCGTAACGACCCTTGGACTTCCCCCTGCTCTTGTCTCTGCCACCACCTGGACCCCTGCTTTTGCCCCTTCCGTGGCTCTCTGAAACAAGTGCCTCTGAGTGGTGGGATGTGGATGAAGTGCCCTGAGAACGTCTCCGCATCTCTTCATTCAACACCCCGCTCTTGGCAAACTCCAGACTGACCATGCCCTCTGGAGCAGAAGCGATCATAGATACTCGTACGGTCTCCCACGAGTCTGGCAAGGTACACAGCAGCCACAGTCCCTGAACTTCGTCGTCGAACTTGACTCCCATAGAAGATAGCTGGTCAACCACGCCCTGGAAATCACTCAAGTGATCCGTAATAGACGCCCCATCCTTGTACCGCAGACCCATCATCGTTCGGATCAGGAACAACTTGTTTACCCCGGTCTTCTTCGCATACAAGGATTCCAGCTTATCCCACAACGTCTTCGCGTGCTCAATATTGGCAACGTGGTTGTACACGTTCTCATCAACAAACTGCCGTATGTACCCACACACCTGTATGTACTCGAACGTCCAGTCCTCCTCGGATTTATCACTGGGCCTCTCGGTTGCAAACACAGGTAGATGCAGCTTCTTGACAAATAGCAAATCTTTCATCTTGCTCCGCCAATAATGATAGTTTGTGCCATTAAGGTTCACCATGCGCACCGGCTTCGCGTCCATCTCTCCTCTCTGGTTCCTCTGTCAACTCCTGACACCCTTTGAACCCAAAGCTCTGATACCACTCTGTTGGTATCAGCCAGAACAAAACCTATGCTCTGATACCACTCTGTTGGGAAAGAAGCGCGGTAACCTTTCCCCAAACCGGAGAGTACCTGCGAGAGGACCGAGCAAACAATGCACGAACCCAAAAAACAAGCACACAAAAACAACCACGCAGACACAGAGAATTTTTGACGTGGAAACCCTTGCGGGAAAAACCACGGGACGATCGGAGTCCAACCCTGAGAAGCCTCCACTAATGGAATAGAAGAATTACACCCTCTACAAACTCCTCCCGATCCAAATCGGATCCCCACAACACTCAGAGACAAGAACAATGATCACAAGGCTACGAAGAACGAGAACGACGAGTAGAGATTACCCGAAACACGATCTCCTTCGAAAACGACCTTCGATCCTCCGTCTTCTTCTCCAAAGTTGCAATGGCACTCTTGCCTCCTTCTCTCTCAAACTTGTGTTGTCCAATGCGATAATACGATAATGAATTAGGGTTGAGAAAACTCAATATATCTCCCTAATTCCGCAACCAACCTGGACCGTTGGATTAGATCCAATGATGAAAACTCATCCTGAAATCCGCTTCAGCCCCCCGACACACAGAGTTCGGCCAGAACTCTGTGTGGGGCAACCAGCACTGGATGGCCAAACCCTGGAACGGCCAGACCGAGTTCGGCCAGAACTCGGCCTGGAACCGAGTTCGGCCCGAACTCGGCAGACCTGGTCCAGAACCCCTTTGGGGCAGCAGCAGCAGCAACAACTACTCCCGAGCTTCTCCGACATCGGACGGCGCTCGTCGCACTCCGGGATCTTCTCCACATAGGTTGGGAACCCCACCCACTCCAACAATTTCTACATCCTGATCGAGGCGAGGACTAGGTGGCAGTTCATACACTTGGGACTGTTTTGTGTTTATATATGGACATATAGATAATTTTATTCGTGTACATAATTTTTAGAACGGCTCGTTAATGAATTGCCAAGCATGGATTAGACTGATTTAAAATGCACTACTTTCTGTTAATGAACGGCTCATTAATGAACTGTTGTGGATAATTTAATCAATATTATTATCGTGTTTTCTGTTATTTTGTTTAAAAAATTTTGATGATTTTTTCTTGACATGTCGGACGATACGCATGAGACTTTGTGCATGCTGTATTGCATGTCTTTTGGACCAATTGTCTCCAACTTTCACTATTTTTATAAATAGAAGGAATATTATGCTATCGTAACTCGATCCACTGATCTTCCACCATCCAGTCAGCTGATCTTATACCTCTTCTCGGTAACTGTATCACTTCTTTGGCGGTTATTTACTTTTTCCAAGAGATAATACATAGATCCTGTTTAAACTAAAGTTTATCAATACGAGTTTCACATATGAAGTTGAATGATGAGCATGCTATATATTGGGCCGCCTTATGTAGACGTGTTGCCGTGACAATCTTCAATAGGGAAGATTTATATTCTTACCAATAAAATTTTCGAATATCCAATTGGATTCAACATTATATATGTTTCGGTATAATAAAATGATTTTCATGGCAGAAACTGATGTTAGCCTTAATAGTTTATGACAGAAACTTCTGTTGTTCATAGCTGCCCTGCCTTGTTTAGAAATATGCTGGTTTGGGGTTAAATGTTGTTCAGAATATTTGAGAATTCTTTGAGCTTTCTTAATGTCGATTTTTCTTATAGATCATAAATCATGAGTAATAACTGTGCTTCGACTTAAGCTGCATAGTTTCTGACCATATGAGAAACTTAACTTAGAGACTATTTGGTAAATCGTAAGTATGAAAATTTTTGGACTTGTACTTTCAATGATGGATTTCATATAGGAATTCAATTTTTTGTCGGCTAATAGGGAAAAAATGTGTTTGGTTGAGATATAAAAGTGAAAAGTGGGAAGTGAAAGATTAAATAAATGTGTTTGGTTGAGATAGAAAAGTGAAAAGTGGGACTTGGTCTACATTCACTAAACCAAAATTTCAAGGTGGACTTGGTGTTCGTGACCCACACATTACAAATCTTTCTCTCATGCTTAAATTATCCTGGAGATTCATCACAGATACAAATTCCATTTGGGCTTCTCTTCTCCGGAGCAAATATCTCCGAACGTCTAACTTCTGGTCAGTCAATCTTCCCCATCTTCCTCATGCATATGGACAAGTATTTTGAGAAGCAGATATTTCCTTCATGGCAATGTCATCTAGTCAATTGGGGATGGCTCCCAGATAAACATATGGTCGGATCCTTGGGTTCCGAGTCTACCTAATAACAGAGTTTCATGATACCATCATGACAACAGAGCAGTCACCACTGTTGGCGATCTCATTAACAGAAACACTTTTACCTGGAAAGAACACCTTATTCATGTCTTGTTTCCTCCCTATGAAGCAATTGCCATCCTAAACATTCCCTTATCATCGAACTGTACCACTGACAAACTCATTTGGAACCATACTATTGATGGGAGATTTACTACAAATCGTCTTATAGCGCTATTCGTGAAAGCCTGTATAGTGAACATTTTTCCTCTGCTGATACTGGGTTTAATGATTGGAAGAAGCTATGGAAACTTGATCATATCTATCCTAGAGTGCTCTTTTTCGCCTGGAGAGTGCTGACCAACTCCTTACCTACCAAAGCAAACATCAATCGACGAATCAATGACATTGAAGCAACATGTCCTATATGTAAGGTATGTGATGAAACAACTGACCATCTTATTCTACACTGCTCTATTTCAGGTTTATCTTGGCAAGACAATAATTCAATTGCAAGATTGATTCGACCACATACAACTATTTCTTCCTTACTCACAATACTCCTTAAAGAGGGTGACAAAGAAATTGTATCAAGATGCCTATATCAAATGTGGTCTATTTGAAAATCTAGGAACAACTTCATCTTCAAGAATTCGATGATCAGTACTAACAATATCATCCATGAAGCTAAGATCCTGCAAGAGAAGTATGAAGCTGCATGCAATCAGAGTTCATCCTCTCTCAAATCGATGTCGACCAGATTTGATATTAATGTGGGTTGGAGACCACCTGAACCAGAGAAATGGAAAATCAACTTTGATGGTGCTTATTTGGATGGCAAGATGGCTGCCTCTGCAGTATTGAGGGATTCCGAAGGCTCATTCATTACAGCTCTCTCGAAATATCAAGATGGAGGCACTCCTATTGAAGCTGAAGCTCTTGGCATTCATTTAGCACTTGTTCTAATTGAAAGGAGACAATTGAATCAAACTATTGTTGAAAGGGATTGCAAATCATCATTGATGCCATAAACCATCAGCAGGATTCTTCCGTTTGGCTTGCTCGTCAAACTATAGCGGATGCAAAGAAATTAATGAGTACGAATAAGGAGATATCCTTCTCCTTTGTCCATAGGAGTGCTAACAGCTGTGCACATCAATAGGCTTCCTTTTCCTTGCTTCATAATTCTATGAACTATCTCACATTTCATGACAACATCCCAGATTGTATATATGATCTTGTCGTTCGCGGCAGATCTGCTTGTTTTTCTGTTGACACTTGAATGAATGAAATTAATGTTTGTTCTCAAAAAAAAAAAATGGGAAGTGGAAGATTAAATAAATGTGTTTGGTTGAGATAGGAAAGTAAAAAGTGAGAAATGGAAGAGTATATTATAATAGTAGTAAATTATAATTAATTCATATAACAATCTAATAATATAAACAATTAGTTTGATAAATTAAGATAATTAAATACTAACTAGTTAAGAATAAAAAAATTATCAACTCAAAATTAATTACTAATTAATTAAGAATTAAAATTTTAGTATTAATTATGTTTTGATTAGTTATTCATTAGTTTAATAAATAATTAGAAAGAAAAAAAAAGTACTGTTATCAAATTTTTGATTAATTGATAAGTAATTCGAGCCGAATTAAAAAGAAATTAATTTTGTTAAATTTGATAATTATTAAATAATACAAATAATTATTTATTATTAGTTACTTATTTTTAGAATATGTATATTATCACAATTGCTCACTACTATTATATTATAATCAACTACTTTAAATAATAAATAACTATTATATACAACTAATTCTTTATTTACGTCCAAAATTATCCTAATTAAGAAGAATTTTTAAACATTATATCACGACCCGATCCCAAATAATTGGGTCGAACCAGATCATGTCCAGCCTGCACCGTTGTTGAGACGACGGCAGTAAGCTGTTCTATTAGCAGGTAACCACAACAACATCTATTTTGTCACAACTCAATATTCGAAAATTGAAAACTTTATTAAACATTAAAATAAATACAACTGGAATTAAAAGTACTGAAATAATTACTGAATTCAAATAACAGGATTTTCCAAAGAAACAACAAAACTGAAAAAGAAAATCTAGCTAAGCATTCGGCTCATCGGCCTCAGTCCCTGCGTCCTCCAAAGGAAACTCTGGCAGCACCACGGAGTACAGAACCGGGTCGAAATAGCTGTTGATTAACAGCTCAGCATCCTCAATATCCCCTAAAAATGTTATCTCCAGTCAGGAGGGAGCAAAGTACAATTTCATGCTAATTTGACAGTTAAAATAATAATAGAATCATGCACTTTTAAACAATTTGAAATAAACAGTTTTATAGTAGTTAAACAGTGTGATTTGAATAGGCAATGAATATGACCGGCTTGGGTTGTACAGTTGTATCCTATTGATACGATATGGCTTATCCCCGTGTGTAAGAGGGGTAAGCTAATACAGTTCTAAGTTATCAGTTGGATGTGGTCATAAACATTACACTATTTCTCAGTACCCAACAGTCAATCAGTCAGTGCTCTCAGAGAGAGTTTCGTGTTGCATCGTGGTTTAAACTTGCAGTAAAGCGATTATTAAATAACTGTAAACTAACACAAAATGTACTTGCCTCAAAATGGACTGGACTTGAAGGGTTGAAGACTTCGAGATAGGATTTAGACTAGTTCTCGAAATCCTACATTCGAGAAGTTGACTCAGAATCCAGGGTTACCAAGCTAACTATGCTAGTTGAAATCTCTAATTGTGTCCTAATCAGTTTTAATCTTTATTTATTAAACACGAACCAAAACGCGTTTGGAAAGGTCAATTTAACTTGTATTTTGGAAAAACTCGTAGTTACCAATTTATTTGGTTAAAACTTTGTGTTTTCGTAATTATACATATAAAACTAAATTTCTTATTTTTAATGAGAAAAACATGATCGTTGTTAAATATTAAAACTTGTAAATTTTAATGTGAGAAAACTTCATTAATTTTCTATAAAAAATAATATTTATTTTTTTGATTTATGCGTACGCTAAAAATCGGCAAAAACCAGAAAAGGACAGAAAATCTACACTACAAAATTACAGACCACAGAGAAAAATAGAAAAACTGGGCTTATACCCATTACAATTTATTTTACATAAATTGAAATAAGAGAAACAGTTGTTAGTTCTAAAATCTTCCTACAATTTAATTATGAATAAATTAAATAATAAAAATAAATTAAATTATTAATAAGTCTCAGATATTGGTCCAATCGTCATATAGGCTAATGCCTCAACGTCCGGACGAAGCCGGTTTCGTTTGCACTTAGCCAGGGCCCATTGACCAATACGGTCGTCGCCCAGAATCCAAAATATTAATATTTTTCGAAAACCATTTTAAAATCATATAAAAATTATAATTAAATTTTTAGAAAAATCCGGCAGCATTTTCTCTATTTTCGGTCAACCCAAAAACTGGAAAAGTGTGCTAATATTTTCCTGCAAGTATCCCAAACTAGGGAAACCCATGAATTAAATTTCATAACCAACTTTTATATAAAAATATATTCACAGAAACGTTTTCGGAAATATTCGAAAAATTCGAAACGTATCCGGAGATCCAAAATCACAGCAACAATTCGGAAGAATCCGAAAATCAAATAATCCCAGAATTCATTTCTGAAAGTTTCGGAAAATCAAAACCAAACTAACAGGGGCTTTCCCGAAAGTTTCTCGGAAAATCCCGGAAGCAAAACGTAACCCAAAAATCGAATTCCCGAAGGAGATTCGTGGACCAATCTCATCATAGACACGGGAGGGACGAACTACTATGATTAACCAGAAATTACCCAAATCGACGGAATCCGAAGGGTTGTCTCGGACTCGGGACACGCAAATCCGCGAAGACGAACTCGAAAACGGAATCGAACCACGCCGAAAGCACACGCAGGTGCTGTCCACTCGGGACGGGGCTACGCGCGCACAGATCGGGACTGCCGGGGGCGGCAGCGGCTGGAAAAGGTGCTGGGCTCGGGTTGCACGCGGGGTTGCCGCGGGAAACGTCGGGGCGGGGCGCCGGGGAGGGGCTGGATCGGGGCCCGGGGTTGCGCGGGCGCCGCTGGAGGGCGCGGCCTGGTCAGGGCTGCCGGGGAGGCGCCGGCACGCGTGGGGTCGGGGGCGGCGGCGATGAGCGCCGGGCGCGCTCGGAACAGCCGCGAGGGGCGCTGGCTGGATCGGGGTCCGGCGGTGCGCGGCCGAGAGGTCGCCGGGGCGCGGGCGGAGTTGGGTGGCCGAGAGGGTTTTGTGAGGGAGAGGGAAATGGTGGTTGGTGGTGTTCCTCTTGTGAGGTGGTGGTGATGTTAGTTTAGAAGTGGGGAGAAGTTGCTGGAGTAGGTGAGGAAAATGAGAGGAGAAGTGAAGTGGTGGTGATGAACGTGTGTGTGTGTGTGTATTATAATGGAGGAAGTTGTGGTGGAGGGGGGTGTGTGTGAGCTGGAGTGAAAGAAGGGGAGAGAAGTGAGGGGGAAACGTGGGGAGGGGAGTTGGTCCACGGGTGGACCAACTCAAAGAGTAAAATTTGTTTATTTTTTTTTTTATAAATAAAAATCAGAATTCAAATGGGTGGGTTAGGATCGGGTCTGGGTTTCGGGGATCTGGTCCGGACTCGGGTCAGGTCAGCAATCAAAAGCCACATTTAATTTTTGAAATAAATTTTTAAACTCATAAATAATACTAATAATAATAGTAATAATATTATAATATTAATAATATTTCACATTACAAAACTGGGTTTCACACATTAATAAGCTTTTTGTTATTAGTTAATGTTTACTTATTACTTAATTTTTGTTAATAATCAATAACTTCAATTATGTAAGGAAAATAAAATTAGAATTCAAGTGCTTCCATCCACATGCTAAGCAAAGAAAAGGAAGTTGAGAGCAATACAAATCAGTCGACAGTTCCCCGCAACAGGAACTAGGAAATGGAGTCCAATTAGAGTTTTGCTATGCCTACAACCAAATGCTTACAACCCTCCTACAACCATCACGTGTCGGGCTTCTATTGAAGGAGAGGAGTAAGTGGTGGGGTCGGGTAGAGTCCATGTAGCTAGAGCTGTCAAGACGGGCCGGCGGAGCGGGCCAGCCCGTAACCCAACCATAACCCACCATTTGGCGGGACGGGGCGGGCCAACCCACCATTTTGGCGGGCTGAAAAAATTCCAACCCAGCCCATCCCACCGGCGGGCCGCGGGCTGGGCGGACCGGCCCGCTTATTTTTTTTAATTTTTTAATTATTGTTTAGTTTCTTAAAAGAAAAAAATTATATATATAATATTTTCTACTCACTCTCATATGCATCAAATTACAAGTAAAAAACAAGAACATTATAATAGTAGATCTTTCTTTAAAACACCTTCATTCATGTAAATAAATGACCAAATTTATTATTTTATACATCATTACTTGCATTAAATGAGAATTTTTATCATTTATAATAAATATCTCATATATGTGCTAAATAAAAAAATTAAAAATTTTATAAAAAAATAGATGGCGGGCCAACCCACCTGGCCCGCGGGCTAGTCCACCACAGGACGGGCTACTAGCGGGCCAGACCACCTAGGCCCGTCTGTTTGGCGGGCTCCTAAATGCTTGGCCCAACCAACCTTTTTGGCAGACGGAACGGGCCAACCCAACAGGCTTAGCCCATTTTGACAGCTCTACATGTAGCAGGGAGGTGAGAGGAGAGGTGGGACCCATGTGTAAGGGGGTGGGAGAGGAGGTTGTAATAATTTGGTTGTAGACTTAGCATTTTCCGTCCAATTATGACTCTCTCTTCCAACCCAAAATCCATATATGTTGAACCAAACATGGAAACTCCTTCTTCCAACCCAAAATGCCAATTTGTCGTCAATTCTACACTCACTTTCCTATAGTCAAACGGGCCCTTAATGCATAGTTTCTGAGAGCATATGAGAAACTTTTTTTTATGCATGATACCATGAGCCTTTTTCATTTTTAAATGCGATATCCACATCAAGCAGTGATGTTGGATATGTTGGTTTTTAGATATTTGATAAAGCACGCTGAGAGAGGACTGTTATTTTTTTAAATCTTTTTTTTCTGCTTCAAATATCCCTTTTTATTATTTGATTTCTTAGATCTGAAAACATGGTATCGAAATGTTTTGTTATCAATTTCGATTTCTTCCATGGTTCTTTTATCACCTTGTTTTGTAATTACTGAAATATTCATCTACATGAACTTTTTTCATAAAGTTTCGTCATTGCGTACTCTCTTGTAGACATATCTTATCGTTTCTGTTATACTTATTTGAGCATAAGGTTTGTATACAAGTATTAAAAGTTTCACTTGTGTTAGCACATATATTAAGCTAGTGATTTGACCACATACAATGTGGTTTTAGAATGCTGAATTATTTTATGATCAATTTATCTCATTATTTATACAAATAGTTATTTGTATATGTAAAATTTTGGTTACTTACAAATAATTTTGCTTGCATATATATGTTAATTAGGGCGCCCAAAAGGGTGTATACATAAAAAGTGTTGTATTGCCTGCTTAGGGGACCAGTCGCTAGTGAACTAACTTTTGTAGGTCGCAACGGGTTGTGGATTCTCGAAAAGCCAAAAGTAAAAGAAAAATCACCACATGAATGTTGGTATTTCATAGTTGCAAACCTCATATAAATTAGAAAATTTTAAATTTTGTGCCACAAGTTTGTCCAATCTGTAGGAAAACTACGGATGTCTGGTTGTCCTCCCAACTATCAGAGTTTGAAGTTACATAGACATATTTAAATTGATTATTTACAATACTGCTACATACACCATCCTTAAGAATATGATCATTTTATCCAACAACAATACTAAATCGAACGTAGTATCCATGATAACTGGTCTTGCTCAAATTAATTGAAGGCTCCGACAGAACACATTTTACCTAATGGATACATAATCTCAAATTTTTAAAAGAAATTTACTGAGTTTTAAGAATATAAGGACATAAGCGTATCATATTAAAACTCTGAATGAGTGAAAAATAACGAATATTTTTGTGTAACTTCTAGTTTAGAGAACTAAAAGTTTATCCTAAAGAGATGATCTAGCTATTCACTAGGGATACACATCACTCACTTTGGGAATGTCAAGTCACATACGTACTACCATGAGTCAGATGCTCAATAAGGGCCCATTATGAGCCAGAAGCCAAATGATCTCATAAGTTTTAAACTGTGGCATGATCGATCGAGACATCCTGGGACAGTGATGATGAGAATGATCATAACAAATTCTTGTGACAATCTCTTAGCAAATTATAGTATAACTAATGATCAACTATGTTTTCTTAATATCAAGAAAATTTTGTTTGTAAATCGTCGAACCTGAACATTGTATCTAAATAATAACTAGCATAGAATTTTATTAGTTTTAGATTTATATGGCTTGTGTTGGTATTATTTGAAATTGTAATCTTGACATCTATGTTTTGTGAATTATAGTATTGAAATTTTATATGTTCATCTGCTTAGATTATTAAATCATTTGGAAATGAGATATCTGTAATGTAAAATTTGCAACTATCACTTTGGTAAGACATAATTTTCGTTGTTAGAGGGACATACGAAAAGATAAATGTCTTATTCCAGAACAACATCGTAAATTATCGTTATAGAAGAACGCCATAAATCATTGTTTCAGAAGAACGTAGTAAATCATCATGGTATACTTCTAGTTTATCAAATCTCGACTAAATTAGGAGAATTATCACTTGTAATTCATTACAAATAATTAATAGATACCTACTTGATACCTTTATAATGCTACATAAATAGCTAGGTTACATATACCAACTGCGAATATACCTTCTACAATAGAAGTAACTATCAAAATAACCATATAAAGACAGCAAATAAACAAGTTCTATATTAAGAACGTGTAAGACCTAATGGTTATAAATATTCAGTTCTCCAGGAGAAAAGACTGAATAATATAACACCCAAATGCTCGTGAAGAAACAACTCCTGAAGGAGCATCTACTTTATAGATAGTTCATGATGATCCGGAAGATGTCGTGAGCCAAAGATCCATTTTTTCCCAAATAAAGCTTATCGCTCTGGTCGAGGATATGTCTCAGATTACAAAATAGACTGAGAAAGAGGTAGTAGTAACCAAAAATAAATATATATTTCACACATACTTTGAAGAAATTTGAAATCGAAAATAATTTGTGATAGATGACATTAACAAATGAGAATAAAAATGATGATAAAAATAAATGATAAACACTGAACCACGAATAATCCTTGATGTTGAAAACGATAACATTGGCAAAAAAAAGGAAAGATCTGATACAAGAAAAGCTAGATTCTCTCGACAAATGTGGAGTGTTCAGTCCTATATTACAAAACCCAAAAGGAATAAATTCGATAGATTTTAATTGGGTGTTTGTAACAAATAAAAAAAATATCCAAGTATATAGAGCATGTTAACCATGAATATGATATGAAGAAACACATTTTCTGGTCATGATAACCTAGACAATAAGTTATATATGAATACCCGAAGGATTTAAATTGCCTGGTATATCCCCCAAGGATTGTAAATTACCTGGATATCCCTGAAATATTTGCAAAATGAGTCATATATGGACTAGCTTGTAGTGCCCTTGTAACTCCCGTTTTCCGTTATACGTATTTTTCAGTATACGTACACGAATTTTTGACATTTGTCAGGTGGACCGTAATTAGATTTGTCTTGCTTAGCCTAGTCTTGGTTTAATCTAGCTTAGTTTATTTTAATTTGGTTCGTTTCAATTTGACTTGGTTTGGTTTGGCTTGATTTGGTTTGGTTTGAGATGGAGAGGGTTGATATATAACCCAACTCCTTCTCTCTCTCCTCATTCACTTCTTCATTTACTTTTTCATCTTCTCCATTTACTCCTCCCACCTACCAAGCCCTAGACAAGTGCAACATGCTTCATGATGGATCTCAAATTTTATTGTTCCATTCTCTTTCTTACTTGATTCTAAGCATCTTTAGAACTTGACATTTTTGGATTTGATGGATAGATTCTTGTAGATCTAAGTTTGTAACTTTTTTTTAGTTTTTCTTGGTTTTGATCTCTGAAACTTGGTTATTTTCGAGATCTAATAGTTCCATATTGTAGGAAATTCAATTCTACCCAATTTTGGTTTCTGAACCGCTGATTTTGACTTCGTATGAGCAAGTTATGCCATTTTTATGTTAATGGGTTCCCAACACCTTTTGGTGTTGTCGGGACAATGAACAGTACTGTGCGCCCGCGTGTCGTGCTTGTGCGCAACGTGGACCATGGGCGATTTTGCTTGTGCGCAAGTTATAACTTGTGCGGCCGCGCGCCCGCGCGATTTTCTGCAGCGCACCCGCACGCCGTGCTTGCGCGCAACGTGCGTCGTGGGCGATTTTGCTTGCGCGCAACTTGCAACTTACGCGGCCGCGCAATTTTTTGCCGTGCGCCCGCTTGCCGTGCGCCCGCTTGCCGTGCTTGCGCACAATATGCGCCATGGGCGATTTTGCTTGTGCGCAACTTGCAACTTGCGCGCCCACGCGATTTTCTGTCGCGCGCCCGTTCGTCGTTCTTGCACGCAACGTGCGCCGTGGGCTATTTTGCTCGCGCGCAACGCGCAACTTGCGCGGCCACGCGCCCGCACGATTTTTTGTCGTGCAATGTGCGTCGTGCTTGCGTGCAACGCGCGCCGTGGGCAATTGTGCTTGCGGTCGCGAGTCCGCGCGTCGTGCTTATGCGCAACGTACGCCATGGGCGATTTTGCCCGAGCGCAACACGCAACTTGTGCGGCCGGGCGGCCGCCCAATTTTCTGTCGCGCAACGTGCGCCGTACTTGCACGCAACGTGCGCCGTGGGCAGTTTTGCTCGCGCAACTTGCGCAGGTCACTCGAAATGACTATTTTTTTACCTCTTTGAGCTGTTTTGTAATTAAAATCTTGAAAAACTCAAAACATAAAAGTTGTAGATCTTTTTCTTGGCTTCTAGAATATGTTATTAGCTATTTTATGCAGGTTTCTCTCATTCATGATAATGTAAGGATAGAACACGATAGTGGCCTGTTAAGGCGCAGTCTTAACAAGAACCAAGCAAAATGATAATTCTTGATAGTGATCCGTCGTGGTGCACTCTTGACAAGTAACTTGACATGATAATTCTTGATGGTGGTCCTTTATGACGCACTCTTGACTTGATAAAGTAAACCTACATGATAATCTCGATATGTTGTTATGACGGCTATCTTGACTTCTAAGTAACTCTAGTCTTGACACCGTGGGTGTTTGTGCTTGTATAAGCTACATGTCTCGTCTTGCGTCATGTCTAGGATATGAATTCCTGATTTCCATGGTCAGTGATTCGTATTGAATCTGACTAGGATAATGACTAGATTGATCAAGTAGTCCATGAAGAGGTTTTCCAGCTACAGACAGTCCCGTTATCTGGGCGCTCTAATTGGACTTGTAGCCTGTCGTCGAGTATGGCACATTTTCAGTACACCGTCATGTGTTTCACCTCTAAGTCACCTAATCCAACTCTCTCAACTTGTGACCGGATAACCTGGATTAAGACTGCAGGGCTTGTGGCTGTTGGAACATCTCGATGCATCTTATTAGTAACTAAGCTTGTGATAACCCTAGTTAGTTAAGTATCAAGCCGTACTCTTTGCTTAGCCGTGAATGATGGATGGAGTCCTATCTTGTCTAGTCTTGCCTATATCCAGTACATGGCTATCTCAGGACATGCTTGTTTATGCTTTACTTTATCGATAATTGGTTAGAGACTAAGTTCTGTTCAGGTGAAGGGTTACAACCCCGGTCCTTGTTTGGTTTACGGATTGTAACTTGGTTACCGGAATAGTCTGTTAGTTATCTTATCGTTTATTACCCTATTTTTTCTAACTTATGTCTTTCGTTATCCTTATGTATCATGTGCTAATATGCTGGTTTTAATTCTTAAGTGAAGCCTCCCTTGTGGCACTTGCTCTTTCTGGGGTCTGACCCAGCTAGTTTTGTATGGCCAGATTTTGGAGTAGCTCCTGAGGATCTTCATGCCTTCCAGCCAGATGGTGAACACTAGACGTAATCCTGACAACGAGTGGGTTTCTTATTTTGCTCTCCTACTTTATTATAAATTATTCTTTTAAGGCATTTAGCCGCCGAACAAGTGTTAGCTCGTGTTGAAACTTTAATTTCTGTCTACCTACGGGCTGTTACATGATTGACAAATCCTAGGGTTGATCATGTATGACTTAAACTCTTGCTAGTCTTCGTATTTTGTATGACTAGCTTCATGATCATCTGAATATGTAATGTTTGGGACGCCTTACTTTGTATGTCTGATGATCTACCATCTTGTTACATTTACTTGCTTGCTTGAGATTGAGACACTAGGCTTGTTCTTGACCCTAAGAGACTAATGGCTTGTAGTAAACCCTCATGCATCTGACAGCCGTGATCGTATATCGAGGTAGATTATACTTCAATGTACGTAGCTGGCTGCGTCTGTCCCCTGCTCTCCAGTATTCTGGTTCTGGGGCGTGACAGCCCCGCTCCGCGAAGGCACTAGTTAAACGGAGAGACGTCAATTTTCGTCGCCCTCTGTCGCTAATTTTGCGACGACACAGCGACATTGTGGTGACGTCGCAAACAGCGAGGTAGGGCGACGAATGTGTCATCTGCGACTTGGTTTTTCGCGACCTTCATTTTCTGTCGCTAAATACGTCGCTAAATAACTTTAGCGACGTATATGCCTTAATTAGCGACGTATCTGGACGTCGCTAATTTGGCTTATTTTTGTAGTGACCGGATTGCTGGCTCTGCAACAGAAGACGATTAATCTGGATGAGTGGACAAAGTCTCATTTTATGATTTGCTTTCACCTAATAAGAATCTGAGTTTTTGATTGAAAGCTATTGCTAATAATAAGATGGTAAATCATTGAGTATGCTTGTAAGAGATTTCACATGTTGCGTTGCTAAGAACAAAGGTAATATACATACTAAGAATAAGAGTTGTTGTCTGTTAATAAGAAATAAGATGTTACCATGCTAAAGTAGAGATGTTAATTGCCTCAATGAACTATTGCCATACTAACAAGAAAAGAAAAGAGATTGCTTATATGCCCCAAACTGGTATGCTTTCAAAGGTAAAATGATATGCTATATCTGCGTAGAACTGTTATTATGTTTCAAGGAGATGAATGATTGCTTGTCCCTCAAAGATGTTCTGAATGCTGGGCATGTACAGATAGATTTGTACATGTTGTAAAGAGATTGTAACCTGGGGTAAATGTTACACCTCGAAAATGTTGTATGAGGTAAATGCTACACCTCGGAAATGTTCTATGAGGTAAATGCTACACCTCGAGAAAGTTGTATGAGATAAATGCTACACCTCGAAAATGTTGTATGAGGTAAATGCTACACCTCAAAAATGTTATGTCTATTAACGACGAGCTGAATCCAAGAGTCATAGCTGCTAATCGATGACATGCATAAGAAAAGATTTTGATAAGAGCTAACAATACAGAGGCAAATCGGAAATAAGAATGTTGCTATATTATGCTTATGCTAATCATTTTCTTGTGCAGGGATGGACCGTCGACTATGGTAAGAATCACTAAAAAGTGATATACATGTGTGCTTAAGTTTTCTATATGAATTACTTGAAGAGATTAATCTATTGCAATGAAATGCTATGTCCCATTAAAGAAAAGATATGATATCATGCTTAATTAACATTGACCCTAAGAGTAGCTTGAACAAAAAAAATGATTATGGCTCATGAAACACGCTGCGCACTCCACAGAAATAAATAGTACCTTGTATGCTTGAAATGAAATGAAATAAATTATGGCTTTTCAAAGATGTTTTCAAAGAATATAAATTGATTCTGTATGCATGAAATGAACATAGGTAAAAGTAGCAAGATCACATCACAAGAAAAAAATTTCACTAAATAAACAGTGATCGTTTCAAACAAATATAGCTCTTTGTTCACAATCATCAGTATGTTGATATACTGACCCATCATCAATCTGCATGCAGGTGCAAGATGCATCGAGAAGGATAGTCCGAAGCGATAGCTCGAGCCTCATCCTCAGGAGCCAAAAATTCAAAAAGATGCCAAGAGATGGACATCTATTACAAGAGTTGGTTTTATATATATATATAAAAGGATGTAATGTTTGGGAACAGGATCATTGTAATCCGTAAAGTTTCTTAGAGAATGTAAACATTGTATCAGAGAGAAATGAGAGATTGAAATCTGTTCAAATGGAATCAATAAAGCGATATTGTTTCTTGTTACCATTGTGTTTAATTCATATATCTACAAAATGTTCGCTGTTGCTTCAAATATCTGCAATATATTCCGCTGCGTATTGTCAACCTTGTATATCTTGTCTTGTTACAGGTCTTGACCTTGTGCAAGCACAACTTAGGCTTGCACAACATCACGTCCAAGTGAGGACGAACGGTCTCACAGAGTCCAAAGCGAGGACGAAAGGACTCTACGGGATCGGGGCGTGACTAACTTATCTGAAAAAATGTGATAGGCTCATTGAGTACCAATCTACAAAAAGATGTAATAATGATCCTAAATGTTCAGTCATATTTATGTGAAAATTCTTGAATGGATTCATTAAAGTGATCGTTTATGTACATTGTAGTATCTCCTAAAGAGATTGAAAGTACTACCTATAGAGAATATCAACTGAAAAGATAATTTCCTGGAGAGATTGAATATAAGACAGTATCTCCTGAAGAGATCGAAAATATCTCCTAAAAAGATAATCTCCTGAATAGATAATCTTTCAAAGAGATAATGTTCCGAAAAGATAAATCTCCAAAAGACATCTCCTATAATCTACTAAAGCGAGAATCTTTATCTCCTGAAGAGAGATTTTTCATAGAGATAAATTTCTAAAGAAATCTCCCGAAGAGAAAATCTCCTGAAGAGATTTAATATGAGTGAGCAGATGTCTTTCACTCAGTATACCTAGAGTAGTCCGCTCAATGCATGAGACCTAGCCTAAAGAAGAGATATATATATATATATATATATATATATATATTGGTTCCTGAATTATCATATTTAAACAAAATCAATGTAAATTCTTTATTGTCATTCACCAAGAACAATATTCTTATGTTAACCTACTGATATGACCATATACATAGACATTGGAATAACATAAAGCATATTTTAGATATATTAAAGGAATTATTCTTGATTTAATATGAATGTGTTGATTTTAACGAATATGCAGACTCACGTTATTTATTTGATTACTCGTAAGGGGATATCACAAATAATCTATGTTTTCTAAAAAGTGTTACAGATATTTCAGAGATTAATAAACCAAATCACTGTGGCTATCTAGACCATTTATCATTGCACTTAATGAAGAACACAAATAATGTGTATAGCTATGATGTTAACAGTTCAATATATTAGGAGGAGTTTGCGAGTTTTCATGAATCACAAATAAAGCCTACAAACTCTCTTCATAAGGATATGAGAATAATGCATGGGGTGAGATTTAATAGTCAAATGTCTCGGAGGGTTAATTTTTTATTTGAGTTGATGTAAGAACTAAATATAATATTTTTGAGGAAGCATCCTGCAGATACAAGCATCCCGAATATCCTAAGCATGTCTTATGCTCATTGTACTATATTCCTTCGATGATGTTTTTTTCACATAATTTTTTCTTCGAAAGATTTTTAACAAAGTGTATGACGCACCCACTTGAATTCTTGAAAAATCATAACCCTGACGAATATTATTCTACTCTTTTCTTTTACTATGGATTTACAAAGATTGATTTTTTTTTTCTTACAATCTTTTTATGGAAATTTTCATTCAAAGCATCCAACTTTCACTCAATTCCACGACAACACAAAATTTCTCTAAATTTCACCAAAAGCACCGAAATGCCATACCCTATGGCATTTTCTAATTAAATTTTTTTTCAAAAAATATAAAACGCCATATGGATCGACGTTTTGGAATGTCCAAACAAATTCATCGAACCCAGTTAACTCCCCGTGAATGTTGTCATTAAAAACAAAAGCGCCAATTGGAATGACGTTTCTCCATGCTGACGTGGCACCAAAAAAATAAAAAGTTAATTATAAACATAACGTTATTGTTGGGCGTAGAGCTGGCAGACCGAAGAAGAACTGTATCATGACGAGAGTGGTATGAAAGTAGAGCGGAGCAATCAACATGCCTGAAAGTAGACTGGACCCAAGTGAGTCTGACAATGCTATGACGTCCTATATCAGATGGTTCCACACCGAGGTATTTTCTAATGAGATATATAGGAAGCTTCTATCCCCTCGTCCAAATACATATATAAATGGTGACCATCGATAGGTAACCCTAGAATCTCTGTCTCGGTTGGTTTGTACATTTTCTTTTGTTGTGTCCGAGTCCGTGACAATTACTGCAATAAAGATCTTTTGTCGACAGTTCTCTCTTCATGATATGGTTCTTCTTCGGTCTGCCAGCTCTATACCCAACAATAACGTTATGTTTATAATTTACTTTTCATTTTATGGAACCACGTCAACATAAAGAAACGTCGTTCCAATTGTCGTTTTTGTTTATTAATAACGGAGTTCACGGAGAGTTAACGGAGTTGGATGAATTTTTCAGGACATTGCAAAACGTCGATCCATATGGCGTTTTATTTTTTAATTTTTTTATTAGAAAACGCCATATGGTATGGCATTTTGTTTCTTTTGATGAAATTTAGAAAATTTTTGTGATGTACTTGAAATTGAATGAAAGTTGGATGCTTTGAATGTAATTTTTTATTATTTATTGAGATAATAATTAAAGTAGACATCTAAGTGAGAGTGTTGTAATTTGTGGATAAATCCAAATATAAATATTCTTATCCGTATCTACAACCACACCTTATATCTATTCTACTATATAATAGGAAAACTTAGATGGTGAAACTTTTGAATTCTGAAAATACCCTTACATACTTATACTAATTAAAAATAGTTCATTAATTTTAATAAGGACAACTTAGTAATTAGGAAGACTACCCTTTGGTCTTCCTAAAGGCCTCGTTTGGTTACCGGAATTTGAGCTTGGGAAAGGAAAGTGATTCCCTTCCTATGTTTGGGAGCCAAAGGAAAGTTGTTGGAAAGATAAAATGATTCCCAAGTAGTAGGAAAATAGGGGGGAAAGTGGTTCCTCCCATTTATCTAAGGAATCACTTTCCCTCCAACTTTTCCGCATTTATTACAAAAAGTTTTGACCAAAATATCCATGTTCATAATATTATTTACCATTTTTATCCATAATATCTTTTAGACAAAAATATTTCTAAGTAATAATTATTTTTATTAGCACGAGGGTATTTTTGAAAAATTGACTTGATTTTGTTTCCTTTTCTTACAAACACCAAACACTATAATGAAAATTAAAGATATATTCCGGCTATAATTCCGATCTTTCCAAATACCGGAAAGGAAAGTTTGTAGGAATTATAATTTCCTAAAGGAAAGGAAATACCAAGGAATCAGTTTCCTTTACTTTCCATTCCGCGAACCAAACGAGGCCAAAGAGTCTTCCTAAACTAATTAAGAAATGTTAAAATACGTACAAGACATATGCACATATGCTAGTATTTTTAATAAGAAACGTCTCCTAACATTCTATTCGGCACTCATAATATAGTCTATTTCTCTCCAAATGTTCATAACATAACCAACAATATTGAAAGCTGAAGAGAGAGAACAATTAATACCCTGCAACTAAATATACAACACTAGCTTAGGTACCAAGCTAGATAAT
The DNA here is from genome assembly GCA_029216955.1 of Iris pallida. NCBI lineage: Eukaryota > Viridiplantae > Streptophyta > Magnoliopsida > Asparagales > Iridaceae > Iris > Iris pallida. The sequence goes on from JANAVB010022200.1 coordinate 3,398,805, forward strand.
TAGGGTTTGCTATTTAGCCAGCAGAACTCTTCTTCTTTCAATAAATTTGGTATACTTCCCGATGAGAGATGGGTAGTTGGTGAATTCATGTCTCAAAACACTTGTGATGTTTTGAAGGACCTCAGCTCAGCTAGAGAATTAAAGAGGCAGTGAAGCCCTCATATCTGCACCCACTATTGTGCTAAACATGGAAATGGTCACAGATAAGTTCTGCTGGAGAGTCGACCAAAAACTCCCTCCACTTTCAAACCAGTACGTAATACATCTTCCGCTGGATTCCCAGTTTTGTGCTGAAAAATTAATAAACAAAAAAAAAAAACGAAAATACTTTGTTGTTCGCGGGCTTGGACCACGGTCCTGATCCATGGGCCACGGGTCGCCAACCGATTGACCCCTCCTGCTAACTTTCGGCTCCACCCGCCTTCCGACAAATCAGAAGGCAACACGTGGCCCGTGGGCCATACGGTCCAAGTCCGCGGGCAACGTAGCACCGTCCAAAAAAAATTAACAGTGCATCATTAGGTGTTCATTGTACAAATGAACAGATGTAATCATTTTATTTTATCTGTCTGTTTCATATTTGGATTATTGCACGAAAAAGAAACTCAGCTATGTGTTAAACAGCGCATTCTGAGTAACTTTAAAGTCACATAAATGCACCTGCAAAATTGCAACCAACACACACAGCCTAGCTCTGTCCAGAATTTACTTTCATGGCAGTAACTATTAATCTGAGGCTTCCCCATTCCTCTACTTAATAAGCACAGCCCAGCACTCGCACACTTGTCCTTACATCAGCTCCTTGAGCTCTTTCTTCTGTGTCTTCCTCTGAGCTCAAGCTGGAGTTAAGCATGGAGGGAGGAAGAGGAACGTCTCCTTCTCTAATGTGTTTGATGCTAGCAGTGCTAGTGGCGGTGTCTCGAGGACGACCTGTGGCCTTGAGTGAAAGCCTTGAGGTGTTTGGTGACAAGAAGTGCTACAACTCCCCCGACCCCCATGTCGTCAGCCCCCCTCCATTGCATGCTAGTCCACCGAGACGTACAAATAATATTTTATATTTTTCTCGTGAATATTTTCACTTAGTTTTGGTTTGGCAAACAAAAATGAACTCTTTGGTTCTTTATGGGTGCAGATTCACACAGGACTACTCCATCCATCAACTGCCCTCCCCCACCCAGAAGTACTGAGCCCGGGTGTCCTCCCTGCGGAGGCGGCGGCATGCCGACTCCACCATCACACGGCGGTGGAGGCCACGGCATGCCGAGCCCGTCGCATGGAGGAGGCAGCGGCGGCCACTACAACTCGCCACCCCTAGTCCCAAACGTTCCGCCCTCCCCTACACTCCCTCCCATAACCCCAACACCTCCATCCCCTACCATTACGCCCATTATAACTCCGACGCCCCCCGCCACCTCCTGCGGCCCGACAACTCCACCCACGCCGACAATATCGACGCCGCCTTCCATTATAACTCCGACGCCCCCGGCCACCCCCTTCGGCCCGACAACTCCATTTACGCCGACAATATCGACGCCGCCTTCGCCGCCGTTCCTCCCTGTGGACCCAAACTCTCCGCCATTCTCCCCAGGAACAACGCCGCCTTCGCCGCCGTTCCTCCCTGTGGACCCGAACTCTCCGCCATTCACCCCAGGAATCATTCCTGGCACTCCCATGTAAGCCATCTCAACCTTGTCTTTCCGGTTGTGAATTTTTTCTGAGATGTTCTTTGATTTTTTTGATTTATTTTCGCTTTGCTCCAACACAACCACTCGACAATGTATAGTTTTAAAAGTAAAAAAAATCTTGTGATGATGTGTTCTTTTGCATGTGTTGTGGGTTTTTATTCTAGCTACTGGAACATGAACCCGGGCTTCGTATGGGGGATCTTCGGCTACTTCGCCACGATCAGCGGGCTGTTCGGTCCCGCGACCGCTAGGCCCTTCGGAAGGAATCTCAGCGTGCAGGAGGCTCTGTCGAACACGCGTGCCGACGGCATTGGGGAGCTCTACCGCCAGGGGACGGCGGCGTTCCTGAACTCGATGGTCGATGACAAGTTCCCCTTGAGTACGCAGCAGGTGAGGCGCGGATTTGCGTCGGCCGTAGCTTCCGAGAAGATGGCTGCGGAGCAGGCGAGGCTCTTCAAGCTGGCCAACGAGGGGCGTCTCAAGAAGAAGCAGTAGGTGCTGCAGAAGGGCTCGGTGCATGTTTTGTTTGACATGTTACGTACGTCTCGGTGTTAGTTAGTTTCTTCTTTTGGTGCATGTAGTTTTAGATTTGTTAGCTAGCTAGGGTTACAGAATATGTACTTGGTGCTTGTGGATGCTAGTGTGTTAGCTTGGTTTGAGATCCTGCGATGCTAATTAAAGTTCTTGTGAGGAGAAGTTGTGTCATTTTCAAGGACTTTGGACATTAAAATCATTCTAAGGACATTACTACCACTTCAAAACAACAAGTCAACAACATAAAATGGCTAGAAAATTTGACCAGCATGGATGGTGGCCATTTATTACACCCAGGTGGTCTACATTTGTACAACATTGAGTTTGACTACAGAAATTCAAATAAGAACTCAAAAAATAAAAACTTACAATATAGTTTTGAACATGTGAATTTTACTAGCATTAAAAATTTACTTATTTTTTTCTTTTAGTTCCTTGAAAAAATAATAATCAAAGAATTAAATGCATGTATTACGACTTTTTATGTTCGAATTTTAAAAATTAAGATAACTCATGAGGTATATTTTGTCTACACAAATTTGTTGAAATAATATCCTTATTTTTTTATGTTTTCCAGCTACTTTATCACCTACTTTAATTTTACATTTCTGTGAAATATATACATGAATCCTTTCTGGATTAATTATAACCGGAACTCAATTTTTTCTGGATCTATCTCACATCGGACCCTCTTGCCTATATGTAGTTTTAGAGAAGCTTCTTTGTATTGGATAACTGAATGCCAAGTATGGCTCGTCATTGGGGACATACGATGATTCGTAAAATGTCTAAGGCGTTATGTATTAAAGTATCGCCTACACCATCCAAGAATTCAGAATCACAATTCCATTTTTGTCTAAATTATGGAGTAAATGAGCTTCTAAATTAATGTGATATTTCCTTAGTGTTTCTTTTGGGGTTGTCACATGAGCCTGAATTCATATTTCGGATGTTAAATCCTAGAGGAACTCGAGAGTTCTTAATTTTTAAAACTCGGTCATGAAAAATCGTTTGATTACATACATATCTTCCTTTGATTTTTTTAAGAGGCTAAAGAAAAAAATAATCACACTTTTAATGTTAGTAAAATTCACGTGCCACATAAATATTATAAGTTTTTATTTTGAATTCCTATTTGAGTTTCAGCTTCTATAGTCGAACTCCACTGCAGAAATATAAGGGATTCCCCGAGACATGTCTAACTATTCTTGAAGATATACAAATCAACTATTATATCGGAAATTAGAAAATAACCTTATGATCTCTTAAATATCAAGTTCAAACCAAAAGGATAAGTAATATACATAGGGTGTGACTACGACTGAATTTTGAGCGTTTGTGCGCAAATTTATGTGTCAGGTACATGACCACATTCGTTTAACTTGGTATCAGAGATCTATGAAGAATTTTTAGTAATTGGTTGTAAGATTATCAGAGTGTCTCAGAGTTGTCTCAGGGTCTCCCAAGATCACTTGGGTCATGTGACACTTCTATGGTTCATTAAGGTACCGTTTGGGAAGGGTGGAAAATGGGAGGAAGGAAAAAGTTGAGGGGAAAGTGAGAGGAAAATTTTAAATGATGGTGTTTGGAAAGGGGGAGAGAACATGGGGGAGGAAAATTTGAGAGGAAAAAGTAGGTGGGTCCCACCAAAAAAATTTCCTCCCAAATGTGGGAGGAAAATGGAGAGAGATGAGAGGAATTTGAGTGAATTTACCCCACCACCCTTCAAAAAGTTAAAATTAAATCATCATTTGAGAATACCAAGGAGAAAATAGTAATTATACCTATATCCATAAACAAATAAAAAATTGTTTTTAAACTTTTCCTTCCCCTACTTTTTGTCCATCCAAACAAAGGAAGGAAAAATTAACTTTCCTCCATTTTCCTTCCCCTCCATTTTCCTTTCCCTCAAATTTTCCTCTCCCTCCCCCCAAATGTTCCCAAACACAGTGTAAGTGAAGCAACCAATTACTCACTGCGAGCAATTGATATGAGTTCATTTGTGTTCACCAGCCAAAACTTGTGTTATGTTTACCATTCTAGGCAAGAGTTGACACATGTCAAACTAAAACTATTTTTAATTTTAATTTAATTATTCTCATCTCATAATAATAATAAAAATATATTTTTAGGTTGACACATGACAATTAACTTGAATGGAATGGTGAACATCACACAAACTTGATGGGTGAAGGTACTAGTGTGATACTTGGGTACCATGAGGATATTGGTATCGTGACACTCAAGTATCATGAGTAAGGATAAGAGAGTATTGGGACTTGAGTAAGGTATCCTATTTGGTATCAAGTATTAGTATTAGTGTTAGTTGGGATACGTTAGAGTTATCTTAAAATTTAAGATAATTAGTGTATATAGATATCTTAGTATCTATGATATATTAGAGTTAGAAGATTAGATGGTTAGTTAGTTAGTGTCTAGTAGATGTTAGAGTTAAGATAGATAGTATCTTAGGATACTAGATGTTAGTATTTTAGGAGTAGATAGTGTATCTTAGATTTACCTTTTACCTTAAGGTAATGGTTTACCTACAAGGTAAGGAATTGGATTTACCTACAAGGTAAGGTATCGGGTTTACCTAGATACTAAGGTTAGATGTTAAGATATTGGTTAGCTAGTAGCTTAGGATAGATACTAGATATCTAAGATTGATATTGGTAGCTAAGGTATTTATATCTAGACTAAGGTATTGGACTTCCCACCAAGGTATTGGTATTGGGATACCAATAGGACCAAGGTATATTGGTATATGTTATGGGTAGGTAAAGGTAATGGTATATGTAATAGACATTGGGTACATCCATGTATATATAAATGATAAATTGGCTAAAGTAATCCTACATAGTAGGTAACTAGTAGAGATGTAAGATATATGTATTGATACTTGGTAATATTAGCTATATGGCTAATACCTTCAAGGTATTGACCTAGAAATGAGGTATTGACCTTAGAACTAAGGTATTAACTAATAGTTAAGGTATTTGAGATATGGCCTAAGGGTAAGTGGATAGTATCTATAGATGATATATGTGATTTAGGATACCATAGTATATGTGACTTGTTGAGAATTCATGCACGATATATATGTATATGATATAGTACTATAAGGTAATAGAGTATGTGGGTCTATGGTTAGAATTAAGACTAGCTTAGATAGAGTTGACACCTTTGACTTGACAGTTGAGCAAATCCTAGATGTTACCTTAGTTTGACGAAGAGTTGACCAAGGGTTGATTTTTGACCTAGAGAGGCATAGTATCATATAGATTGTATTGTACACTTTAATTATTATACATTGAATACATTATAACCTGTATTGCTCTAAATAGGACCTTGCGACTCCGGTTCGGACATCTGTATACATCAGTCACTCAGGATATCAGACGAGTACATTCTCTGATAGTTCTTTCATTTACTTGGTGATTATTGTATTTCAGTTCTAGTTAGTTCTATTTGATGCCTACTATGAGTCTTAGCACGATTGTACACGGATTGATATTGTAATTGAATTTTCAGTCATGAAATGTTACCTTAACTCATCGTGATGGTATCGAATACTGTTCTTGTTGGTATTGGATATATTGGTATCGAATATTGTTCTTGTTTGTATTGGATAACATTGGATAAATATTAGTTAACGTCGGCTAGTAACGTGTCATGGTTAGATCCATCGTATCAGTCGGGGCGGGAATAATACTAGTTAGATATGTGATCAAGAACTATCAGCAAATAGTGTAATCATCGGCTACTAGCTAAGCATACATTGCACGTATGGTTGAGCTAGCTTTAGTGTAAGCATTGAATATCCCAAGTCAATCACATATCTAACTTGTATTCCAAAACACATTGTCTATTACAGTTGTATACATTCAGTTCACCATTACATTGTTCTATCTTGATATAGTAGTTCTTTTCCATTATTTGTTCTCACGAATTTTTGTCTATCTTACCATGTTCATCAATATAACTGTCTATAACTGTTTTATAGTCCTTGTCATTTAGTTGGGATTTCTAGATGAGATGTGCTCGTTCCATCCTGACTGGATATGTTGACAAAATATTACAGATGAGATAGATGACTGTCCTACCTTCTACGAGGCATACGAGGGTGGCACATAAGAGCCTGAGGAGGATCTAGCTCAGTAGATATTGCCCCAATTATAGTTTAGAAGTTTAGTTTTCATGTTGTATCGGATTGTTCTGCTTGTTAGATGAGACTTATTTATATCCAGGATATGTATTTATTTGTGTTGGACACCTAAACTTGTGTGATGTGATAACTCTACTATTTATTCAGTTTCTTCCTTTTATCTGATTTCATATTGTGCTCTATCTTCCTTAGACTTGTGATTGAGATTATATAGTTGAGATGTCATATTATACCTCCATGCGGAGATGACAAGTTATATGATTCAGTTTGTTAGTTGATAAATATTGTAGACGACCTATACAATATTCTACCACCGATACTGCGACGTAGGTTGGACGTACCCACGTTCTTGTGCCCCCAAACATGGTGCGGGTCGTGACAATCAGCAACAACCTAATGTTGTTCGGACACAGATAGGGCATGACTTGGCTAGGATATGTCAACATGAAACGGAACCTATTTAGATATGCCCAAGTGTATTTTAGACCCGAGGTGCATCCAATACGTGTCCAATACGCATTGACAAGACATGAACTATATTTTTTTGGGTGATTGCGATTCTTAGGCAACAACCTTACTGTCAATGTTAGTACAATAGATAAATGCTAAGTTTACAAGCAAAGACCTACAACCATCTTACAACCCCTCCCCTTGCTAACATGCATCCACCAGGTCGCCCCTCTTCCTTCCCTCACCCAATGGAAGACTGCCACGTAACTGTTGTAAGCTCTTACAACCACTTTTGGTTGTAAGAGTAGCAATATTGTCCTAGTAAAATAAACAGCTTGAGATGAAGAGAATTTTCAATAAGATGACCTCGAACAAGTTCAAAATATTGGGGAGGCGAACATACTTATCACGAAAATATCACTACGTCATCAAAATATAAACGTTAGATTATTCTTGAGGTCCTTGCTTCCCGTCTATCTCAATCAGATGATTTGCCTGATGTACCAATATAACCATGGCACTGATACGTGGCCCAAAATAAGTATGGTAAATATGATATGGCCATACGTTAATGCTAAAAATACAACGGGAAAGGATGCATAGATTATGCAACCTTCATGAGAAATGTATAAAAATGAGCATACTTTAGTAAACTTCAGGGAACATGTAGAGTAACAATGAAGTGTTTACCTATAACTTTTGTACATTAAATCAATATATTTAGGCTATTCTAACAGTAAAACTGCACATGACAACGAGAGAATTTTTTTAATTGAATCAAGAGAAAATTTTACAAGAGTTAGTAGAATAATAGCATATCGCACAACTACGGTCCACGTATGGTTCTTCCAAAGTGACTCCATCTTCTCTGTCACGACCATCATCCGTCGATTCATGTCTTCTTGCCAATGATCACATTATAATCACTTGGATCTCCTTTCATGACTAATGTAAATAAAATTATGTTTTCAAAATGATACGTGATTTGTGCCTTATATGCAAGCCATAATATCCTTAATGCTATTGTATCTGAATTATGCTGTAATTGGTCCTCATCCCCCATCTCCGCAATCTACTTGTCCACCTTCGCATCAATAGGATCTAATTGTGCTTCGATAACCACATCCTCTTGAGTGCAAAAAATCTTCACCTTCCTCGGATCATTGTCGTTTGACATGTTTCATCTCCTTAGATTCTTTTCCAACATCTTTCAATAAAACCTCATCGGAGATCACATCATGGCTAACCTTTCAACTTCTTGATCCTATAACTTGCAGCGTTTAATTTTATGTTTGAACCCAAGAAAACACATAGTTTCGACTTTGACTTCAACTTGGTTTTGTCCTTTTAATTCACAAGTGAATAGGCATGACACCCAAATACACGTAAAGAACCATAAATGATTGGCTCTCATCTTCGTACCTCTTTAAGAATAGATCAGTGACTGTATATGGTGATATATTAACAAGATAACACGCATGACTAATTTTTTGACTTGTAAGGCATTCATGTAACCACATATGCACGATCCTCTCTGATAGTGTTATATTCATGCGCTCCGCTATTTCGTTCTATTCTGGATGTCCTGGAACCGTTCATTGCCTCTGTATACAATATTGTTTATAGTACTTCCAAAATTTTGTCGAGTTGTACTCACCTCTATTGTTTGTCTGCAAATACTTCATCGTTTGCGCCTTTTGCTTCTCAACGGTGTTTTTGACTTCTCACGAAACCCATACCTTCCATGAGAAGTCATCAAAAAAATTGACATAGTACTTAACACATTCCTTTGATCGAACCAGTAATGGCCCCCATACAGCTGAATAGATATAGTCAAAAAGTCCTTCAATCTTGTGCATTGTTCTTTAAGCTAACTTTATGTTGCTTTCTCATCGTGCAATACTTGCACTAATCTAATTTGTACTTCTTTAAACCTTTTAGCAACTCTTTTCTATACAACTCACATAGGCCTCTCTCACTTATCTGACCAATACGCATATGCCACAACTTTGTGGTGTCCTCCACTTGTTTTTCTGTAACGACAATTGCTCCACCAGTAAATGTACTCCCGTCTATCTGATACAAGTTTGACGACTTCCTATGACCACCAGGTTACCTTTAAGTATATTTAAAACTAAATCATGACCAACAAACTTGCATTCTGCCGCATCCAATGCATCCAAAGAAATTAGGTTCTTGTTTAATTATAGGACATGTCTCACGTTCATGAGTGTTCACACCAACCATTAAACATGCAATTTTTTATGTTCCCTGTAACAATGGTCTTCTGCGATGTATTTTCCCCAACGTCACCACTAAACTTCTTATAGATGTTGAACAACTCTATGTTTGGACATATGATATGAACATCATGAATAAAAAATCGAAGGTTCGACAAAAATATCATTCCATCAATGTACAGTAAGTACATCACATTGTAACTCCTCAACTTCTGTTGCAACACTAGCTTGACTCGAATTATCCTCTTTTCTAACAACTGTTTATACTTTGAACATTGCTTCTTCATGCTAGCTAACTATTTGCGGAAATAGCAGTGATCTCCATCATGAACTGATGATTTGAGATTTTTTTTTTTTTGGCTTTTGCCTCCATCTTTACTCTTCAACATTCCTATTTCACTCGCAATCAACCAGCGGATTACAGTGAGCTGGCATTCATTATAGTTGATGCAGGCATCCGGTGCAACTCGTAGTTCCTCCACTCTTCCTTCGCCGAAGATTTGTTTGATCCTTCTTTCCATGCACCCATACAAGGTCGTAATTACCCTCTCTTCCTTCATTTTGGTAGCTTGGAATTGAATCTGAGTCGCATGAACCTTTCTCTAAATGGCCCCGGCTTGGTGATGGACTGAGTTAGTTGGTTTGCTATCAAAATAACAAGCATGTAAGTTCTCTCCAGCACTGTAGGCACTTTCTTAAAGGAAGAGTGGGTAAAGGGGCCTTCATTACTGCCAAGACCGCGAATCCGGTAAGATGATGATGGCCACCTCTGGGTCGTCGGGCGCATCGAGCTCGACGTCTTGCCAAAGGGTATAGTGGAATCTCCGAATGAAAAATACAAATCTATATGCTCGTGCTTTCCGGGAAGGCAGGTCCGGCCAGGCCTTCTCCAATTAGCATCTCGCCAGATTGTCTGCTGAGTGAATAGCAGCAAGTGCTAGTTCAAGTTAGTAAGAATTTGATGCGCGGGATCTGTACAATGACGAGTAAGAAAAGACCGACTTCATCAACTTTCAATGTCCGTGTGGAATGCAACTTGCTCGCTGAAGTGAAGGTGCTTTTCGCTGGGGCAGACGATTCTTGTGAGAACGAGGGCTGATCCAATCCGTGGTCTCTCTTAAACCTGTCTCATCGAATATTTGGCATTCTCATAATCTCATTATTGAGAGAGAAAATGAGAAGTGTCATTCTAATCTCCTCATCTCGAGAGTTCCATTCCTATAAAGGATCATTGTCATCAAATGGTCACACGATGGTTTTAGCAAAGATAGGAGCAGAAGTGTTTGGTCATCTTCCTCTAACTTTACATCAAGACAAAGAAGATCACTTACCACCTAACTGAAGATAATCAAATGGTGTAGAATTAGGATCTATTTTGTCGTGTGTAAACTTTAAAGTTGATTCTTGAGATACAATTTGTTTGACAAGGATTTTAACATATACAAGCTCTCTTACCTTCAACCATAAACTTGTCGCAAAAGTTTCAACCATGACATTGTACATTACCTCGTTCACCAGACAACTTTCTATTTGTGCATTATGCCTTTTGAGCCATCTTTTCTCATGCACCATCTGTCATGTCGACGGATTTATTTTTCTTGCCGCCAATCACCTTGTACAATCCCTCTTTTACGAGAACTGTCTTTACCATTCTCTACCACATCGAGAAATTATGTTTGCCATTAAACTTCTCAATATCGAATTTGGTGCTATTAAACTTGGTATGTGTCATCCTTAACCCCAAAATAGATAATTCTCCATCAAATTTTATGACCATCAACGTCAAAATCACAATCTAAAAGATAGAGAGCGAATATATAAATGTCTTCACCTACAGTTGATCTAGATCGAAAAACTAATATTTCTTCAGTTTCATTACGCTATGATAAAAACTCTAATAATTCGGACAGTATAGAACGTCCACTTTTGACAGCGAATAAACAAAGTAAAAATATTCAAAATTAATAGCAAGCAAAAGATATAATGTGGCTCAACCCGGGATTAGCCTACATCCACGAAGCAATAAAATTTTTTTATTAAATCAAGAGAAAACTTTACAAAGTTTAGTACAATAATATTGTATCGCACAAAACCTCCCATACGAGATCTCCAACTAGCTCTCTTCTGGAAATTGCTGAAATACCCACTTAAAAAAATACATTTGTTGTATTATGACTCGTGTCCAAATAAGAAAAGTCTTATTCGGATCTAGTTTTGGATGAGTTTCGACTATTAGTAGGCTTTGATCGTGATTGTGCTATGATGTGATTGTGCTAGGAAGTCGTAAGAATATTGAGAGAAGAAGGAAGAGAGCTCAGAGCAAATATCCTCGTTCAAAATATAGTAACTAATAGATACCCTACTATATGTTAGTTTTTAACTGTTTTTGGACTAAGCAGTCGAAATCAAATAGTGGAAATATATCTTAATTTTTTAACTGTTCCATACAAAAATGAGGATATTTGTTAATTTTTTTTTAAAAAGTGATAGCATATACTAGTTTTTGTATTTTGAATGGGAACTTTTGCTAACATATTCCTTCATTATGAAAGCACGAGGAAACGTACTACGGTATGTTCCAAGCTGCATAAAGAGTTACCATTTTCTACTGTATTTCGGGATATATATATTTTAGCATTCCATTTGTTCAAATTGTTGTGCTTTCAATGGGTCTGAAATGTGACCATCCAGAAAAGTGCACCTTCCCATTTCTATCAGACATGGTTTTCTACGAGTGACTAATACTGTTTCTTGTCCAGTACACATTTTATCACCCTTTCTTTATGTACGATGTTGATTCCCAACATGAAGTGTGGCTAGGGGTGAGTATTATTTGATTTTGGACCAAAAATTGAATCGAATAAGATATTCGGTTTGATTTTTTAAAAATCAGTTCGGTTTTGAAAACACTAAAATACTTTATCCGATTTTGGTTTTAGATTTCAGTCAAAAAACCAAAAACCGAATAATACTTATACAACTATATAAATACCTTCAGTTCTATGCATATTTCGTGATTAAAATGTGTATATATTGAAAATAACAATTTTATGTATGTATTTTAAAGTCCAACTTTGATAATTTAACAACCAGTAACTTTGTGCACAAATTTAAAAGTCAAAAAATGTGTGTCAAAAATTATAATTTTTAATATAATTTAACTGCGATCCCAACTTTGGATCCGACGAATTAAATAATAGAAATAGTCCAACTAATAGAACCGAATTGATTATTCGGTTTGGTTCGGTTCAGTTCGATTTTGGCTAATTCGATTCAGTTTCTGTTTTAAGTATTTAGAATTTCAGTTTATTCGGTTTTGACTATTCCGATTCGATTGAAACCGAATAAATCTAAACACTCACCCATTTATGTGGCTGGAACTAAGCTAATCCCATTAAGCTGTAGACTTTCTTAGTAACCATGGGCTGAACTTAACAAAAGTATCCATATGCCAGCCAAGTTTACTCTAGGAAGTAGAAAAATAGAATTTCCACCAATATTACAATTCTCGTACTAAACACCACCTTGCAGATATTCCGATAAATCATACATGGTCCCTGGTAATATAACTATTTTTGACATTCTAAGGACCATATACAAATACTAAAATAAAAATAAAATTTAACCACTCTAAAAAAATGGTACTTTTCTGATATTCTAGAGATCATGTTAGTGCAGTTTCTAAGAAAAACAAGTAGGTCTAAATCTAAAATAAAAATTTCACATTAGTAATATATAAAGAGGTTAAGAATTTTGGAACTTTCCGATTGTCAGGACATGTACAATCACATAGCTTGCATATATTCAGAAACGGCCATGGTTGGTAATATCATAAGGTAAGGTCAAGTTAGTATAGCACAGTACACAATTAGGAGTTCTTGGAGCAAATTAGCAAAACAGCTAATGAAGAAATTGTACCAGAAGCCTCCCAAGCTATATTGTCCTCGTGGCCGTAGCCCGTTGGGAACGGTGGAGCACTCCGGCGTAGTGGCGCGGGGTCGAGCTCCCTTGGAGGCATGTCTCACCCATTAAGAAGTGGACACCCTAAAAAAAAAAAAAAAAAAAAGTATACAATAAAAAAATAAAATTGCAGAAAGGAGAGATGGTAATGAGAGAGGGCCCCAGAAGAATCAAATCCTTACCATTGACCATCCTCTTATGTGAGCAACAGGAAACTGTGCTTGAAATAAAGAGATGTGTCCGGAAAGTGTTTTGAGATAAGTTCTACTGACACAAGTGGTATTGTGCATGGTCATCACCTTCTTATGGCCACCCACTTGCATGCTCTAGTACTATTGAGATCCTCTTCACTTTTAAAACCAAGGTTGATCCTTTTTATATGAGCGTGTCGGCATCGACGGTATCAAGACATCGACGGTATCAGCATTATCAACAATTTTGAAATAGAGTATCGAATTTTCTGGTATCGAAAAGTAAATAATTTTTAATAAATAACAAATAATTGTACATTTATTTATATTTTTAAGTATTTTTTGTTTTGTTTTTTGGTAATGAAATTGAATAAAATAAAGTCACCATTATTGATTGATTTACCTATGAAAAATTAGTTTTCTTCGTTTATATGTTTTTATAACCTTAGTACCCTTTTCCGCCCTTGTTCATTGGTCTTTTAGTCCAATTTTTTTTAACTGAATTGACTGAGAAAAAGATTCCAAATGTCGGTATCGATCAGACTAGTGTCAGTAACGGTCGATATCAGATTGAGGCATACCAAATTGTATCGATATAGACCGTATGGTTTTAATATCGGTCGTCCTCGTCCTGCAAATTATGTTCTAAACCCACTAGAAGAGGAAGGGCTGCGATGGAATAGTACCATACTTGCCATCTGCTTAGTGGCACACATAATTCTTGCCAAGAGATGTAGTTTGAAGTATCACAAATAGGACAGCACGAGGAGACATTACATTAAGAAGTGCTAGGGGACAAGTTGAAGCAAATGCAATGGGTCCGTGTTTGATATCTTATTTATTAGCATGACAAAATAAGCTATCCGAGCTATGCTGTCCGAGCTATGTTACACCTACACGAAAAAAAAACATTGTCCGTATCCGTATCTACATCCATAACAATGTCCCTACCCGTGTCTATATCCATGCAACAAAGATGACCAATTTGTAGCTATTTGAAAATGTGTGTATCACGCATCCAAATAATATCTTTATCCCTTATTCCATGTTCGTGAAACATATTGTCCGGGAGATACTAAGTTCAAAGAATTAGAGATACAATTAGCGGTGAGCAACGGTTCGGTTCGGCTCAAACTGAATTGAATTTTCAAAAAATCGACTGAACCGAAAATCGATTTTTTACAAAACCGAAAACTGAACCGAATTTTTAAAAACCAAAAAAAACCGAACTAAATGATTCAGTTCTTGATTGGTTCGGTTTTGAGGGCCCAAGTGGTGAGTGTATCCAAATTCTAAAACCAAACCGAAGCAAATCAAATTCATAAAAACCGCAACAAATCGAACCGGAAAAAAGCAAATTTTTATACACAAATAACAGTAAACAAACAAATTGTATACCAATTTATTTGTCCAGTCAACACCTCCTGATTATGGTGACTGTTCAGTATGTTCTTTTCCATTTATTTAGGAGAATACAACCACCACCACTATTATTCTTTTTTCTAAAAACTTGTGCTATGTCATATCACCTCGGGATCATCATAGGGCCCGAGGCTAATGGGCGTTTAAAAAGTCTGTCCGGCCCGTAGGCCAAAGTCCGATATAGTCCGACCATTAGGGTAGTCCGGCCTGACCCATATTAGTATAGGGCAGAGCTTAAGCTAAGCATCAGCCCGCCCGAGACCCGTCCGATACAAGCCCGCCCGAACCCGTCCCTAAAAGCCCATCTAAGTCCGGCCGAAAAATCCGATACATTCCTAATTATAGGGTACAAAGTCAATTTAATTTGGAAGATATTACAACTTACAAATAGTGAAGTTATAATTACCAAATTAAATAGAACATATGTTAATTAGTGAACTGTTAAATTGAATCATTTGTACTGTAAACAATTAGTGTCATGAATTCGTTTTGCTTTTCTTGTGAACATGTGTAATAATTAGGTCCAAGAAAGTCCATTTGGACTTTTTTATAGGGCTAGCCAAGCCAAGCCCGACCCGATTTAGCCTGAAAAGTCCGACCCTTGTGGGCGGGTTTGGGATTCATAGATAATAATTAAGACCAAGTCAACCCGGTCCGAAATATTTCCAGGGTCAAAAAAATTCAGTTCATGTCCGGCCCGAGCCCGTACTTTATGGGCCTAAACGGTCCAGCCCGGCCTAATGTTGATCCCTAATATCACCTATGTATCATATACAAGATACTAGAACCCAAAGGAAGGAGAACAGGGAATGCTAAAATAGAAAGGAGAAACTTTGTAGGTTCTGATAAAAACTAAAAACATGATCATCTCCACAAGAACAATTGCAAATTTACTACAAACATACAGACTGTATAGTTGCAACAATTGCAAATATACAAACAAAAAGTACATAAAAAATTGCATCAAGAAAGCACGCATGCATGTGCATCTACCAGGTCCACCACCACATGATCATCTCCATAAGAACAAACACACAAAAAAGTTTCTAAAAATGATGAAGAAAAATAGAGATTATTGAAAGTCCATGTCATCAACCTAAGTATCATGGCCGGCCCTGGGGCCGTGCCAATAGTGCGATCGCACAGGGCCTCCAATTTTTGGGGGCCTCAAAAAAAATATTATGGTTAGTTTTGTAATTTTGTATTTCAAGTTATACCATTTCTTCCTCAATTCCTACTCTACAATCCCTCCAAGACCTCCAATTCTTGGATCCCTATTCCCTACTGACTCTAAGATTCATATTTATAATCATACAAAAAAATTAGGATTTCTTAAAGATATTGCTCGTACCGGTGTGTTAATTGCTATTTTGTTTCTAAAGATCCCTTAATTGTTAGATGAATTTATTTTCTACAATAATGATGAGATTTTTTTATATATATAATTTAAAATTTTGGATGTGCAGGCTTGGTATTTATTTAAGAAATAATGATGTCGAAGACTGGAGCTCTTGGTCTTGCATCAGGTGACTCAGGTCCATAGCCGGTCCTATGATTTACGGGACCTATGACAAAATCTAAATTTTGGGCCATTTTTTTCACATAAATAATTTTTTTTACACGCAAAATCATCAATCAAGTTATCATATTTTTTTCGATTAGAGCGCTCGCTTTTTTGTTGCTTCCAGATTGGGTCTCTGTTTTTTTTTGATATACCTATTCTATTGTAAAATTACGGAACTTCCAAAATTGGGGGCCCATGACGGTCGCCCACCTCGTTCGTGCCCTGGGCTGGCCCTTCTCAGGTCTTGGAGGCTCTAAATTGTGTGATTACATATTATTTCTCATTTGGGTATTGATCGTTATTCGTTTTATTATATGTTTTCATCAACAAAAAAATTTGAGGCCAGATTTAGATAATTTAACGATGAGTACGTCTTCTATCTAAAACATCTTTATTATCTATTCTACTATATAATAAGAATACTTGTACTATGTAATGTGCTTGAATATAGATAATTTGAGCTTTAGTTATTTTGTTTAGTAACTACCTATAGATTCAGTTATAATATACAATCAAGAGCTATCTCCCGAGATTTTGATAAAGACATATAATAATATATTTTAAAAATATGAATAAATAAATTTAGGGCCACATTTTAAATTTCGCACAGGACCTTCAATTATTAAGGACCGGCCCTGCTAAGTATACCACCACGCACCACGCATTCGACCTGTAGGAACAAGAACAACATCATATATAGGGATGGCAATATCCCCCCGAATCCGACGGGGACCCGATTTTTTTACCCGATGGGGACGGGTTTGGGGATTTAAAAACGGAAATGGGGACGGGGATGGGGATTAAAAAAATCCCCGATCGGATTCGGGGACAGGTATGGGTATAGTACTCCTCGCCCCAATAAATCCCCGACCCTGATTACTTGTATCCATATTCATATGTGCAACCCTTTGGAAATAATATATTCTCTTGATCTAACTAGTAATATATATATTTATTTTATGAAAACTATTATTAACATGCCATGTAGTTTTTTTGAATGAAAATAATATTTTAAACTTATATAATGTACATAAAAATTTGTTAATCGAACGAGAGACGGAGATGAGAAAATTCGGCCCCGAAAGTGCTAACGGGACGGGGACGGGGAATGCATTGTTTAACGGGGATGGGGATGAAAATGGGGGTAAAAAATAAAACTCGACGGAGAATGGGGACGGGGATGGGGATTCAAACACTACTCGGAGATGGGGATGGGGGATATGGTCCCCGACCCCTACCTGCCCCATTGCCATCCCTAATCATATATACCACCACCATCACCACTGTTCGCTGGACTGCAGGAGGGAGCTGAAGATTCCGGTGAAGTCGAGATCTTGTCATGATCCAAAGCTAGGAGGGCCTGATTCGAGAGGAGTCGGCAGAAGCGGGTTTGGGTACCGGTGGATCCGAAGTGATACGTTTGGAAAGGGAGGAGTAGGAGGAAGAAGAGGAGTTTGGGTTGGGCCGCTTAGAGTTCTTGTGGGTCCCTGCGCCGACGGGGATGTTACGAGACGAGTGAGAGGGGAAGGGGAGAGCTGTGAGATGGATAGGAGAGAGAATAGTTAGGGTTAGGTTAGTTTTTTCAGTCGACTCTATATAGATAGGAGGGGGTAAATATGTAAGATCACTTGAGTTATTCGGATTTCGGTTTGGATCAATAACCGAAACACATAACCAAAATCCGAACCGAAACTCGAATTTTGAATAAACCTAAACCTAATACTGAACTAACAGCTTAAAAACAGAAAACCAAAAAAATACTGTTCGGTTCGATTTTTCAGTTTTGAACCGTCATTCGCTCACCCCTACATACAATAGCACACGACATGTCAAACTACATAAAGAATATTACAGTACGATGCGCAAACTATATGACCAATTTTAGCAAAATCAATTTTGACGTAGAAGGGGGTACGGAGAGGGTCCATGGTGTTCGGTCGGTCATAGAAATAACTAGACCACCTAAACCAAACCCTTACACTTTGTGGGTGTTTCTATATGCAACCAAACTCATTCAACACAGAAGAAAGAAGCTAGGAAACATGAAGGTTTCACAACAGCGGTATTCCAATCAACTGTACAGAAAGGTTCGTGCTAAATTACTCATTTTTGATAAATTCAAGAATAGCTAGGATCTGCACTCTTTAATTTTCTCTAGCACTCTAGAACAAGCCAAGATGACACATCAGGAACCAAGGGTCCAGTTTACCTTGAAATCCTACATTGTAAACTTATAAGCACTGAGCTATATGCTGGAAAGTCATTGATACATTAGAACAGGCCAACTTAGTTACTGCCTATAACCTTATCACCAGTGTTTTACAACGGTTAATAGGTCTTCCAATCATTGTTCTAAAATTAGCAGGTATCACCTAGTTTTTTTTTTCCCCCCTCCTACTTCCTTGTAACAACTTATATAGTTTTTTTTTTTTTTTAACTAATTGGGTTCTATTTACTATTTCTCTGATATTTAAGCATCTCTTTTTATCTATTACATGATTCAAACACTTCTACAAGGTAGCAACAATGAAAACATTTGATCAAACTATCATTTTGTATGAACAATAAGACAGCTCCATTGTATTTTTTAACTTTTGTATGAACAATAAGACATCCAAAACATATCCATGACTATGATCCATCAAACATATCCAAAACATAAAAAAAATATCCTAACTCCTAAGCATCAAATTCTTCCTCTCCATAGTTTTCCAATACAAGTCGCACAAAGACGCAAAGCCGCACAAGGTGTCGAACAGGGCCACACAAAGACGCAAAGCAACACAAGATGTCGAACAGGGCCACACAAAGACACAACCGCATTACACTGCCGAATAAATAGATTTCGCTTCGGCCTACGGACGCCTAGTGCCTAGACGACCGAACAAACCGACTTTTAGAACATTGTTTCAATAATGTAAGGGGTGTGGATTTTTCAATTTCATGTAAATAAATAGCAATACAGTGAGACATAAAGAACATTGGCATTTAAATTCCTCCTTTAATTTTGAACTCTGGAGGCAGGAGTCCTTTTTCCCCACAACAGGCCTCAATCATTGTATTGTCCAACCTTTTGATGAGGTAGATAACTATGAACACGATATTCCAGTGGCTTAGAGCATGATTAGTAGTTGGGACTCTCCAATGCAATTTGGAGCCCAAATTTTCAAAAAAAAGGTAAATGTATAATGGGTTGGGTTTGTAAGAGAATAGTAGGAAATGATAAAGTGAGCTCCGGTCCAAAAAATTGTGTGGTCAAAAATTAATGTAGGAAAAAAATAATGTAAAATCTAGAATCTAAAAGATTGGGCTCCAATTGGGACTTACTATTCTAAGAAATGAGTTCCTACAATCTAGAATGTAGAAATTGGGAGGCTCAACCTATAGCTCCCATGGGTGGGATGGAACCCAAAATCTAGAAATTGAAACTAGGGATGAGACTTACTATTCTACAAAATGAGCTCTTACATTTTTGAATCTAGAATCTAGAATGTGTGATGGGCCTTACTAATGATGCTCTTATGTTAGTTTTCTGCCAATGTCCTGTATACTTTGTAACAATGAAGTGATCTCCACAATTACTTAAAAGTTAAACACCCCTCAGGTGGCCAGTAACATACTAATCAAGCTGTTTTGAGAAGTAAGAGATCAACGTGATTATTTCTATTTCGTGTTTGGTTTAGGCAATGACAACAAAATCCACTGAGACAGCAGGCAATGACGATGAAGGAGTTGATGATTGTTGTCAAGTTAAGAGGAGCAGAAAGGAGAGTCTGCAAGGAATCAGAAATGAGAAGAGCATGGGTAGTAGTTCAAAGGAAATACAAATTTTGGAAAGTTTCAAGCTATCTGAGATTGATAAGATTGACACACACACACACACACACAGAGTTCTGTTTAATGCAGCGCTAACTCAGCATGAAGGATGTGCTCTCAATTTTGTTTAGAATATAGAACACTAGGGCTTGCCTGCCAGGGAAATTCAGTGGGGTCAGTTTGTATGATGCAAATTTAAAGTAGTTCAGTTTTGAGTTAAACTTAAAATGGAACTGTATTAAATCTACTTATGACCACTGCTCCTAGAGATCCTATTTTAAAATATGGACAATATTTTCAGTTTGATGCCCATATGGACACGTATTTAGAAAGCTAAAGTTACAGTTTATTGTATTAGTCAATCAGTTACAGTACGTTAAGGAAAGCTTAAAGTTTCTTAGGGTTCTCTTCAGCTGCATAGATTCAAAAATAGGTATCACTACGGTTTGGATAATATCTATGACCTCCAAGATCCTATAACAAGTTTTCTTGCCTCTGATCATGGTTAACCTGGTATTGCTTAAGTTCATTATATAACAGGATAAGTACCAGACAACTTTCTCTAGATCGACCACATATATGTGATTGCTTTCGTATTAGTCAATGCAACCCGAGCAACATTGTATATCTATCACTAGGTGACAGCCATATTAATATATCTGATTTGACAACCACAAGAACAAATTAAATAAAGTAATTATCATCATCCAAGCCTTTTCCCGTCAATAGTGGGGTTGACTATCGAGCATAAGAAATCTAAATTAAAAGATTGAACAAAGTTTTTTTGACCTGCCATCGACATGATGCCAACCCTCTATGTTGATGCCAAATTTCTACCCAAGATAGCTTTGAGCGAGAGGGTCAGGCTCATAAAGAGAGGTAAGCAAGCGACAAAACATGTTCGTCCTTTCAAGACCCATTTCTAGCTGACACCTTGCATATCTTAGTTTCTTCCATTTTGTGAAAGAAGTTGTTGGATGTTGCTACTTGGTAGCTACACAGACTAAAGGTTTTGTTGTTTTTCTCAACTAGGTCAGAGAAAAGTTTTCTGGTATTTTGAGGGTTCCTCTAGAAGAGCTTCCTTCTAGTGATTTCAAAGCACATCTAGTGCAGGTATCATATAACTTTCCACAACCCAGGTAAACCACCTTCCAAGAGTAATCATTTGAATCAAAAGTTTATATGAAATATGGTGGGTAGCATCCATTAATTAAAGAGAAAGGCTTGATAAATGCTATGAATCACTATAGTAAAACACGAGATACGCTGAGCCTATGGTCTTCCTTATTGCAAACAATTCAATCTTTTGTCGTGATTGATTTTTTTTTACCATGGCATTTTTTTGTTACAGAATACCTATTTTCACTTTCCAATAAAAGCACCTCGAGAAAGGCAGGGAAATTCCTGATTTTCCAGTCACTACTTAGAGCTATTTCTTTTAGCATATAAGAATTAACAAAAGTTCATCTAGCTAATAATCAGGAACGGGGAAGACATCTAGCTTCCTAAATGTCACAGACGATAGCTTGTAATTAATTTGACAGAATTAGTTCTAATTCAGCATTTTATAATTAGAAGCTGCGAAAAAATAGTCCTCTTTATAGCAAGTATGTTTCAGATGATTAATAAGAAGAAAATGAAGCAAGCTACTAAGGCTAGGTTTGGGATTGCTTATTGGAGGCTGCTTCTGCATTTTTTTCCCCTTGAAAAGCAGTCCAAAGCTGTTTGATAAACACAGCTTATCAAATAAAATCAAAAGTCGGTTCAATTTTGGGGCAGCTTTTGACAACAGCCTTCCATCAAAAGCTGCTTTTGTTGTGGGCTTTTGAAAAATAGCAGCAACCCCAAACCAAGCCTAAATATTTAAGGGAAATTTTGACCAACATTTCATAATATTTCCAGGTCATTTTTACATAAATAACATTCTAAGAACTATGCATAAATCGATTAGTTTATTATCTAAACAAGAGATCAAGTCAGAAGCTCAAGCAAGCAAATTTTGTAATTCTTTTGTATTAACAAATACAGTAACAGATTGACAAATCAAAGATTGTAAAAGCATCAGAACTACCTGGCGATCTTAAGAGAGACCAGTATTAAGGATTCAACATGTGAAATGGTGTTACTTGCTGATAAAAAGGTCTTCAAGTTCTCACATCTCAACAATGTCTTCGAGTATTCGAGATTGACTTGTGGAAAACCCAAATGTGACGACAGCTCACGAAGAACTCCCAAACCAACACCAGACTCCAATTATAACTTCTTCTATGCCTTTGCCGCAACCGATCAAGACATGTGAGACTCAAACCAGTCGAACATGTCATCCGACTGCAAGCTGGTCATTTCGTGGTATCCAAATGCAAGATTGAGCTCTTCCTCGATGTGACCTTCCCATTGGAATTTCTCCGGCAGCAGTCCACTTCGCTTCACAGCTTCTTTCCAGTTAGTGCTCCTGCCGTCCTTCCTCATATACCCGTTCTCATCGATGAACCCTTCGTTCCGAAACAACGCAAACAATTCAACCGACGACTTCCTGTCCAACGCCGGGATCCTGTCGGACAGGAACTCCGGAGTCAACGGGAACTCCGCGCATCGAACCTCCCTCACAGGAACGCCTGCCCGCCTCAGAGCACCCATATTGAGTTCTACCAGCCTCATTCTGCGCCGGTCCTTCGGCATGTGGAGGAACAGCGTGGGAGGATACCCCTTCCGTATCTTCTTCGTATCCTCGAACGCCCCTTCCGCGATCATGATCGCGATGCTACTGAACCCCATCTCCGCGGAGGCGGCGAGGGCGGAGACGAAATAGCCGCCGGAGGAAGCCCCCATGGCCGCGAGCGGCAGCCCGGCCAGCCCGTTGCTCTCGACCCAGCGTTTGATGATCCATCGGACGGTCCGCGTCTCCCTCCCGAGCGACCAGCACTCGGCGGAGCTGGAGACCGTGAGGACCGCGAAGCGGCGGTGGAGGGCGTGGAGGACGATGAGGCGGTCCTCGGGGAGGCCGGAGCAGTGGGGGCAGCCGGGGGAGCGGTCCCAGAAGTCGGCGGCGCGGCGGCCGCAGCCGTGGGCGAGGAAGAGGACCGCCCTGGGCGAGTCGGGGATCTGGTAGATGAGGTCGGTGCCGTTGGATTGCTCGACGGTGGGGTTGAATTGAACCGAGGACTCGAAACTGTTCCATTTGAGCTCCGAAGAATGTTGAAATTGGGGGATACTAGGTTTTCTTGTTGTGATTGCGTAGAAGAAGATCGTCAGTGTGAACACGACGATGATGGTGGTGGTGGTGATCGCAAGTAGCGACGGAGGAGTGGTTGGTCGGTGATGACGCCGCCACATTGTAATTGTAATTGTAATTGTAAGAGAGAGATCAATCGATGATCTAATACCAAAAAATATATGTTATAAATTTGATTTCTGTAACCTGATTGAATGGAGCAGCAGTGGGAAAATTAAATTAAAAATGAGGATAAAAATGGCGGAGAATAAATTTTGAATGATGAGAGTATATCTTCTGTAAAGATTGAAGAGTTTGGGTTGGGATGTTAGGAATTACCTTCTGCAGTAGCAGATCTGCTTCTCTACCAACAGTCCACCCTCCTAACTTTGTTTTCTTTTAAAATGTAGCCCACCAATTTTTTTTAAAAAAATAGCACCCAAAACCAAGGCTTTTTCTAAGGGCACCACACAAATTACTTGGAACTATTCCAAAATTTTTGCAAAAAATTACAAGTTTGCCATCAAAATATTTTACTTTGGGCTAGCCCAATTTTTTCCAGCAAGTAGGACTGCCAAAATGCTGGCAGTCCTAGGACTGCCAGCATGTTGGCAGTCCTAACATGTGTTAGGACTGCCAACAAGTTGGCAGTCCTCGGAGAAGAAGAAGAAGCAGCAGCAGCAGCAGATGTGAAGGCCTCGTCGTCGCCTTGGAGAGCCGCCCCGCCGTTGAGGACCTCGTCGTCGCCGCGTCCCTCGTCGGCGCCACCCTCGTCACCCTCCTCTCCGACGCCGCCTCCGACCTACAACCGCCCCAAGCAGCCAGCCGACCACACCGAGTCGGTGCCGACCTCTCCTCCGTCGAGTGCGTCCACATCTCCGTCGCTGACCACACCGACCACCTCTCCTCCGTCGCCGACCACCTCTCCTCCGTCGCCGACCACCTCCAGCATATCCACCTCTCGCGCCGTCATGTGAACCCCAACCCAATGGTTGCGGCGAGTCTCGGCTCTGCCAGCGCCGCTCCACTCTGCCGGCGAGAGAAAAATCCTAATGGAGGAAGGAGGAGGAGGAGGAAGGAGGAGGAGGAGGAGAGAGGAGAGAGAAAAACCCTAATATTGGGCTGCCCCCAAGTAATTTTCGGAACGTCCCCAGTAAAAGTTCCTCAAACCTGGGCTGTCCCCCCCTAGTAAGTGATAGCCCCTAGTAATAGTGGGGGTGCCCTTAGAAAAAGCCAAAATCAATGGCACCCATATTCTACTATAGGGGTCGTAAAAATTAGGGACATTAGTTCTGCTCCCTATAATCTCAAAAAAAATACGTTGTTTCCAATTTTTGTGTCGCAACCATGTCCCCTATTTGTAAAAGTGTGGGTCACACCAGTTTAATAAAAAATAACACTCAAAATCGATGAAAATCACAATTTTGTAGAAAATAGGACATGACTGGAACACGTGATTTAGGAACAATAGATCTACCCTCATAATATAATCGTCTACTAGTTTTACCCTCTCGTCTATATGAACTTTTTATGATAAAGACATAACTTAAAATTTTGGTCATATTTTAATACCTAAAATATCTTTAGGGATCGTTAGAGGTCATATATAAAATAAATTGGTTTCTTTCTCTTCCTAAATAGAATTTCGAAAGTTCAAAATCAGAACAGTCCCATTTAGGATAGTTAGCTAAAAAACTTTTCGTCCTCCCCAACGGAATTGTGTCGATTTCTCAAGTTCGAAACTACTAAATTTTTGTTCGAAACTCCATGAAAAAAAAAGTCTCATTTGATAAGAAATCTTGTTGTGTGCCATCTCTAGGATTAGAAGAGGAAGAGGGGAGAAGAAAGTAGGAAGATAGGAGTGTTATATTAGAGGTGTTGCATACAATCAATTTTAATGTTACTCCCTAACAAAATTTCAACTTATAGATTGCCCCCTAGCTTATAATACACCCAAAACAAAAAGAGCTGCGCCTTTATCATAGACATTCAAAAATATGCACAAAACTGATATTCTTTCTCTACTAATATAATGTGGTTTGAAAACGGTTCAAAATTGAATCTCCTAGACCATTTATAAATCCTCCAACAATAAATAATAATAAAAAATATGAAAATAATTCTAAAACTAATTTTTATCTCTTGTTCCGCATAACACAACATTCTCTTTTTCACATATATTTATAACAAATTATAATTAAAATATAATTAAATTTATAATAAATTTTAATTAAAATATAATTTATTTTACATGAGCTGAATTTATAGTTAGATAATAAATAAATAAATAAATAAATAAATAAATAAATAAAAGTGGGTTGTGTTCGAAGTCCTTGATGCACAGGTGGCTCCTAGTACCCAAAAGAATTCCGATGCCGATTAATCCGATTGTGAAACGAGTAAAATTTGACTCAATGTTTTGGCCGGACTTGTTTTCTTGTTGATATAGATACTAGTCAGGCAACCTATATTTAGCCTAAAATCAGAACCATTGTAGATTATTTAACCAATTACATATAAAGACCTATAAAGGAAATTACAAAAAAAAAAAAAAAAAAAAATCACAATTTTTTACAATACTGAAAAATTACATTAAAAAATTAACACATATAACTGGACTCCACTATCCTTCAGCTCAAGTGGTCTCACGAACGATACTTTTCTCGTATTAATAAAACAAATAAACGGTCAAATTAATTATCTTTTACATTATACTATAGTCAAGACAACTGGTGGTTATATAAAGAATTTTATTTTAACATAGTTGAACTGGAACGACGGGTTGGTTAGAAATCCAAAGGACACGGTTTTGAATTAGGTTTTGGTTTGGTCCGTTGGATACACTGAGGGTTCCGCGGAGATGGACACGGTTTGAATCTTTCCTTGGCGTTGCTCGCCGGATCGGAAAAAAATGACACCTCAAAAATAAAAACCTCAACGGGGCAAAAGTTCTGGTCCTAAATATTTTAGGATCTACTTAGGATTAAGAGAGTTAAATGTCTGAAAGTTGGTGAAAGGAAAAAAATCCCACTTGGGTGAAGGTTTGGAAGAAAAAGTCATAGAGGGTTAAGTGGAGATTTCTTTAGCCTTATTTTATTTATTTTTAACGAGAAAAAATTAGAAATTTTATTTAAAAAGGCATAAAAAAATTATTTGTCCTATAATATATCATTATTTTTTATTTTTGCTTTCAACCTCCATAGCTTATAAATAGTATAAGCCGATAATTCTCATGTTACTTAATTTTATTGTATTTGGATTCTGGTTTATTTTTTATATATAGGTTTCACATTTGTAGCTATTGTTTTAAAAGATATTTTGACAAATTTTAATAAAAAAATCCAATCAAATTAATCTAATTTTATGTCATATGTAATAAAGATATTTCTGTAAATATTATATTTTTATTAATCTCGCCTCTCACAACCTCACATCCAAGCCAAAGTTATTAAACACATCCTACTTAACTCTCCTCCCAAGGTTATATGTATTGACTCCACTCTCCCTCACTTAACTTTTCTCTTCTACTCCAATCGAAGAAAGAATAAGATCTTTTCGATCCAACTTTAAATATTGAATGATCAATTTACCATTATTATTTCCTTCGTGTGGTAATTTCTTTGTATTTTTTTTCCAATACAAAAGGAACAAGGGGCATTCTTGAATGTCTATTTAAGGAGATTATCCGGTGGGTCAGACTCATCATGTAACAGTGGTGAATAGCCAAAAAAAAAAAAAAACAATTGCCAAACATTATCAAGATAGATTTATTAAAAATGGTAAGATATTGCCATGATTAAAAAAAAAAACAAGATATTACCATGTGTCATTAGTTCACCGCTTCCACGTGGTGAGTCCGTCCCACTGAATAATTTCTCCCATTTTAAGATTGTTACATCTTGTAAAAAGTAACTTTCAGCAACATTTTTTCATCGTTCACTCGGGATACTCTTGCTAGAGTACTACCAACAGAAACTGTGTAAATTAACAAATAGCTACTATGATAAGCTGGTAAGAGTATTCTCAGGAAGCTTAAATAATGTCTCTGAATTTTCTCTAGAGCTCAGGCATGCCTATTCCAGCTTTAGCATCATAGGTCTTTTCCAGTACAACGTCGATAGGCGTATCTTTGGGGCCAACTGCACCAACAATGTATAAACATCGATGAATTAAAAGGGAAATAAAATATTATAGGCAACTATCAAAGAACCATCAAGAAAGATTCATACTATATTACTAGATCAAGACAATCTCTGGTAAGTCAAAGTATCCGCACAAGAGTAGCAAACCATTTCCTTTTTCACAAGCCAGTTTTCCAAGAATATTTGAATTTTAACTAGCTAGCCAACGAACATTTGTTGATTTGTTGATGGGGTTTTACAACGTTCAGGGGCACATGAACCATGTTGATCTACCCCTACCTACCAAGAAATTGAAAGCACAGATGACCTACCAAGAAATTGAAAGCACAGATGGAAGTTCAATCTCAGTTATTCTCTACTACATAAAGTTGTGAAGGAAATTGGTATTGGTAAATCATGTCCGAAGCAAGGTTTAAAATATCGGCCTAAACTGATACGGGTCAAGAGTTCCAGATTGGATTTTGACCTAAGATATCTGAAACTCACCAAAAATACCAGTTTCGTCTTGTAGAAGCCAAAAAGGAAAAAATTCTGCTACCAAGCAGAGGTGGTGGCTTGTGTGCACCCTAATGTCACTTTGTTACCACTTTTTTTGCTGTGATACACTTCTGACAGTAGATACGGGGAAGCTTACGATTTGGTATAATGGGTAGTATTATCTAGTGACCCCCAAACGCGGTATTCTTTAATGACATGTTATGTTGGATCAAACATGTACCCCGACGAGATGAATTGGATTCAGGTCCGCTTGAGTTGGGTGAAGAACCACCAACTCTTCAACTAGGTGTAAATGGGCTAAAATCTGGTCTAACCCAAAATAGCAATAAACAATAAAAAAAGGAGACAATAAAAAGGAAATTATACATTTGCTGCCAACAAATTGGACAATTGTTACTAACGAGTTACACCCAAAATAGCAAGAAATTAAAAATTATTCGCTAACAAATATTAGGGAACTCTTGATACTAAATCAGAGATTCCTTGCTATAAATAAATAAAACAAGAAATTATGATTTTGGCTAACAAATGTGATATTTCAAATAGGAAATTCCTACTAATAAGGTAGGCAAATGCTAATAGTTGGTCTTAATAATATAATAGAAATTCCTTACAAATAAAATAATTTGGTATTTTTCTATTTTCTAAATAAATTTCTTACTGATAAATGTACTTCCGATACTCATAAATTTCTTACTGATAAATGTACTTCCGATACTCATAAGAAGATTCCGAAACAGATATTTTGAACCTTGGTCCTAAGGTTATTATTGGCGTGCCAAACCCAAAAGCCGTTATCTTTCCTACTAAGAATAAGAGGTCCTAATAACAAATTCAAGAACATTAACCAGTATTTGTTTCTGCAGATCAGTTGCATCCAACAACCTCTAGTATCTTTTGTCGGTATTACTATTGCTTGTCATCAAAATTGACACCATAAACTTGGCTAACACAGGCACCACAAGATTGTGTCGAGACCACACCTGAAGCTCATGATGTCCAGGATATTTTAAGATCTGATTAAGAATGCTCCACCCTAAGGTAAGATAGGAATTGTATATGAGAGATACTTGTTGGAGCTTTTCCTTGACACGTAGAGAGCTTGTTCTCAACATGCCTAGTGAAGTTTAGTCCTACATTGGAAAAGCATCATGAGGTATCTCAACATATATACTTGGTATGTGTTGTTGGGATATGCACATGGGATGGTGACCCTAAGGAGGGAACCATGTGGGTAATTTTACTAGGAGATAAGGCTAAGACTCCATAGTAAGCTTAATATTTTTTGCTCATGGAATTTTATTCCATTGGAGCTAAGCCCCGTAGGAGATTAGCAACTCGGACTCGGGCTCGTGGGCCCATGAGGTGTAATGTAGCATTTTGTTGGCGCACTTTGCACTTAGCGACGAGCGAACATGTTGCTAACTGGACGGTTATAAAGCGGGCTATAAAAGCTTCTCTGCTCTCTCTCGGTACACAGAGAACACAAGTGTTTCTTAACACAATTCCTTACGAATTTTCACAGAGTTTGAAAGAGAAGAGAAACAGAGCACTAGCGCCACTTAGCGCAGGAGTCCGTTGCCGTCTGAGGAGTCAGAAGAGCGGAGTGTTCCAAAGTTCTCCGTCGAACTTGCTGGTTCCTGGAAGCTGTTCGTGTGGGACGAATCAAGCTTTGAGCAACGGTGATCATTCACCTCAGCAGGCTATTATTCCATCCATCGCCTGTCATCGCTGCTGCTGCTAGCAATTCGATTTGTAACTTCTTTTTAGAAATATTACATTCGTTTGCTGCTATAACGGAATTTTTTAGATTTTTGTTATCCAGAATCCTCAAAGGATCTCTGTCAAGCACCTTCTTTGAAGTGTTGCAATGAAATGTTGTTTTTACAATCGTTTCATTTCTCTGTTTTCCATCGAAACTTACGCCCCGGAACTAACAATCTCAAAGCTTGATTTTCCACCGATGGAAAACTTTCGTACTTCGCTAATCAATCCTAACTTCACAAAGTTAGAACAATTTAATGGTGAACACTATCAAATTTGGAAAAGGAATGTTAGCCTCAATATTCAGTTCTCTGATGTTGATCATGTACTTTTTGAGGAGGAACCTACTATTTCAGAAACTGGATCTGCAACCGCAATTTCTGCGGCTACTAAGAACCAGGCCAAATGGAGAAGGGACAATAACATTTGTAGGCTTATGATCCTAAATGCTATGGAAGATTCACTTGCATAATCATATTCAAAGAAGACTGTTGCCAGAGAGATTTGGGAGTCTCTGGAGAAACTGTACGAAGATGATAAGAACCGGAGCAAGATATTTTTAGTTGAAAAATATCACAAGTGGTTCTTTGAAGACGAGAAGCCAATACTGCCGCAGGTGAAGGAGTTCCTGAAGCTGCGACGGAAGTTGGAAGACGAGATGATGCCCCTCCCCGACAAGTTTATTGTTGGAGGGATCGTCTATGAGCTCCCCGCTGGGTGGAGCAAGTTCTATGCAAACTTGCATAGGAAGAAGTTGGAGATCAGTCTGGAAGATCTCCTGCAGGAAGTATATGTTGAGGACCAAACGAGGGCTCAACTGAAGGTGGACGCACTGTCCAAACAATTGGCAAACGCCAATTTGGTTCACACCAAGGAACTAAGGGGAAAGCATGCGGCTTCCCACAGCAAGAAGAAGAACCCTAACAATCTGAATGTGAATGGGACTTCCTTCAAGCAAAAGAAGACAAAGTCTCAGATGCCTTATTTCAAGTGTGGCAAGAAGGGCTACTCTTGCAAAGCGAAGACCAAGCAATCAGAGCAAGGTGAGCCTAGCAAGGTTTCTTTGATCACTGACGTTGTTGCAATGATTGCGCAGGTCACTGCGGTAGGGGCTGACCCTAACTGGTGGGTAGACACTGAGGCCACCTGCCATGTCTGCTCCAGCAAGGAGTGGTTCACCACCTATACACCAACTTCTGAAGTGGTTATGGTGGCGAACCAGGCACAAGCTGAAGTGCTCGGGATCGGAACGGTAGTTTTAAAGCTGACTTCGAAGAAGTCACTAACGCTTCAAGGTGTGAAGCATGTACCTGCTATCGCAAAGAACCTGAGCTCGGGAGGCCTACTCTGCAATGCAGGCCTCAGAATGGACATCAATGCTGGCCAGATGATGATGTCCATTAAGGGAACATATTTCGGGAAAGCTTTTTATACCGAAGGAATGTTCAAAATTCAGCTTGTAAATCAGTCTAATGTAATTAATGCAATCACTCCTTCTGCTTATACTTTTGAGTTGTGACATAATAGGCTAGGACATGTTCATTGTAAACGAATAAACAGAATGTCTAGTCTAGGACTTATCTCCAAATGTGGGAATAAGGTAGAGAAATGTGAAGTTTGTGCTCAAATGAAGATCACAAGGAAATCCTTTCCTCGGGTTAATCGAAGTACAGATCTTCTGGAGTTGGTACACTCCGATATCTGTGACTTCAAACAGTTCTCTACAAAGACCGAAATGAAGTATTTCATAACCTTCATCGACGACTTCTCAAAGTACGCGTTCGTTTGCTTGCTGAAGGCTAAAGACGAAGCATTCAAGGAGTTTATGGCCGAGGCTGAGTGGAAGACTGGACAACAACTCGAGAGAATAAGAAGTAATCGAGGTGGAGAGTGTAGTGCCCCGTCCCGCTCAGTCAATCGGAGGAATGGGAACGCCGACGGCGTTCGGACTTAGCCTTACAACGGCTGCTCGAAGACATTGCTCGGTCGAGGCGACCGCTCGTTCAGGTGGGGTAGTTTCGGTGAACTTGCCTCATCTTTGCCTTCACATAATAATACGTATGTTTTCAACTTGCACAAGTAGGCTTAATAATAAAAGAGATGAATCCACATAGCTAAAGGGAATAATTCCGAAGGGTCGAAATGAGTTAGAACATGGAAAAAGGTCCAACGGTCGGCTTAGAGTTGGTGCACGGCGTGCTTTGAAAATGACACTCGGTCTTTCGTCCCGTAGCTTGGGAGAAGGAATGTTGGTCTTCGATGCAAAAGCTAAGAGTTAGCCTAAGTCATAGGCGTCGCCCACATAAACGCTTGATAAAGCGTGCACGGTTCCATTGTGCAAGGCTTGGCATAGCCTTTGCTCGTCCCTCGGATTAAGTCGTAGGCTTGAGTAAGTTAGGCAAAGTTATGCCGGTCGACCTAAGTCGTTCCAAGTGTTGTCCCGCCCATTCTGCGGTTGTTAAGTTAAATAGTCCCACGATCCCAAGGCCCGTCATAGGAGGTAGGGCTTGGACGACAGCATCGCATAGAGCACGATTGGCTTAAGGCACGATGCACGGACTTAGTGTTTAAGGCAAGGATCACAATTGATTCAAAGTGAGTTTTGAGAAAGGACTATCAAGTAGGCATTCATGAGTTGAACCAATGATAGGGTAACAAGGAAGGAATGCTCGCGACCGTAGGTCGTCGAGGGGTCTCAAGGAAAGGAATGCTCGCGACCGTGGGTCGTCGAGGGGTCTCAAGGATAGAAGTCTTGGTTTTGGTAAAGGAATGACTGTGTGAGACGTCAGTTTGTGTCGAGTCTTGCATGGTCATTTGACAACTTGTCGACAAGGGCGATGAACCCTCGAGCGGTAACCCCTGGGCCATGGGGGCCGACTCGGCCTAGGAGGGAACAGGGTATAGTCGTGCGTAAGGTTTTGGCACAGGTTAAGCGGGGACTTGCGACGGGGCTAGCTACCTTGCGTCGAAAGGATCCCGATTAACAAAACTATACGTCAAGGTATAGCTTGTGATGCTATTGGCCAAGTTCATATAGATGTCGGCAAATAGCGGCTAACCGCGTGTATGCCTTTGGATTGAGTTGAGTTGAAGGTGTGTACAGTTAGAACACAAAGTTTGGGCCTAAGATTGGGTTTCAACATAGGCGTCGTGCTTCGGCACGAGATGTGGCGTCAAGTCTTGAGTTGTCGGCATATAAGTTGCTTAAGTTGGTTGAGTTTAAGTCAGGAAACCGCCGCAAGGCAAAGTTGTTTGAGTGACACTAAGATGCACAAGTCTTGATTGGGTTAGTTGGTGATCAAAGTAGCAAGGGCCGCGAGACGGCGATATGGTTGAGTCGCACATAGTTGCGAGGCACGGCACAAAGGATTTGAAGCACGGTCACACGGAAATGGAGCTTCATCGCGTAGTTGCGTCTCTGATTTTGGTCGTAAGGCAAACACGACTCGATATGTTAACGTTGATGGCACGAGAAGGGTCTTGAGGCAAGGTATGAGTTAACGTTGATGTTGCAAGCACGAGATGGTCTAAAGACACAAAATAAGCAAGGCGTCGGTCATAAAACTGATCCTAAGGCAAGACTAGAAAGACAATTGATAAGAAGGGACTATGTTGCACAAAGTAAATAAAACGTGCGGGTTTTGTATGGGTGGGCGAGGAGCTCATTCCACCAGTACAGTTGAGTACTGACACCCACATAGTTTCCATGTGCAGGCACAGGTAGAAGCTCGTGGCGCGGAGCTCGCTTGGATGCGTCGAGGCACGGAGTTCCTTGGCAATTCGAAGCGCGCGGCCGCATGAAGACAAGACTTATACGGGACATAATGTATGGACATCGCCTTCCGAAGCTTCCGCCGGTTCAAGACTGTATTTGAGAGATGAGAGAGAGCTGAGTGAACTTGTAATGTGAGATGAGCGAGCTTGAGAGACTTGTAATCTTGGCCTTGCGCCCCAAATGTAACCGTTGTTTCAATATCAATAAAGGGCTTCTTTGAATAACCTGTGTTTGTTCTTAATTTCCGCTGTTATCATTCAATGTCTCTGCTTGGGACTTCTGTGCGACGACCCCGTCGCAGCCGCTGAAATCGGCCGTTATGGAACCCGCCTTGCACGAGCGCAATCTAGGCTCGTGCGGCATCACGCCTTAGCGAGGACGATCGCTCCTACGGGAGCGGGGCGTGACAGAGAGTATCGGTCTCATGAATTCGCATCGTTCTGCAAAGAACATGGAATTGTAAATGAGACTACGGCTCCGTACTCTCCTCAATCAAACGGGGTAGCAGAGAGGAAGAACAGAACGTTAACAGAAATGATAAACTCAGTGATGTTGATTGCAGGTCTTCCAAAGTGCTACTGGGAAAAAGCTACATTGACGACCACTTTTATTCTAAATAGAGTGCCTCATGCAACTTCAGACATTACTCCTCATGAACTCTGGTTCAAGGTCAGACCTAACTTGAATGTTATTCGAGTGTGGGGGTGTCTGGCATATGTGAAGCTTCCAAATCTGAAGATTCAGAAGCTTGGGGATACATCAGATGGATGTGAAAACGGGTGTCCTAAATGGCGAGCTGACCGAAGAAATTTACATGCAACAACCAGAGGAATTTGTCGTCAAGGATCTTGAAGACAGTCTGCAAGTTGGTAAAAATTTTATACGGTCTTAAACAAGCTCCTAAAATGTGGCATGAGAAGTTTGACAAGGTTATAAGGTCAAATGGCTACAGGGTCAGCGAGACGGACAAGTGTGTTTACACAAAGTTCGCTGATGGAAGAGGTGTAATCGTTTGTCTGTACGTGGACGACATGCTAATCCTAGGTACGGATATAGGCTGTGTCACGAAGACAAAGAAGTTCATCTCAAACAAGTTCAGTATGAAGGACTTGGGGGAAGCTGATGTGATTTTAGGGATCAAGATCATCCGGACAGACACTGGACTAGCGCTGTCACAGTCTCATTATATTGAGAAGATGATCACACGCTACGGGTATCAGGATCTTTCAGGGATCAATATGCCTTACAGGTGTGATCTGAAGTTGAAGCCTAATTCAGAGGAAAGCGTCAGGCAGCTGGAGTACGCAAGCGTTATTGGGAGTTTGATGTATGCTACTACTGCCACAAGGCCTGACATAGCTTTCGCTGTGGGAATGCCGAGTCGTTTTACGAGCAACCCAGGTATTGAGTACTAGAAAGCTGTGAAACGGGTTATGAGATATCTCAAGAAAACTCAGACATGTACTGCACTACAGTGAAGATCCGCCGGTAGTAGAAGGCTTCAGTGATACCAGTTGGTGCTCAGAGTTGGAGAGCGAGAGGTCCACAGGTGAATTTATTTTCACAATGGATGGAGCTGTTATATCGTGGAAGTCGAAGAAGCAGACTATGCTCTCGCGGTCATCCATGGAATCTGAGTTCTTTGCACTTGATACCGCAGCGGAGGAAGCATAGCTTCAGGAGCTCATGTATGATCTTCCAGTGGTTGGGGCGCAAATACCGACAATATCGATATACTGCGACAACCAGGCAACTGCGGCGGTGGCATCAAATGACCTCTTCAACGGGAAAAAGATGATTGTGCGGTTAAAGCACAGGACAGTACACGATCTCATCAAGAGAGGTGTTATTGCAGTGATTGATGTTCGGAGTCAGGAGAACCTGACGGATCCGTTCACCAAGGACCTCAAGCGCCAGTTGGTCGATGACACGGCAAGTAAAATGGGCTTGAAGGCATTCTGATATTGTGTTATTGCATTCCTACCATAAAGTTTTATGCTATTAGTTCAAAGAGAAATATATTAGGTATTTAGCTTTTGGTTCAAGGGAGGACCATTAACTGAAAAAATATCATGAACGGTGGGTACATGTCCTCTGTGGCATGAAGAGGTTACGGACCTACAACCACTGTTGTCTACAATTGTTTTCTGCGAAAAACGGATCCTGTGAGAGTTTGGCTTAAACGTCTTAATGAATTATCAAGCAGAGTGAATGTCTGGTGTGCTTTACAGGAAGCACGGTAGCACATCACTACAAGGAGTGAAATTCTATGCTACAGTGGGGTGACTCCACCATGAGGTTCCCGAAATGGGTAATGCCTCGACTTTGCGAGCCAAGTCACAGCGGCGTAGCACCGCAAATAGGCAGGTAGCCTAATGTTGTATGATGAAATTAAAAAGGGTAGTCAGTACTACAAAGGGGAGGTGTTCCTCATGTTACAGTGGCACGACACCACGATGAGGTACTGGATAGGGGTAAAGCCTCGGTCTTGTAAGCCAAGTCGTTGCGACGTAACACCGCAAGGAAGCCTAAGGCTTCATGCTGGGTAGTATGGCACTACAAAGAGGCCGTGACCTCATGCTTACAGTAGTATGACACTACGATGAGGTTCCCGGTAAGAGGTAAGGCCTCGGCTTTAGGTCATGTCATAGCGGCATAGCACCGCAAGGAAAGCGCAAGACTTCATGCCATGTCTCTTTAATAAAGAACTCACCTATAGTGTATGGACAAAGATAGCAGGCCGTCTCTTGAGGGTAAACTTGTAGACGTCCAAAATTATACACTGAAACCAGGCTGGCACAGGACCTTTAATGTGCAGCCAGAAGCACATGTAACTACATTATGTGAGTGAAAAAAATTTCAGCTATGGTGCAGACTTCAAAGATTAGTCCATTCTTGTATTATAGTCTGTTATTTGACCCATGCGGAAAGATTCAAGTCGTCATCGACATCTCTCCTAATGCATGATGGACAGTTACTGTGGGAAATACTCAAACACATATATTGAGATACGTGGAAAATTGTTGGAGCTTTTCCTTGACATGTAGAGAGCTTGCTCTCAACATACCTAGTGAAGTTTAGTCCCACATTGGAAAAACATCATGAGGTATCTCAACATATATACTTGGTATGTGTTGTTGGGATATGCACATAGGGTGGTGACCCTAATGAGGGAACCATGTGGGTAATTTTACTAGAAGGTAAGGCTAAGACTCCATGGTAAGCTTAATGCTTTTTGCTCTTGGAATTTATTCTATTGGAGCTAAGCCCCGTAGGGGCTTAGCGACTCGGACTCGGGTTCGGACTCGGACTCGGGCTCGGGCTCATGGGCTCATGAGGTGTAATGTGACGTTTTGTTGGCGCACTTTGCACTTAACACGACAGCATCGTTGCTAGGTGCATAGTGCGCTTAAGTTACGCTCGTTGTGCGAGCCTCTTGCGCAGCCGTTCGCGTGCCAGTTCGCGATGCCGATCGCTCTGCCAGATGGCGCGCCAGTTGGCGCAGCCAGATGGTACAGCAGTTTGCGCGACGGTTGGCGCAGGTGGCACAAGTAGCGCGTGTGGCGAAGGTGCGCGTGTTGCGCAGGTGGCGCTGATGGCGCTGTGCGCGCGTTGCGCTAGTGGCCATGTGTGCGCGGTGTGCGTGTTGCGCGCGGTGTGCAGGTTGCGCTATTGACGCTGGGTGCGCGGTGCGCGCGTGGCGCAGTTGGCGTTGTGCGCGTATTTTGCAGGTGGCGCGCGCTGTGCGCCATTTAGCTCAGATCGTGTCTGTGCACGATTGAGCAGTTACAGCATGTTCGGGACGGTTTCTTCCCACATCCCGAACATGTTGCCGTCCGAGGAGTCAGAAGAGCGGAGTTTTCCAAAGTTCTCCGTCGAACTTGCTAGTTCCTGAAAGTTGTTCGTGTGGGACGAATCAAGCTTTGAGCAACGGTGATCATTCATCCCAGCAGGCTATTATTCCATCCATCGCCTGTCATCGCTGCTGCTGCTAACAATTCGATTTGTAACTTCTTTTTAGAAATATTACATTCGTTTGCTGCTATAACGGAACCTTTTTAGATTTTCGTTATCCAGAATCCTCAAAGGATATCTGTCAAGCATCTTTTTGAAGTGTTGCAGCGAAACGTTGTTTTTACAATCGTTTCATTTCTCAGTTTTCCATCGAAAATTACGCCCTGGTACTAACAATACTCTTCCTTACATTTTAATAGCTTCTGAGGTATAATCAAACTAATATTAACATGACCTAAAGACCAACGATATTAAGTAAATCCAAAACATATAAACAAGAGTATATTTCCCATGAGAATCCTCAATCAACTGTGAACCTTCACTAAACCTCCCAACATCAACTGGACTTGCATTAAACTTAAGAGGATAACTATGATGTAAGGCATTCCATGTGAAGGGGAGAAAAGCTTTATGAGAACAAAGGAAACGATAGATGGATCAACGTATTTAATATTTATTTCAAGTCAAAGTGATATGTAAGTCATCTCAATGATGTGCTTACCATATTGACATTAGGAGAGAATAATAATACTCGTTCTAGAAAAAGGTACTATGTGGAGTTTCCGAAGTACCTATTGTAGGGCGTGGCTTTCGCCTCATTTTCAGTATCTCTGGACGAGGGATTATGGCTCCAGAAGCTTCTTGGCCACGAGCAATTCTTACTTTGCTTCCATCTTCCATAAAGCGATACCCGATCTTACAAGGCTTCCTGATTGAGATAATACAAAAAGTATAATGGAAAATGACAAAAAAAAGAGTACAAATGAGTCAAAATACTTCTAGCA
This sequence comes from Iris pallida, assembly GCA_029216955.1. Lineage (NCBI taxonomy): Eukaryota > Viridiplantae > Streptophyta > Magnoliopsida > Asparagales > Iridaceae > Iris > Iris pallida. Next base: position 3,437,024 of record JANAVB010022200.1, read on the forward strand.
AACAATATCAGCACAAATCATACCCGGTGACTGGGTCCATAACTTGCACATTTGAGACATGAAGAGGAGCTTCAACACTGAAGATTCCACCTTCGTGACCTTTACCTTGTTTAATGTGTTTCTTCACCTGAAAAAAAGATTCACATATAATGAATTAATTACCCATATTGATATATAAATTCTGAACACAGAAATCTAACAACTGTTGTTTGCAATTGGAGAAGAAAATTAACCAGTAATGAGAAATTTTTGTCATACCACTTGCACTGAAGCTATTTAGCTTATGTTTAAAGAAAATTAAACCTACATTCAGATCTTAACTGGTATTACAATCATCACAACAATAATGTTCCCTAAAGGCTTTGGTTGGTTAGGGGGAAAGTGAGGGAAAGGAAATTCATGTAGAAACAAAAGCACGTTCGTAATTGGTTCGTAGTATCGGTATCGAAATCAGTATCAGACCATTCCTATGAGTATTGGGATCGTCAGAATCGGCAGTATCGACAGTATCGACGGTTTTGGATCAGAATATCGGATTTTTTGGTATCGGAAAGCAAAAAAATATTAACATTTTAGAGAATATATTTTATACAATTAGACATAATTTTAAGTATTTTCGGTGTTGTTTTGTAGTAGTTTTGAAATTGAATGAAATAGTAGTCACCTGATACATAAGTTTTCTTCTTTTACATGGCTTTACAACCTTACTATGCTTTTACATCATTGTTGATAGATCTTTTTCATTCAATTTTCTTTGTCGAATTGATCGGAAAAGAGACCCCCAATGTCGTTATCGGTCAATATTGGATATACGTCGGCATCGGATCGGGACATGCCAAACCGTATCGGTATCGACAGTATCGGATCGGTATCGGCCGATAATGCAAACTATACTTTGTATTGGATCCTTTTCCTTTTCCTCACTTTCTTTTCAACCAAACACACCACAATGTTTAAGCTTTGGCACAAAAGGTACTAACGGGTGGTATTTCATCATTCATAACTCAATAATTCCTATTTATAGCTTTTGACTGCAGTACTGTCATATTTAGACAGAATGCATTGGCAGCTCATAGCCTCAGATATCTAGTTCAACCTTTACCACTATACTTAACATAAATCTATGTTGCATACATACTCCTCGAGAAAACCGTATTCATGTTACGCAGAATACTTTTCCTCAACACTCAAGGTTCCAAAGGGATCCAAAACAAGGTTGGAAATGAGTTAGCATGATCATGCCAAACATAATCTTCTTTTAGGGCACATGTCAAACATAGCTGAGATATGATTAAAAAAAAAAGTAGCATTTTACGAAGTGAGTGCTTTCTAGAACATTTGGAACCTAGTTACTATCCAAAACTTTCTGCGAAAAACACTCTGTTCTTCATTCTCAACAGGAAAGCATCAAAACCTGCATAAATATAAATATTATTAGGCTTAATTGCACTTTGCTACCCTCAACTATTCCGCCTTTTCAACTTGATACCCTAAATTTATTTTTGTAACAAGTTGATACCTCAACTATTATTTTTTTTCAACTTGATACCTAATTTTTCAAAAAACCCCAAAATGCCCTTATACCTTCCCTCTTTCCTTCTCCCCTCCCCCCCCCCACCCCCACCCCCACTTCGGCCACCCCCTCCCTCCCGCTCCGCCTCCCCTCCGGCCACTCCCCTCTCCCACGTCCGGCCAACCCCCCCCCCCCCCATTCCCGCTTCCGGCTCCACCGCCGCGGCGGCGGCGGCTGCCGCCGCCGTGGCGGCCGACAACGGTGGGGGTAGGGGGGTTGGCCGGACGCGGGAGAGGGGGGTGGCCGGAGGGGAGGCGGAGCGGGAGGGAGGGGGTAGCCGGAGTGGGGGAGGGGGGGTTGAGGCGAGGGGGGGTAATTTTAATGTTTGAGCAGGGGTATTTTCGTCCCAAAAATTTTTTGGGTATCAACTTGTTACAAAAAAAAGTTTAGGACATCAAGTTGAAAAAACGGAATAGTTGAGGGTAGCAAAGTGCAATTAAGCCATATTATTAACATCCAATATAATATGGATATACATGTTTCATGTGCAATTGTAACCGTATCCTATGTCATACCAATATCCTAAGTTTTCAAATGCAATACTCCAATATAATATGTATATACATGTTTCATGTGCATGTGTCCATGCCTATGCAACCTAGAAATAAATTTAATGGAATTGTCTACGTATCAGCTTCAAGTATTTTCAAAATTAAATTTAAATTTTTGTTACAACAGTCATACTATAGCATTACAAAGAACTTGTAATAATATTTTGTATATATTGCAAAAAACTGAAAACATAAATAAGATTTTTTTTTTTTGACATAAAAAGCAAAGATGCTACTAAAATTCCAAATTTGTTACATTGTAAGCTCGCCAAACTCAACCAGCCAGTAACCACAGCCCCAAAACTTACAAAGAACCTCCATTGAGAAGCTCATCTGGTTAGACGAGTCTCGAGATCAAGGAATCAAATAATATCAAAATTTCCAATAGTATACTAGACATGGGGATCGGACCTTGGCCTCTTCATCCACACCAAATATTAGTTACCACCTAGGCTAATCCAATCTCTTGTCATACTTTCAATATAAATAAACCTCGTATTGAATAGATAACGGGTTTGTCCCAAGTCTAACTTGGTTGGACTTGGTTTTGGTCAAACGCCAACAATCCACCACATATTTCAATTTGAGTGTTCCTTATATAGATAATGTTTGTTTTTAAGGATAGATGTCACATATGACTCTGAATCTTCCGTCATTAGGCAAAGGTATAGTATAATACCTAAAGGACTAAGCTTTGAATTAAATACCATTACTATACTTCTGATACTCACAAATGCTGGCGCTCAAAAACGTCAAAATTTCAATCCCCCGACCTCCAAACCTCTCATGATATATTGTCCGTGGCACGAAGCGCCCCCCCCCCCCCCCCCCCCCAAGGGAGTTCCGCTGCCGGTCATCAGACGGGGTCGAGGGAGCAGCGCCCCACGTAAGGGTGCGGGGCAAAGCCCCTGTTATATTTTCTTGTTTACCTCGCTTAAGAAAGGGGGGAAAAAATCAATTTCCCGCCACATGAAAAAGACAAACAACCCCGCTAGAAGCTCTCTCCAATGGCCATGGGTAGCAGACAAACGACCTTTTGTTGCTCCAGACACAAAAAGCAAACAAATAGCATTAAGCTGCTCCCGCAGTAGGAAGCCATCCAACATCAAGTGTTAGACTGCTCTCGCTGCGGGAAGCCATCAAGTGTTAGACTGCTCTCGCTGCTAGAAGCAGCACTCAGTGTGACGCTCCAACTAACATGCAGTCGTCAGTCCTACCACGTCACGTCAACCCCATCACGTCGGATGCGTGCGTCATGTCAGATGCATGCGTCACGTCACGTCAGTCGCGTTCGTACGGCTGGCGTTAAATGTCTTCCCACGGTTGGAAGAAGCAGCTTCCCGCACGAATTCAACTGCAAGCCTTGTCTATAAATAGCTAACTTCATGGTTGAAACTAGGTCTTCTCTCTCCACAAGATTTTCCTTTGCCACCAAGTAAAGCTGCTGCTTCTTCATTGGGTCTACTACGTCCTCGCAATCTCCAGTAGATGTGCCATTAAAGAACACTCGTCCACGCGACGTCAGATCGTCAACAGAACAAAGTAATCACGTATCGATCAGGCCTCCATCGCCACACTTTTCCAGAAATATTTTGTAAGAGAATTTCTCTTGTATTTACACACTTAGCAAGAGTTGTAATATCAATTCTTTACAAACACAAGAAGAGAGAGATCATTGTATATTATTTACTTTTTCTACGAAAACAAACAAACATCTCAACAAAGCCATGTGCTGACATGGTATTTCAGTATATGCATACTTTTAGGTGAGTTTTGTTTCAATTGTCAGCATAAGGCTACATGTTTTTTTGCGGTGTTACTCCGCTATGACATGGGTTATGTCCGAGGTCTACCTACCTCAAGTGGTGTCATACCATTGTAGCATGAGGTTTAAGTCTCTTCTAGTGTTGTACTACAAACATGAGCTCTATTGCTTTTTTCGTGCCCCCTACAGTGACATGAATTTAGTATCTCAAGGCCGGTCCGATGTTTTTAAAGGCCCTAGGTGAAGACTGAGAATGAGGCCCCTCGTTACAAAATCCAGATTTTTTTTACTTTGCACTTAAGTATCACAATCAAAAGATTAAACTTGATTAAAAAGTTGATAACCAAGATAAGAAATACACATTTCAATAAAAAATAAACAATTCACATCAATTCAAATTTTATTTAAAGGTACAACGTTTAAGACAAGATTCAAATCCAGTAAAATAAAACAGAGAAGTCTAAAGGGTGAAACACCTACTACAAAATGGTATATCACTTTGAAAAAGAAAAAAAGGGCGTAGCACCTTTACAATAGTACTTAATACAAAAAAAAGCCCGGCTCACAAGCTTTTCAGCAAGCTAAACTCGAGACTGCTCGTGAATAACTAGGCTCGTTACCACCACTACTTATAATTGTTTGTCAATTCGACTAAATATGAAGTTGTGTTCCTCGTAAAAATAGTATCACTATACTAGCTAAGCAAACAAAAGGTGGATCTTCCAATACATTAGTGTGCATAAAAATTGATACATTAACAAGATTCTTATTTTTATTTACCAAATTAATATAGCCCCAAACTAAACAAGGGAATCTACTTCTATTTGTTAACACATTGGACTAAACACAAACAAGTAGGCCAAGAAATCCTCACCTCCCTACAGAGACATAACGGTCGACGGAGTCTATTTCGAACGACAAATCCTCGAGCCCTCGATAATGGTACACTGCTTGAGCGCCTGCATCTACCAAGCATTCTCAAGCTGGTGCGGCGACTCGTCAAGAATAGTCACATTTTTTGGGTCGACGTGCACATGCTTGAAAATCTCCAGCCCGGTGAACTCAGTCCCCCCGCTGACATCCACTACCTTCATCCACGCGTCATCCACACCCAGGATGTCATCCCACATGTCCTCGGTCTAGTGGCCGGGGTTGATGGAGTGCAGACGACGGAGAGGAACCGATAGAACCAGAAGGCCTCATATGCTTGTGCTGGATGAACCTGGACTGGGACGCCTTTGTTGGTTTATAGATAAAAGGAGAAGAAGAAAGTAGGAGCGTGAAGAAGTGGAAGCGTCGGTCACCTAGGGATTGGGTTTCAGTTAGTTATTTACTAAAGTTTTTGCTATTATTGTTTCTTTTTTTGTTTAGAAAGGAATGTTTGAGGGCTTTTGTTGTTCTTTTACTTAGTAAAGGCTATTGGACTATTAGGCCGAGCACTATAACATACACAATATATATCCAACCTAACAAATACTTGAGCACTTTCTTGAATCGGCAAATCTTGGGCCCTGGGCAGTCACCCCTTTTGCCCCGACCTAAGGTCGAACCTGTAGTATCCTAGAGGTGAAGTCCTCTTGTAGTGTCACTCTACCCGTGCTTTCTGTCAAGTACCAAGCATTTGCCAAAGCTTAAGATTCATTAAGGTTTTTAGCCAACCTTCAACAAGAATTGCATTTTTAAGAAGCAATAACATTTCTGCATAGACTCAAAAGATGTGTCTTATGGACCAATCCAATATCCTTGACTTTGACATGTCTGTAGTCCTTCTTCGAACCAAAAATGCATTGTTTAATAGATTTTTTGAACTAATGGCAAACACTTTATTGTAGAATTACATAGTAAAATAGATCATATCTCTCAAGCCCATTTCTCTGTTGAATCATCAACTAGCCAGCGCTTGAGACCCTTGGTGAAGGGATTTGTCAAATTCTTATAACTCCGTACGTCAATCACTGCAATGGCACTATGCGTTATGCACTTATTCTATGAGGTATGAAGTAGTCTAACAATCATCTTCTTGCCATTAAAGAGGAAGTTTGATGCTACTGTTGTGATTGCTTTGTTGTCACAGTATATCGACATAGCTGAAATCTGAGTTCCTATCGGTTGGAGGTTAAACATAAGTTTCCTTAGCTGCTGCAGCTGTTGCAAGTGCATAGAATTCAAACTCCATAAATGAGTATGAGAATAGTGTTTGCCATTTTGACGTCCATGATATGACAGCTCCTCAAAAAAAAAAATCCTCTACTAGACATCTAACTCTCCTTTTCAGAACACCAACTGGTATTACTAAATTCTTCTACTATGGTGGGATACCTATCATAGTGTAATGCATACTTCATAGTCTTCTTAAGATAACTCATGACTCTTTATTGCTTTTTAGTATTCCACCGGAACTGCTAATGAATCTGCTCAACCTTCATATTGTAAATGTTATATATGGCCTTATGCAGCTCATAGTATACATCAAACTAATGCTGTAGTAGTCCAATGGTATTCCCTTCATTTGGCTTCAGTTTTTATCACAACTGTATGGACTATATATCCCAAGAACTTCATGATATTCATTCCTAGCGAGCATCTTCTCCCAGAGAGTGAGCTTGAGACAATGCAAGATTTGCCTGTCTTGATTATCTTGATCCCAAGGATCACATAATCATCTCTCGTCTTTCATGCTAAATTTTGAATAAAGAAACTCCTTGGTTCCTAGGATCGTCTTTATGTCAGTACCTAGGATGAGCAAGTCGTCTATATAGAGACAAACGATCACTCCTCTACCATCAACAAACTAGATACATTTGTAAGTGAGTGAGTCTTACTTTGTATCCGTTCAATCTAATAACTATATTGAACTTCTCGTGCCAGAGTGCCAGAGTTTGGATGCTTGCTTCAAACCGTAGAGTAGTTTTACCAACTTTGTAGACTTTGTCTTCAAGTCTTTTGACCGCAAAGTCCTGGTTGATGCATGTAGATTTCTTCTATTAGGTAGCCATTCAAGAATGTCATCTTCATGTGCATCTAATGGATAATCATCTTGTGAATTGAGGCTAGTGCAATCAGCATTATAATAGAAGGCATTCTGGCGATTGGAGCATAAGTGTCATAGTAGTCGATCTCCTACTTCTGAGATAATCCCTTTACAACTAATATGGCTTTGAACTTGTCATAGTTCCATCAGCTCTCATCTTATTTTTGAAGATTCATTTGCATCCAATGGGTCTTGCTCCTTCATAAAGATCGACTAGCACCCAAGTGTTGATAGATCATATAGGGTCGATATTATCGTCGATGGCTTCCTTCTTAATACCACTTTGTGTCCTAAAACTGGACTCGAACCAAATAGAACGGCCCCTTTGGGGACTGCATGAGCTTCAGAAATTTAGTGTCAAAATAGTATACTAGACATGGGAATTGAACCTTGACCTCTTCATCCACACCAATACTAATACCACCTAGGCCAATCCAATCTCCTGTCATATTTTCAATATAAATAAATCTCATAATGAAATAGACAAACAACGAGTTTGTCCTAAAGTGTAACTTGGTTGGAGATAGGTTATGATCAAACCCCAAAAAGTATTATTAACTAATTTGATTACTATATCATCGCTCTTGACCGGTGCATCTATTGGTCTACATTGCACATGTCCAAACCATCAGAGACGATTTCATATCGTCTTATCTTCAATTGGAGCTAACTCCAACTTCCCATGAATACAATCATTTCTTAGCATTCTCATTTCAACTATGCTCTCTTTTTTAAAAAAATTCGTATGTCGGACATTTAACCTTATTCATATATATATATTTACAAAATTGAATAGTAATTCCAAAACAAAATTCCAACAAAAAAAGTATAGTAGCACCTCAACCCATCAGGAAAAAAAAAAATCAAGAACACAAAACTTTTATATTCTCACCAGATTCTTTCCTTCCACGATGACGCGGTTCTGAGAGCGGATGACCCGCTTGATCATGCCCGTCTCCCCTTTGTCCTTCCCTCTGATGATCATAACCTGTATAGTAATAAATACATAAATTCACACATACATACATGATTTCTTTCTATATGCAAATTTAGGAAAGAATGAAAAATGAAATATATATATATAGAGAGAGAGAGAGGGAGAGAGAGAGGGAGAGAGAGAGAATTACTGACACTGTCGCCTCTGAGAATTTTCCATTTCTCAATCAGCTTCTGAGCCGCCTTCCACCCCATTCTCCTCCCACCAACAGCCCTCTCCTCTAATGCTTAAAACCCTTCTTTAGTTTTCTTTAGTTAGGACTTTTTAATCCTTACGGGTCGGATCCTAAAACATAGAGGATCAGGATTTGAAGTCCCAGACCCGTACTCATTCAATTATATGTTGTGGATCTGTCTGGGTCAAAGTCAGGATCCAGAGGCTATGTCCTCTACAAGAGAGCAAATCTAGTGTGCCCATCTGTTGAAACTCCTATAAAAATACGAATTCCATTGACTGTTGAGATTATTTTTTTAAAAATAAATCACTGAATCCTGCATTTGATAGGAGTGTGGATATATATTATTTTTAAAAAATAAATCAGTGAATCCTACATTTTATAGGAGTGTGGATATATATTATTTTTTAAAAATAAATCAGTGAATCATGCATTTTATAGGAGTGTGGATATATTTGATACACAAAAAATGAGAACAGCATATCCGTCTCCGTCTCTACAAAAAAATCAGTGACTCAAGTCGAAATATTTTCACTGCGATTGACGCAAAAGAAAAAACAATAAGATCATATAACTTTTGCTTCCATCTTTATAGCTCTTACGATGGATTTGAGCCCATGTCGGAGTTGGGTATAATCTTTGTAGGCTAGAATCGTGAAGGATGGGATCTTGGTCAGTAGAGTGCCTATCCATTCAGCACATGCACTAATTCAGCCAATGAACGAACTGGATCCTAGCCGTTGGATACAGTTTAAGTTAATAGAGGTGGTTACGATTCCATTCAGCACATGCACTAATTTATGCTAAAATTTCTTTCTCCATTCCCCCTCCCTTACAAGATTCTTATGTCATGTTTGGTTCACATAATCAGGACATCCGGAAAAAAAAAAAAAAAGTCATTTATTTTCTGTGTTTGAATGTTAAAGAAAATGAGTAGAAAATAAAATTATTTTCCAAAAGGAAGAAAAATATGAGAGAAAATGACTCTCCCAATCCATCTAAGGTTTCATTTTTTCTATAAGGATTTAATTGTGCTTCTAATTTTTGTAATTTTTTTGAACACGGAATATAGATTAATTGGAACTAGCATATGTGCACGTCCCTTGCACATATTTTAACATTTCTTAATTAGTTTAGGAAGACTCTTTAGGAAGACCAAAGGGTAGTCTTCCTAATTACTAAGTTGTCCTTATTAAAATTAATAAACTATTTTTAATTAGTATAAGTATGTAAGGATATTTTTGAAATTCAAAAGTTTTACCATCTAAGTTTTCCTATTATGTAGTAGAATAGATTATAATTTTTCAAATAAAAAATCGTAAAGAATCGAATTGATTTCCTTTTCTGGGGGCCTAGTGGTGGTCGTCCCAAAGCAAGGCCTAGGATCCTCCTACACTTCCCTCCTCTTTTGGCTTTTGCACCTCTACATCAGCTTGAATCCATCCACCAAACCCCTCTGCATTTATATAGTTTTTATTTGCACATGTTAGATACAATTCCTCAAAGAAACTATGTCGTGGTGTTTTGTGTTGCAGCTCTCCTGTGTAGTGTCGTGCTGGCTTCAACCCATAATTTATATTCTCGAAGAATTTTTTTTTTTTTTGGGAGAAGAGTTATATTTAAAATAAAAAAAAAAAGCCGCTAGGTTGTCTGCAGGGGTGAGAGCAACGGTTCGATTCGGTTCAAATCGAACCGGTAATAGTAAAACCGAACATGAACCGAACCGGCCAAATTGAAAACCGCACCGAACCGATTTACTTCAAAACCGAACTTGAACCGAACCGAAATAAATCGGTTCGGTTTATCGGTTCATTCGGTTCGTGGGCTTTCATATAATGGGCCGGCCCATTACAATTTAACATTAAAATTATTCAAAGTCCATCATCCAAAAAAAAAAAAAAAGGTAAATATAGTATCAGCTACGTCTCTATATTATTCAAAGTCCATCATCCAATTTAACATTCAAAGGCCAGGCTGCTAACTGCTTCAACAAGAAAAAAAAGGCAACAACAAGAAATGCAGTATCAGGCTATCAGCTACATCTCTATATAGCTCACTTTCCCATATCCATCTCAACTCAAAACAGAAAGGTAAATATAGTTTGCAACACAGCAATGGATGTCGAACTTGTCTTTCAATGAGAAACTTCTACAGTTATACTACTAATGTCTAAATGAACAATGCAAAATACTGAGTTCTCTTAGCCAAGCCTCCTTGAGAGTTGAGAGGGGGGGATGCTCCAGCAGGTTCCTGTTCCAGTTCCAGTTCTAGTTCTGACCCTGGGGCTGGATTCATTTCCATCTGCACTACATTTTCAGCGCTTGACTGAATACTCTCCTGACCTACAGCAGTATTATATACATATTAGCTAACTTCAATGTCATTTCATACCGTCTTTGTGGGAAAATTTACAGCAGGGGTGGTTTACATAGTTTACCATTGGGCATCGACGTTCCAAAAGGATGCAATTGATTCAATTCCACTGACAGAGCTGCATCCTGCATGCACCAGAAATAGAAGACAAGAAGGAAAGAAAGTATAATATGGCTCAGATGGCTTATTTATGCATCATAGACTGATAGTATGATGCCATGTAGTATCAATTACACACTTTCTCAAGCCGTAATCATCATTGCCACTTCTAGTTTAATATGTTAGTAAAATTTTCAAGAAAACCAATAAATAACTATTCACAAAATGGCTGCAGTTCATGCACAAATGGCTGCAACAATTGCCTCGCCACTAGCTGCATTGAATGCCACGCCACTGCAAACAGAGAGCTTGTCATGCACAAATGGCTGCAGTTCATGCACAAATGGAATATTACAAACAGAGTAGAAGCAGTAAACTAAAGAGCATATCATGCACACAACACAAGAGCATAGTAAATGGAATTACATACTGCTAGTAGCAGCAGTAAAGAGCACACCAGTTCTTTGACTCCAAAATTAATAGAGTAAACTAAAGAGCATAATTAGGTTTTTCCACCAAAATGACAGAGTAATCAGTATCCAGCATAGAGCGTAGCAGACAAAATAACATTCCCACAGAGTTCAAATAGAATATTACAGACATTTAACATTTGTTCCCAAGTAATCAAACCTCGCTTGTTGATGTTGACGCCACAGTTAACCTACCCAAATCTAATGATAAGAACAAATAAATGAACAAGTTAAAACACAACTACTACGAAATTGGAAAATGTAATACAAGTTATAAAAATTAAATTACCCATTTCAAGTTTGTAGACGTCCTCAAAATCCTCTTCAATAATAGACACAACGGGTCGATCCGAAGGCCCCATAAACCAATCTTGACAACAAATAAGTGCTTGAACAATTTTTGGAGTCAAAGAGCTCCTATAAGCATCAAGGACACGACCACCCGTACTAAAAGCCGACTCGGAAGCTACGGTAGATATGGGAACGACCAAGACATCTCTAGCCATCTTTGAGAGAATCGGAAAACGAGGAGAATTAAGCTTCCACCATCCCAAAAGATTAAAATCATCACTTTCATCATCATCATCATCATCCACGGTACTCTCATCTAGATAACGGTCAAGCTCTGATTTAGTATCACCACCTCCCAATTCCATCTTATGCTTCTTGAATTGGACCTTCATGAACTTTTTCAATTGCAATTAAGGATGCCACCGGCTGATTTTCACCAGGAGTTTGAACTCTATCACTAGAAGTGTCACCAACTTGAGAAGTGCTAATGTTTTTGTACTCATTAAACATAGAGTACGCAACGATTTTCACTTTCTTTTTCATGGAATCGCTCTTTTCCACACCATACGTTGATCAAAAGCATACTCCACGTACTCCAACTTATGTCTTGGATCAAGAATTGGTGCAATAAATATAATCATATTCATCTTTTCGATATCCCCCCAATACTTATCATACTTCTCCCTCATTTTATCGGCCATGGTAGCTAAGTCAAAGTCACTACTCTCTTTTGAAGTGCGCAATAGAATATCAATTGATGTAATTTCATCAAAAAAGTTATTGCAAGTGACATACAAGGAACCAGAGATACGCTTTGTGAGTTCATAAAAGTGTTCAAGAAAAGTGCATAATCTTCTTGCATTAGACCAATATTCTTCATCAGTAGGATACCCACCATCCTCCGCTAGCTCTACTTTGAACCATGGATCAATAGATGCAAATCTCTCAAAGGTACTCTCAAACCTTTGAGCCGTGTCTAACATAAGAAATATAGAATTCCAACGGGTGCTCACATCAAGACACAATAACTTCTTGCTTTGTATCTTTTCAGCTTCAACACACTCCTTAAATTTCTGGAATCTACTAGGAGAGTGTCTCACATATCTTACTGTATTTCTAACACGAGAAACCGATGAAGACATCAACTTCAAACCGTCAACCACAACGAGATTTACAATATGAGCGATGCATCTCATATGTAAATACTTGCAATTAAGAATGCTATTTCCCCAATTTTGTATTTTCTTACTCAAATAAGAAATAGCAACATCGTTAGAACTAGCATTATCAACTGTGATAATAAATACCCTATCAATACCCCAATCAAGCAAACATGTCTCTACCGCTTTCCCGATGGCCTCCCCTTTATGACTGGAAATTTGACAAAAATTTATAATTTTTTTCTTCAATTCCCAGTCATCATTTATGTAATGTACTGTAAGACACATGTAATTTATCTTCTATAACGATGTCTATGAATCCGTAGTTAGACAAACTATTTGTTTAGACTCTCTCAAAAATGTTTTGAACTTACTCTTTTCAATAGAGTAAATATCGAAACAATCTCGTGCCACGGTCCACCTCGATGGAATACGAAAGATTGGACACGCAACACTCATAAAGTTTCTAAAACCTTCACATTCAACCATCCGAAACGGAAGCTCATTAATAATCACCATATGTGTCAAAGCTTTTCTAACTTCATCTTGATTAAATTTCCAACTAGTTAGTATCTTATTCGTGCCCTTTGCATTTGGTTGCAAGTTTAGTATTGACTGAGTAGAGTCATGGTTTCTTGGATTCAAAGGACATGCAATCCAATGATTTTTTACAGTGGTTGTCCCGTTTAATTTGCTTATATGACAATGATATTCTTTCTTACAATGCTTGCAACTAGCTTTTGGACGACCTTCCGCATCCAAAAAACTATTAAAATCTATCCAAAAACGCTGCCCGTTTTTTGTTAGATTTTCTAGTAACCCGAAGACTCATATTAGAATTGGAGATTGGCTCATTAGTGGCCTGAGAACTAACTGGTGGCTGAGGTGGATCACCTTCGTGCGACATCTAAAAAATAAACTATGCTATCAAAATAGGAACTACAAATATGAAATTTCATAAAAATGTAGAAATACGCACATTGCACGAATATAAAGTTGTTGCCATTGATGGAAGCTACCTAACAAACATCACATAATTAAATTATAACCTGTCTAACCTTGACCTAACCCTAACGGTTGTGATTTTAAGAAAAGTTGCAAACAACAAACTTCAACTTCTAGACAAACACTGCAAACTGCAAGTGCAAGCTAAAATTATACTGTGCAAACTGCAACATATTAACTAAGTATAAACCCAGCAACATATTAACTAAACTGACATGTCCCTGTGCACTAAACCCAGTAACAATGCAATTATGCAAGTATAACCCAACATATTATAAAACTGCAAACTGTAAACTGTAAACACTGATTCATGGTCTGCTTTATAAAACACATATTATAAAACTGTAAACTGATTTATAAAACTGCAAACTGCAAACTGATTTATAAAACACATATTATAAAACTGCAAACTGCTAAAATTATACTGTGTAAACACTGATTCATGTCCCTGGATTAACAATGCATTTTATTGCACATTGCTTTCTTTTTCCCTCATTTTTTTTGCATTGGCAAATTTTGGCAGCAAACATAGCAAGCAAACATAGAATTGGCAAATTTTGGCAGCTAACAGAGAATTTTTTTTCCTCTTTTTTTTTTTTGCATTGGCAAATTTTGGCAGCAAACATAGCAAGCAACCCTGCAACTTTTCCATACTAAAGACTCGGACCAATATTTCGAGAGACTGGTTAGGAAAAAAATAACTTACAGTGAGTTCAGACAGCACAGCAAGACAGCAAGTGAGCAAGGGACCTGAACCAGCCATGAATCATAAAGAAAAATACGAAAAAATTAGGGAAAAAATTAATTTAATCAATAATTTACTGTAAAAAATTAAAAACGAGAGAGAAAGTAAAAATTTACTGTAAAAAAATAATTTACTGTAAAAATTTAGTTACTTTCTTACCAAATCTAGGTCATATGAGTGACGCCCGGTCCCCTTTGAGATATAGGTTAGATCTGAAAGATCTAGGTCCGATCTTTACAGATCTAGGTCAGATGACTCCGATCTTTACAGATCTTTAGAGATCTAGGTCAGAGACTCAGATGTAGATGAGATCGACCCTACGGGAGTCGGGAGAGGCAGCGGTGGGGTCTAGAGAACTGGTGGTTGAGCAGTAAAGAGAGAGAGTGGCAGCGGTGGAGACTGGAGAGTGACGAGAGTCTCGACGAGAGCAGGAGAGAGAGAGAGACTCAGAGAGGGTTCTTCTCGACGAGAGCAAGAGAGAGAGAGAGGCTCAGAGTGAAGAGAGGGTTCTCGATGGAAAGAGAAGCAGCAGGTGAGTGGAGTGGTGAGAATGAGTAGCAGGAGAGAGAAAGTAAGCGGCTGGGAGACTTTTATATTTAGGATTTTTTGGGAGGGGTATTTTAGTAATTTACTAATTAAGAAATAAAAATAAATCGGTTTTCGGTTCGGGTCGGGAACCGTTTTCCCAACCCGTAACCCGAACCGATAGGGGTGTAAATCGGACGGACGGACACGGACAGTGGACTGTCCGTGTTCGGTCCATAAATAAAAATGAGTTCGGACGGACGAACACGGACATTCCACTGTTCGAGTTCGGACCGGACGGACACGGACAACCATTGTTCGTTAATTCAATCGGACGGTCCGCGGACAAAATAAATATATTGTCAAAGTTGTTATTTTATCAAAATACTTCGATAGTTGGTACAAAAAATAAAGTTGAAAGAAAAGACAACTGAAGTTTATAGAATAAAACAAACAATGGTAAAAGATTAATGAAAATTAAGACTGAACAACCAAAAATTGATGCGAAACCAAAATAATACGACATAATTGATGCAAAACTAAAATGAGTCTCCACTATCGGACGGTCCGCGGACAAATTCGGACCGGACATGGGCATGACCGTGTCCGGATCCGATTTTTAAACGGACCAAAAAAAATGTCCAAGCTCTGTTCGTTAATTCAATCGGACGGCCACGGTCGAACCATTTATCGAGCCGGACACGTACGGACAACGGACTACTTTGTCCATTTTACAGCCCTACGAACCGATAACCGTTTATTTACTTTCTAATAACCGAGCCCCGACCCGTTTGCAAAAAAATCGACCCGAAAGTTCTAAACGGGTCGGGTCGGGTCGGGTCGGTTCGGTTTCGGTGGAAAAACCGAAATCTGCTCACTCCTAGTTGTCTGTCCCAAGGCCGCTTTGCTTCTTTTGGTTGGCAGAAAGGAAAATAAAGAAAATTAATTCTTTACTTTTTTTCTTTAAAAAATTATAATTACAATCAATTTTTTTTTCGGTGTTCGAAAATATCAAAGAAATTGAGAGGAAAGTGAATCCCTAGAAAGGAAAAATAAATCATTGAGTTGATGGGAGGAATTATTTTTCCCCTATTTTTTGCTCTTGGGAATCAAATTTATTTCCTCCTCGTTTAGCTTGGTATCCAAACTAAAGAAATCAATCACTTTCCTTTTCCAAGGTTCCAATTCCACAAACCAGATGTAGCCTAAGGTCTCGTTTTGTTCGCGGAATGGAAGGGAAAGAAAATCAATTCATTGGCATTTCCTTTCCTTTGGAAAATTACAATTTCTATTGATTTTCTTTTCCGATGTTTGGAAATGCCAAGAAATTTGGAAAGAAAAATGAATACTTCAATGTGAGAAAGTAATTCATTGCTTTGATGGATGAAATCACTTTCTTCTCTAATTTTTCTTCCATTGGAATCACTTTCCTTTCCTCCTAAATTTCTTTTGGCACCCAAACATAGAAAAGTAATCACTTTCCTTTTCCAACTCGATGATTCTGCGAACCAAACGAGGCCTTAGGGTGTGATCGCGGTGTGATCGCGCTGACATACGGCCACGTTGTGTCCAACCATTGGCTCCTAGGCTCGCGGTGGGCAACTAGTAGGAAGGCCAGCCATATGTTGTCAGCTTGAAACTTTCACTTCATATCAGATCGCTAATAAAACGAAAGAATAATGTTTCTCCCTCGGTGCCAAACTATGCTCTGCTTCAACAAATGAGAGTTTTCGGTGGAACTCTCCTTCATAGCGTCGCAATGTTAAGGGGTTGCATCTCATAGTTGGCCAGCTAGATCGTTCTTCCAGGAAACCATTACTTGTCTCCGGTACTTGACCTGGTGGTACAAAACCACAATCTCATCAATGGTTTGGCGATGATTTCATGGAGTTCTGGAAAAGAAAGCATTACTTCAAAAGAAAGCATTACTTCAGATTGCTGCAGGGCACGACTTCGTAGCTGAAGTTAACTGCGCCTAAGCATGAACCAACTTCAAAAGATTAAAAAATTAGGAAATTATTAAGGACAATCCACAAAATAATATGGACTATCACATGTTAAGGGACGACACACTTAAGTTAAAAATTTGTTAAGGGGGTAAAATAAAATTTGTTAGAAGAGAACATGCCATCTTAAACACATATTTTTCTCCTCTCACAAATTTTTTTATTCCTCTTGCAACATCTTTCTCTCTCAAATATCATTATTGTTGGTTTCAAACTCCATTATAAAATTTTAGAAATTATGATAATCGAATTGGAAACGACATAGGGCTGATAATCTTAGAATAGAGAAATATAAACTCATCTAATAAAAAAGGTGACACAACCAGTAATTTAGGTATAAAAAAAGACCATATTTTTTCAATTGTCATATATTCATTTTATAAAAGAAATTTTGTACTTTGGAATTTGGAAAGTTGTTTTTTATATGTTGATGTCATGAACTATTGAACAATATAACTTTCATATTATTTTTTCAAAATACATTAGTTTAAAGAAAAATACTATTAATCCTTACAAAATATTTTTTTAAATTATTCATCCTTATGTGACAGCAGACATCAGGGGCGGATCTACATAGGGCCTAAGAAGTAGGGCTGTGCACAATTAAGTCAAACCGACCAAATCGAACCAAGCCAAACCGAACCGATTGGTTTTAAATCGAACCGATGGTTCGGTTGGTTTGGTTCGACTTCAATTTTTTTTCAAAACCGACCGGTTCGGTTCGGTTCACGGTTTGGTTATGCCAAAAACCGTCTAAACCGAACCGAACCGAACAAAATCCTTGTTAAATAATTAGGGTTGGCCGGTTGGGTATGGGCTCATTGGGTTGTATTATACAGGTTTGGTTCATTTATTCGCATCACAACCATTTATCAAGTTAAAGTTGAAAGAGCTCTCTCTCTCTCTCTAGTCTCAAAGAGGAGTGCTGGCGGCTCCTATTCTTTTCTAATTGCTCATGTGCACATGAAAGGGACTATTGGTTGAATGTATATGATTTTTTTTTTATGTATAATTGGCATTTTTCTCCACCTGCAAAGCGCAAATTGAATTGAAGCTGCTGAATTGTATTTACTGTTTCAAAGTGGCAAAGTGGAAGTTGACCGAGGTTTCACAAAAGAAAAAACATACAGTCCAATTTTTTATGTGATCAAAACCGACCAAGTCGAACCGATCCAAACCGAACCAAGTCGGTCGGTTTTAAAACCGAACCGACCATTTGGTTGGTTTGGTTTGGTTTTGTTTATTTTCAAACCGATTAACTTCGGTTCGACTTCGGTTGGGACCAAATAGGTCGACCACCGACCGATGCACATCCCTACCAAGAAGGGTCCACGGCCCCCCCAATTTTTTAAAAAAATGTTGATTACTATATAGATTTTTTTTTTACCTGTTTATAATATATATTAGTTTGATCCTTTCATATACAAAGAACAAGCTAGCTCAAGTGGTAATGCTTTAGGCTTTCAATTTAGAGGTTACAAGTTCAAACCTCACCTCTCATCACTTTATTAAATATTTTACATATTTTAGGAAAATAATTTATTTATAATATTTTTCTTCCTCTTTTGTAACAATTTAAAAATATTGTATTTTTTTGCTCATTCTTGTTTGAGTTTTAATATATCTTTTGCTATTGAAATCCAATTAACATGACAACTTTAAGAATTTTTATATGTAGTAGCACGGCCTCTCCATAATTTTAATCCTGACTGACGTGACATCTTACATAGTAAAATTTAAATTTAAATTAATATTAAAATTTAAATTTTAATTAATATAGTATAGTATTAGCAGTTGTAATTATATTTTTTGATAAGAATATAAATAAAGAAAATAAAAACTCCCAAAATCAATTTAGGATGTTTATAAAATATCCAAAGTTACACACAATAAATTTTTTTGGAGCTTTTGAGCCAACCAAAATCAGTGACTCAATTTTTTTTAACAAACTCGATTTCTTTCAAACACTTCATAAACGATCGATCGAAAATTTTCTCAAAACCGGTAAAAATACGATTGTCAAGTAGACCCTAAAAGTAGTGTTTACTATTTTTGGTCCCTAAACATGAACCATAAATTACTGAAGCTCTTTGCAAAAGATAGGTCCTCCGAAATTCCAGAAAAAAATAGAGATAAAAAAAAAAAAAAAAAACTGAAAAAGAAAAGAAAAGAAAATAGAAAGAGACGGGCGGATATATTATACTGACGAGTTTCTCGGCTATTTTTTCTCTCTCTCTCTCTTACACTCCCCGGTCACGTGACCGACCGACCCTCCATTCATTCCTTCTTTGCCGATGGCTTGCTCCATCCGTCTCTCTATATAAA
This sequence comes from Iris pallida, assembly GCA_029216955.1. Taxonomy (NCBI): domain Eukaryota; kingdom Viridiplantae; phylum Streptophyta; class Magnoliopsida; order Asparagales; family Iridaceae; genus Iris; species Iris pallida. Next base: position 3,456,115 of record JANAVB010022200.1, read on the forward strand.
TAATCACCGAGAACTTTGCCATTTGCCACTCTCCATCCAAATCTCCTTTTTTATTTTGTAAGTCTCTCTTTCCTTTTCTTGAATTTTGTGACGTTTGGATCTCTCTAATTTCGTTGATTTGACCTAACTCTCATAAAAATGCATTTTTGCGTTGGATCTCATAGAGATCTCCAGCATATAGATCTGCATCTCCTTTTTTTTTTTTTTTTTTACATTTTGTGTTGTATGGATGGATCTTCACTTGATCTGGACTTCAATCACCAGCTAAAGTTGACTAATGATTGTTTGCAAATTTTCTCCAGAAATACTTCAAAAAAGAAAAAAAAAAAAAAAATCACTGGCGTAGTATCTCTGGGCTTTGCGTATTTCATAGTTTAGATCTGATCAAGATGATGGGTCGGTTCGTAATTTGGAGGATTTCCAATGAGATCTTGATTATTGAGATGTAGCTTGTGTAGAGATTTTTTTTTTCCAATTATAGGAAATTATTATAATTTTGTCTTACTAGTTAAGTAGGATTGCTGAATCGCAAGCTTTCTGATATGTTGATCTAATTTTCCGGTTTATTTAGCTTGAAAAAAAAAATCGGTGATCGTTTCTGTTTCGGGCATGTATCGGACACTCCATGGACACTCCAAAATCCATGCTGCGATTTCGGGGTGTGGTACTAGTGTCCGTTCAACTTAGTTAAGTACTTACTAGTATTTGATCAGACATATTGGATTGGTTCACATAGGAGTAACTCTAGATCAGTCAGCACTGGACATGCTTTCTTATGCTCCATAGCCGACCTGGTCTGATGGGAGAAGGCTTGGGTGAGGATGAGTATTATTATGCAACTTCTACTTGGTCGAGACTCAAATGCCACCTTACTATAAGTAAAATATATTTTCATTTTATTTGAAATTAGATAGGTGGTCCGTTTGATTGTTTGATCTGTTTGATTGCATATTGATATATGGTTCAATTAGATGTCCATTTAATCCTTGAACTGTTTTTTTTAATTTTGATTGAGGAGATCTTATCCGACAGTAGGATCAAATAATGTCATGACTTATGCTGAGGACATTTTATCCGAAGAAGTGACATGCTATTAAAATGTAACACGCAAACGCGCACAGATGCTTCTTGGTCAGGATATGGATACATATGTCCAGTACCTTATGGATATGGTTTTCACTGTAAAATTGAAGAAAACTTTCACAATTACATGAATTGAATCTGCTGATTTAATTATACTTTGCTGTTTCGGAAAAATTCATCGCTGATGAATAAAACATATTTCGGTTCTATTTCAAAATGATATGCTCGGAGAGGATTCATGCAAGTTATTGATTAATAACCTCTTATATATGCGAAATGAAATATTCCATGATTTGATTCTATACTGAAAACTGAGATTGAGTTTTATGGAAATATCTCATGATTCTATATTAAATATAAATTTTATCTTGCTTATCCAACCTGTTTCTTAGTATTTGAATTATTTCATGACAATTGGATACTTGTCATCAGGGAAAAGAAGAAGAAGAAATGACGACATATAAGCCCAAAAACATCCTCATTACTGGTGCGGCTGGCTTCATTGCCTCCCATGTTGCAAACCGCCTTGTCCGCAGCTACCCTGAGTACAAGATTGTGGTTCTTGATAAGCTTGATTATTGCTCCAACCTGAAAAATCTCTCCCCTTCCCGTGCCTCCCCTAACTTCAAGTTTGTGAAGGGTGATATTGCCAGTGCTGACCTTGTCAATTACCTTCTTATCACTGAGTCCATTGATACCATTATGCACTTCGCTGCTCAGACCCATGTTGATAATTCCTTTGGCAACTCCTTTGAATTCACCAAGAACAATATTTATGGTACCCATGTACTCCTCGAGGCCTGCAAGGTTACCGGCCAGATCAGAAGATTCATTCACGTGAGCACTGATGAGGTTTATGGGGAGACTGATGAAGATGCCGTGGTTGGAAATCATGAGGCATCTCAACTACTCCCAACGAATCCATACTCTGCAACGAAAGCTGGGGCAGAAATGCTTGTTATGGCGTATGGAAGGTCATATGGCCTACCTGTTATAACAACCCGTGGGAACAATGTCTATGGGCCAATGCAGTTCCCAGAGAAGCTTATTCCAAAATTTATCCTTCTGGCCATGAGGGGACAGCCTCTTCCCATTCATGGGGATGGTTCCAATGTTAGAAGCTACCTATACTGCGAGGATGTTGCAGAGGCTTTTGAGGTGGTTCTCCACAAAGGTGAAGTTGGCCATGTTTATAATGTTGGAACAAAGAAAGAGAGACGGGTGATAGATGTGGCAAAGGACGTCTGTAAACTTTTCTCTCTGGATGCTGACTCTGTCATCAAGTTTGTGGAGAACAGGCCTTTTAATGACCAAAGGTATTTTCTGGATGATCAAAAGCTGAAGGACATAGGATGGTCAGAGAAGACTCAATGGGAAGAGGGGTTGAGAAAGACATTGGAGTGGTACACAGCAAATCCTGATTGGTGGGGTGATGTCACTGGAGCATTATTGCCCCATCCGAGGATGCAAATGATGCCGGGGAATGAGAGGCAGTTAGACTGCTGTGAAGAAACCAAGGACACGGTTTCTCAGGCGACAAATTCTTATACACAGAACAAGATGGTGATTCCAGTTCCAAAAAGCAGCAGCAGCACTAAATCTTCCATTAAGTTTTTGATATATGGTAGGACTGGATGGATTGGAGGTCTTCTTGGGAAGATCTGTGAGAAGCAAGGGATACCATACGAGTATGGGAAAGGGCGTTTGGAAGAGCGATCTCAGCTTCTACAGGATATTCAGAATGTGAAGCCAACACATGTTTTTAATGCTGCTGGTGTAACTGGTAGACCAAATGTTGACTGGTGCGAGTCCCACAAGCCTGAAACCATCCGCACCAATGTTGTTGGCACTTTGACCCTAGCTGATGTCTGTAGGGAGCAAGGGTTGTTAGTGATGAATTATGCTACTGGTTGTATATTCGAGTATGATGCGGAACACCTTGAAGGGTCCGGTATTGGATTCAAGGAGGAAGACACACCAAACTTTGCTGGCTCGTTCTATTCAAAGACCAAGGCTATGGTAAGTTTCTTGTGCATTTCTGTTATCGCATCTCATAGATTTGGGAAGCCAGTATATGAGTATTTCATGTTACATCATGCAGGTTGAAGAGCTTCTGAAAGAGTATGAGAACGTGTGTACCCTGCGAGTCCGCATGCCTATTTCCTCAGACCTCAACAATCCACGCAACTTCATCACAAAGATTTCTCGCTATAACAAAGTGGTCAATATACCAAACAGCATGACTGTCCTAGATGAGCTTCTGCCCATATCAGTGGAGATGGCAAAGAGAAATTTGAGGGGCATTTGGAACTTCACCAATCCTGGTGTTGTAAGCCATAATGAGATTCTGGAGATGTATAAGAAATATATTGACCCGTCTTTCAAGTGGGCAAACTTTACACTGGAAGAACAGGCCAAGGTCATAGTTGCGGCTCGAAGCAACAACGAGATGGATGCTACAAAGTTGAAGACCGAGTTTCCTGAGTTGCTATCCATCAAGGATTCTCTTATAAAGTACGTCTTTGAGCCGAACAAGAAGGTCGCAGTTTGATGGGAAAGCTATTTGAGATCCCGTTCAGTCTAGATCTCCGTACCAGTTTCAGTCGTTATATAGTTTGTGACTGAGTTTTTACTGTGCAACTGGAGTGGAATCTTAGGTGTTACTATGCCATTTTGTTCGTACCTTGTCTTATTGTTTCTTTGTTTCCCATTTCTATAGCTCTATATATCTGGGGCTATAGCATTGTCTCCTGTAAGGGCAGTCCGTTATAGAAGGTCTGTAACTAATTAAATTCTTGTGGATTTGTCTAGATTCTAGTATTCGTTTGTTGGTGGTATCAATAATAAATTGTGTTGTTTTAACCGAATATTTGTTATTTGGGTTCTGAATTTCTTCACTTTTAGAGCACTGTCTACTTTATATTCTAGAAGCAAAATTATGATGATAGATTCTTTATATTTGTCGACTAGATGCAATTTCTTGACGGACATATTTATTGGTGAACTTGTGTGATTTATAATCCTTATTTATTGCTTTGCATCATATTTCAGTCTCTTTATATTTTTTCACCTAGGCTGCTTCATGATTCTATATGGTTCCTAATGAGAACTAGCTAGCTTGAAAGTCATGTTTATGTATTGGTCCTTCAGTAAATGATGATGGGATATTCCAAAGAGCACCTCTTATCATAAGCTTGAAGTTTATTTGAGGATTTCTCATCTTCTGAAGGAGCAAATGCTATATGATATTTGATCTTCGAGGAGGACAAATCCTGCCATTTTTCTAGTCCTGATGAAGAGTTTGCAATATGTTGCCACTGTCTCGATGCTAGGTCCCCCATAACCAGGGCCGGCCCCGGGGTAAGTCCGACAAGACTTGGGCTTGGATAACCCCTCTCTATTTAGGACAACCCTCCAGTTTAAGCGTGGCCTACAAGAGATCGGGGTTGCAGATGACTCCCAGAATCAGCTCGCAACAAGGGGGAACCAAAATAAGCTCCGGCTATGACAACCCAACCCTCCGGCCCGGCCCTGCACCCTTCATGTTCCAGGTTTGAACCTTTTGGTTTGAGAAGTGTTTTTAACTTTCTTTGGAGTTGGGATGTGCATGATGGTGATAACGTATTTGAAGTGTGAGCTGTTACAGTGGAAGAAAGTATATGGTTTTTGTTGTGTTTCTTCATGTTCCAGGTTTGAACCTTTTGATATGAAGAGTATTTTTTTTAACTTTGGAGTTGGATATGTGTGATGATGATGTGTATTTCTATTGATGAGAACCTGTAAGTGCGAGCTGTAACTCTAGAAGGTGGAATATTTGTGATTTCTTGTAACATTTCGCATACCTATAATTAATATTACAAATTTTATTGGGATCATTCTGATCCTATTCTCTCTCTCTCTCAGAAACTTAAACAATAAACAGAATTTTTGAAGGCACTTCTCTGTGACCTAACCATATGTTAGTGTAAGATTAATCAACTTTTAGGGGACGTTTGGTACGCGATATTTTTTTTTTTTTTTATTTCCGGAAAAATTTAAGATGAGAATCTATTATCACGTTTGTTTGGCTTATAAAAAATTTATTCCTGAAAATTATAAATACCCGGATAAATAGTTTACCCACAAAACATGGAAATTCTATCCCTTGAGAATAGGTGGGTATTTTTTTTTGCCCGGGCAAAAAAAATTGTCTAAATTTTTTTCTTCTTTTTTGATCAATTTTGATTAGTTTTGAACATTTTTTCTTTTTTTGTCTTTTTTATCCTTTTTTTGTAATTTTTTGTCGTTTTTACCAATTTTTTTGTCGTTTTAAGCGATTTTTTGTCATTTTACCCATTTTTTTGTCTTTTTTGTCACTTTTTGATTATTTTTTGTCGTTTTACCCAATTTTTGTCATTTTTGTCGCTTTTTTGTCATTTTTTGTCATTTTAAGCGATTTTTTTGTCGTTTTTGTCTTTTTTTTTGTTGTTTTTAACGATTTTTAGTCGTTTTTATCGCTTTTTGGTCATTTTTACTGATTTTATGTCATTTTTTGTCATTTTTGTCGCTTTTACCAATTTTTAGTCGTTTTTGGTTATTTTTTGTCGTTTTAACCGATTTTTGGTCATTTTTTGTCGTTTTTATCGATTATTTTTTGTTTTTGTCGCTTTTTGGTTATTTTTGTCGTTTTAACCGAATTTTTGTCGTTTTTTTACCCATTTTTTGTCATTTTTTGTCGTTTTAACAGATTTTTTGTTATTTTTTGTCGTTTTTGCCGCATTTTGATTTTTTTATCGTTTTTACCGATTTTATATCGTTTTTGTCGTGTTTTGGTTATTTTTGTCGTTTTTACCCCTTTTTTGTTATTTTTTGTCGTTTATACATTTTTTGTCGCTTTTTGGTCATTTTTGTCGTTTTAACCGATTTTTTGTCGTTTTTCATCGTTTTTGTCGTTTTTTGTTATTTTGTCGTTTTTACCGATTTTTTGTCGTTTTTACCATATTTTTTCGTTTTTACCGATTTTTTGTCGTTTTTACCGGTTTTTTTATATTTGTTCATTTTTTTTCGTTATTATTTTTTTTATTTTTTTTCCGGGAATATTTATATTGTTACCAAACATGGGAATATAATTTTCCAGGGAATTTAATTCCTTGGAATTTGATCCCCGAGAATATAGAATTTCCGGCTATATAGTATTCCGCATACCAAACGCCTAGGAAGAATATAATTCGCTAAATACTTGACAAAATATCATTTAGGATTCATGATAAAAATGATAGAATGAACTAGTATTACTAAATATCAATAATCATTTTAACTCACACATACATGCACATACTAAATCAGATTATAAATCAAATAGATAACAAATGAACCCGAGGATCAAGGGTTAGCCTCATATTTGTAAATGCCATTCGATTACTTGGATTGGTTGACGATTCGAAATGTTCTCACTAGAAAAACAGATTTCAAAAATTTGTCAAATTGTTTTGTACATTTTTTTTATTATCTTTCCATTTTTGCTCATTCCTTTGGTATAAATGTGGCTGGAAAGTGCAATATAAAGGGCCTGTATACAAAAAGAAGCAAATCGACCGTATATTTTCTTGATTGTATATTTTCTCTTCAGTTGTGTAATCTATTCGTTTGTCCACAGGGATCATATGTAAAAAACTAACAAAATGTATTTTACTTGAGAATCACTAGGTAGAAAGAGCGACAAACCAAGAAATAAAAAAAGAGACATTTAATAGATCAATACTGCTATAATTTAGAGGAGAACAATATAGAAATGTAAGAAAAGAGTCTTTCTTCATATGTCAAACATTCAACTAGAATGGTCCTTTTATAGACCTACAATAAAATGTCAAAGGCCATGAGTTACATAAGTTACGAAACCAAGGGCCATGAGTTACATAAATTATGGAAGACCATAGGACATCCATATTTACAACACTCCTCCTTGGATGTCCAATGGAATATGCCACGTTAAAACTTGGCCAAGAAAAATCCAATGAGATAAAAACTTGGACGAAGAAAAAAAGGTACATATTTATATAAAATGCGTAAGCCTGATAAACTGCCTCGTAAAACCTTGCCAAGAAAATCCAGTAGGATAAAAACTTGGTCGAAGGAAAAAGAGTACAGTGTGAGAATTATTGATCACGCTTCCCCTGATACTGGCAAGAGATCATTTAGTTGACGCATCCCAATATTCTGAATCATCTTTCTGAATGTTGTGGTTGGCAATGCTTTAGTGAATAAATCTGCAAAATTATTACTCGGCTGTATCTGCCGAACGTCATTGTCATCATTCTTCTGTAGATCGTGAGTGTAGAATTTTTTTTGGTGATATATGCTTCGTTCTGTCACCTTTGATGTAGCCATTTCTGATTTGTGCAATACAAGTAGCAATATCTTCATATAATATCGTCAGTGTATTTTTTGTTGAAGATAACCCACATGATTCTCGGATATGATGAACCATCATTCTCAACCATATGCACTCTCGACTTGCTTTATGCAATGCCAGAATTTCTGAATGATTAGAAGAAGTAGCTACTAATATTTGGTTCACTGAACGCCATGATATTGCAGTACCACCACAAGTAAACATATATCCACTCTGAGATCTTCCTTTATGTGGGTCAGATAGATAACTAGCATCAGCATAACCCACAACTTGTGATTCTAAATTTTTTGGGTAAAACAAGCCAATGTCGGTTGTTCCGCAAAGATAATGTAATATATGTTTAATATCATTCCAATATCGTTTTGTTGGTGCCGAGCTATATCTTGCCAGTAAGTTTACTGAAAATGCTATATCAGATCTTGTACAATTTGCAAGATACATCAAAGCTCCAATAGCACTAAGATATGGTACTTCTGGACCTAATAATTCTTCGTTATCCTCTCGTGGACGGAATGGATCTTTCTTTACATCTAACGATCTAACAACCATGGGGCTACTCAGTGGATGAGCTTTATCCATATAAAATCTTTTCTGCATAGGTAGATTGATGAATAAAAATTACATTTGATAAATGCTCGATCTGCAGGCCGAGACAAAATTTTGTCTTTCTAAATTTTTATATCTCAAATTCTTTCATCATATAATTAGCAGTTTTTGTGAGCTCTTCGGGAGTTCCTACAAGAGTTAAGCCACATATACTGCAATAGTGGAGAATCCATTTTCAGTTCTTTTGATAAAAACACATGGGCAAATTGGATTATTTATATATCCTTCTCTAACAAGGTATTCGCTAAGACAGTTATACCACATTTTTTTAGATTATTTTAATCCGTATAGGGATCGTTGTAATTTGATCGAGAATAACTCATTATACCTTTTGTTATTTGCTTCAGGCAATTTGAATCCTTCTGGAATTTTCATATAAATTTCATTATCCAATGACCCATATAAATATCCGGTAACAACATCCATAAGCCGCATATCAAGTTTTTCTGTGACTATTAAACTGATCAAGTATCGTAATGTGATCGCGTCGATCACAGGGAATATTGTGCAACAAGTCGTGCCTTATATATCTCACAATTTAATTTTTTTCGTTGCGTTTTCGTACAAACACCCATTTGTATCCAATAGGTTTCATACCTTAAGGAGTTTGAACTAATGGTCCAAATACTTTGCGATCTTCTAAGGATTTTAATTCAGCTTGTATTGTATCTTTCCATTTTGGCCAATCATTTCTATGTCGACATTGTTCAATAGATTTTGGTTCAGGATCCTCATTAACTATATCAAGTGCGACACAATAAACAAAAATATTGTCTATAGTAATTTTCTTTCTATCCCAGTTTTCTCTTATACTCATATAATTTAAAGAGATTTCTTCTAAAATTTGTTCATCGTCATGTGTCTCTTCAGGAGCTAGCTTATATAGACTGATCATTCAAATTTTCTATAGTGCTTTTATGTTTTGAAACTATTTTCTCTTCAGGAGTAATTACTTGTACCCTTTTTTTCGTGGGTTTTTATCTTTAGCGCCAACATGGTGTCTACGTTTCATGTATGGTTTTAGTGTACCATTATGTTGTCCTTCAGGGATATCAATCCGTGCTGGTGTATTTATTGCCAGTATATGATATTTCGTCACTTTCTTAATATCAGTGAATGCATCTGGCAACTGATTTGTGATATTTTGCAAATGAATGATCCTTTTCACTTCTTGCTCACATCTACTTGTGCGTGGGTCATAAAAGATGGTACATTCCATGTAATTTCATGCTGTTCTACAGGAAGTAACATTTTATCTCCCCCCAACGATGGAAAATTGACTCATCAAAATGGCAATCAGCAAACCTTGCCTTAAATAAATCGTCCGTCAGGGGCTCAATGTATTTTATTATAGATGGGGAATCAAAACTAACATAAATTCCAAGACGTCTTTGTGGGCTCATCTTTGTTCGTTTAGGTGGAGAAATGGGGGCATAAACCGCACAACCAAAAACTTTTAAGTGTGAAATATCATGCTGCTGGCCAGAAATAAGTTGCAATGGTGAATAATGATGAAATGAACTTGGTCGAATACGGACCAGTGCAGCTACATGTAATATTGCATGTCCCCAAACAGAAGTGGGTAAACTTGATCTTAGAAGTAAAGGTCTGGTAATCAATTGCAACCTTTAGGGGTGAGCAATTCTCGATTTTTAACCGTTCGGTTCGATTTTTTATATGTCGGTTCGGATTTCGGTTCTAATTATTATAACTTTCGGTTTTCGGGTCGGGTGTCAGTTTTGGACTTCAGAACCCGAACCGAACCGAAAACCGATTCACTTATTCAATATGTACATTTACGAATGTATAAAAGAACAAAAAAAACCCTAACACTACCAAACTCTCTCTCCTCTCATTCAAAAACTGCTGCCGTCTCTAATATTTTCTCTCCCCCTTCTCCTCAAAAAAGGCTTCCTTCCCTTTCTTCGAAGACAACTCCACCGCGTTCATCACCGTCGTCGCCGCGGACCGGGTCGTCGTCTCCAACTGTGGCGACTTGCGCCGTGCTCCGGTGCCGCTCACCCCTGCACCGATGCGGCAATACTGCTTACGAAGCTGGCGCTGGCGAGGCACAGTGCCGACAACGTCAGCGTCTTCGTCGTCGATCTCAGGAGAACCTTCGTGAGGAGAGCCATCTCCGACCTCGAGTGGGTCGACGTGCTGCGTCGGAGCACAAAATCAAGTCTGGTGGGAGAAGTTGCAAAGCAGTGAACAATCTTTGACTCTTAGATTGTGGTAGATGGGAGAAGTTGTGAAGCAGTGAAAAAATTTTGACTCTCTGTTTTCTAATATATTTTTTATATTAGGAACGTTATGCTTCACTGACTGGAGAAGTTGCTCCAGCTGACATGATGGGAGAAATTGTCACAACAAAAGTTCTTTTTTCCTTTTCTCTTTGTAATTAATTATTGGGAAATATTATATGGGAGAAGTTGTGAAGCAGTGAACAATTTTTGACTACATGAGATGGGAGAAGAAGTGAAGTAGTGAACATTTTTTCTTTTTGTTTTAATTTCATTTAATGACTACATGAGATGGGAGAAGTTGTGAAGCAAGGAACAATTTTTGACAACTTGCTAATATGAGATTTATTTTATTATGATTCGGTTTGGTTCCGGCTAATCTATCTTGAACTGAACCGACTAATGGGAGAAGTTGCAAATTAATGTTGGTCCAGCTCATCCATTTTGAACCGAACCGACCGAAAATCGAACCGAATAATTCGGTTCAGTTTGGTTCGGTTTTTTCTAATATGGTTCGATTTCGGTTCTGTACAAATAAGGTTCGGTTTGGTTCTGTTTTTTTAATACGGTTTGGTTTGACCCGAACCAAACCGTTGCTCACCCCTAGCAACCTTTTAATAAAAGACTCCACAAGTCCATTTTGAGTATGCACATGTGCAACTGAATGTTCGATATTAATGCCAATTGACATGCAATAATCATCAAATGCTTGAGATGTATATTCGCCGACATTGTCAAGACGGATAGTCTTGATGAAATAATCATAAAATTAAGCCCTTAATCTTATAATCTGAGCAAGAAGTTTGGCAAAAGCAACCGTTCTTGTTGATAGACTTACATGTGACCATCTAGATGATGCATCTATCAAGACCATAAAGTAACGAAATGGTCCACAAGGTGGGTCAATAGGTCCACAAATATCCTCTTGTATTCTTTGTAAAAACATAGGGGACTCAAGATTAACTTTCATTGGAGATGGTCTAACAATTAATTTTCCTTGTAAGCATGCAACACACACACAATCACGAGGTAAAAGAATCTTCTGGTTCTTTAGAGGATGCCCACATGAGTTTCTAACTATTCGATGCATCATACTTGATCTAGGGTGGACAAGTCGATCATGCCAAAGCATAAAAAGTTTTGGATCATTGAACTTCTGGTTTATCGCAATGTTAGATTCTATGACATTTATGTTTGCATAATATAACCTTAATGAGAAAACTGCTGGGAGTTTTTCTTTCACATGTTTCTGGCATGAATCATTGGATGTAATAAATAGATATTCCATATTCCCCTCATTCATAGTCTCGATATGGAAACCATTGAGACGTATATCTTTGAAACTTAGCAAAAAAAAATTGATTTGCTAGAATATAAAGCCTCTTTCACCAAAATATTTGTACTAATATTTGCTTTTGCCAATTTTAAGTTCGAAAAGTATTTTCGATCTCGAAGAATTGTGTGTGTTGATCCACTGTCAACCAGACATATATCTCCACCATTATAGTTGTTCACTGCATCTTTATTTTTCATATTTCTATAAACAAAAAATAAATGGAGTAAGAAACATTATGAAACTTAATTTATTAATTCGATATTATAATGACCAAGACTTAGAAACATGAGAATACAAGCATTGAACTAAAATTAAAGGAAAATAAAGTTCAAATAGTCTAAATCCCAATACAATCATTTTTGTTCTATCCATTGCCATCATTAGCATCATCACCCCAAAACTTAATCCTATTAATTCCTTCACTTGGCTCGTTTAAGAAATCATCAACATCCAGATGAGTAAATTCCATTGGATCATTTTCATCTTCAACAATTTTATTGAAGTCTGTAAAATTGATTTCTTTCTCTTTTCCTTTACCTTTGATAGATGTTTGGTAAAGGCCAATTAGGTGTTTTGCTGTACGACAGGTACGAGACCAATGTCCTTTTGTGTACACCTATAGCAAGCCTCTTCATAATTCTTCGAAGAATCTATTTTCGCACCCTTCCCTTTATCATGTTTTCCACCATCGTTGTTCCACTTCAAGTGGTATGGCCCAACCTTCTTGTTGAAGGCATGATAATTAGGACCACCATGATCTCGAGTTTTACCATGACTATAACTACGATCATGACCGCGACCGCGACCATGTCCTTATCTATAGTTATTTGCATTCGCTTCAAGGGATGGTTGTGATCCAGTAGTGTGGGAGTTATGGTTTTTCATTAGGAGCTCATTATTTTGTTCAGCAACAAGTAGGCATGAGATCAATTGAGAATATTTTGTAAAACATGTTTCACAGTACTGCTGCTACAGGAGCATGTTCGTGGCATGAAAAGTAGTGTCTTTTCCAACATATCTTCTTCAGTAACATTATCTTCGCACAATCTCATTTGAGACACAATTCTGAACATTGCAGAGTTATATTCGTTTACCGTTTTGAAATCTTGCAACCTCAGGTGCATCCAATCATAACGAGCCTTTGAGAGTATCACACTCTTTTGATGATCATAACGTTTTTTCATAAAACAGCTAGGTCTTTTACTCCAAGATATTCGGATTTCAGGCCTTCATGGAGGTGATGTCGAATGAAAATCATTGCCTTTGCTTTGTCTTGTTCGCTTGCCTCATTTTTCTCTTTGATGGCATGTACAAGGTTCTTTGTACTCAAATGTATCTCAGCCTCAAGAACCGAAGTCAAATAATTTCTTCCGGAAATATCAAGAGCAGCGAACTCAAGCTTAGTGATATGTTTGCCATATGTAATTTCCTTGAACAAATTCGTGTTGGTAACGTGTTATAATTTAGAGGAGAACAATATAGAAATGTAAGAAAATAATCTTTCTTCATATGTCAAACATTCAACTAGAATGGTCCTTTTATAGACCTACAATAGAATGTCATAGGCCATAAGTTACATAAGTTATGAAACCAAGGGTCATGAGTTACATAAGTTATGAAACCAAAGACCATGAGTTACATAAGTTATGGAAGACCATAGGACATCCATATTTACAACATATACTTCATGTTGTGAGGAAATAGTCAGTATTTAATGCTTAATATGTTTTTTATTTGATCAGTGAAAATCATTTTTTCGTGAAATTTCTTTCAGCAATGTCAAGTTCTATGAATTTTTTTGAAACCTTTTGTCTGACAAATCAAAGAGGGATAACCATCTATTTATAGGCTCAAATGCACTGAGAGTCACTACATATCACTCAATGACTGCATATCAGTTATCAAGGGTGACAAGATCTACCAAACCTTGATAAATATCGAAACTAGACGACAATCAAGTATCGAAGCAACCATGACTTACAACAGAGCCACAGATACTGAAAATCAGAGGTGAAAGAGTGATGTTAAGAAAAGAAGAAGCAAAGATAAGGATGCAAGGATGACATATAGTAATCATTCAGTAAGGAAAACAAACCAAACACAAGAAAGATTGTACACACAGAATAGTGTGGATAGAGGATGACAAGGCCAAAATATTTTTATGCCAAGAGAAAAACCATGCATTCCATAACAAAATACACAGATTCTCAGAAGAAAAAAAGGACTGACAGAATAGTGATCAAATCACTGTTGATGAACCTTCAGATATCCTGCCTACAACCAAGGTTAGTATAAGTTACAGATATTGTAGATTTCTAGGTAAAATATGAGAGAGAATCTCTATACATCTTCTTGCAGACCAAGAATGAACAGAAATCTCTATACTTCTTACACACACCAAGAATGAACAAATATGAAATGGAATTACTCCATATATGCCTATGCAACACTCAAACTCCTCTGATGACTGATGACTCAACCTTGCATAAACTTTACACTCTGAGTTCTCATCAATAACTCGTTAAGTTCAAAAACCAAGCTATCATATACTAGAAATACTCAAAATCAAGGTAAGAAGAATCATTCTGATTGCCCTTATTTCCATCACTCCCAGCGTGACCATTTTCAGAGGCCTTGTTCCCCTTTTTGTCCTTGGGAGCAAACTGAGCGAAATCCACAGGGTCGGGGATGTGCGGTGGTGTGGTACATCTTACCAAGGCCCAATTCACCCCCTCGAAGAAGGGATGCTGCTTTATCTCAGTGGCACCCCTTCTGTAGGCAATCCTTTTTTGCGGGTCCTTAACCAGGAGCCCCCGGATGAGGTCTCGGGCGACTGGACTGACGACCGGTGTATCTGGGAATTTCAGTGGTTGACCCACCACGTTGAAGAGCGTGGCTCTGTTCCCGGCTCCCTTGAAAGGTGTAGTTCCATGCAGAAGCTCATACAAGAAGATACCGAATGTCCACCAGTCTACTGCACTCCCATGCCCCTCTCCACGGATGATCTCTGGGGCCAGGTACTCATGGGTGCCGACAAATGACATTGATCGAGCATTAGTGGGCTCCGCCATAAGCTCTGGGAGGGATCCACTGCTAATTCCAAAATCAGATTTTGATTTGCGGTTGCGCTTTGGGAGAATGCGTGGGAAGAAGGATGATGGCTGGATGCAGCCTTGCACAGACTGATCATTGTCAAGGATGGCACCTAAGTTGTTGGTGGAAGCGGAGTTGACGAGTGTCGGATTAACGGAGCATCGCAGTGAGAGATCAAAGTCGGAGAGCATTATGTGGCCTTCCCCTCTCACAAGTACATTTTCTGGTTTCAGGTCACGGTAAACAATACCGAGCATGTGCAAGTATTCTAGAGCAAGGAGCACCTCAGAGGCGTAGAATCTGTTAGAGACATGTATGCATAAGTAACGCAATTCTAATAATGCAAACAGTGAGCAAAGTATCATTTTGATATTTGAAAAGATATCTGACGAAAGATGTGACCATGATTTGTAAATTGACTAAATTATTTAGTTCTCTACTAAGATCTCAATATCCTGAAATGAAATTCTGGAAACAAAATGCTGGTTATGCTTTATGTTGAATGGACATGGAAATGAGACAAACCGATACAGACCTGACACCACTTTTGGTATGTCTCTGTTGTATCTGACATGTACACAGCACAAATATGGAGTTCCCATGTTTCCTATTTTGTTTGGGACTCAATGTAACTATTATGAATCTCATTGGCCCCTCTTAGATTGAGCTGTTGCGATTCAACCTCTTCACCACGATGAATGATTGAACCTAAATGGTGAAACCTGACTCGACCTCTTCATCATGATGAAAGATTGAACCTAAATGGAGAAACCTATCGCTCTTAGGTATCTCTTAGCCATCACAGTTCCCACATCATTTTGAACTTCTGGTACAACTATATGTGAATATGATTTGTTTTCACCCAACTAATGCTAATTCAAGTTCCAAAGTTTTTATCTTAAACGCTAACCCTTCACTAATCTCATTAAGGCATCAACTAACACAATACCATCGGCAAAGAACGTAAACAATGCAAATTCATCCATAATTAAAGCAAAGATAAAAAGACTTAACATCAAGCCTTCAAGTAATCCATTGTAATGGAAAATGGGGACGTGTCACAATAGTTACAATTGCATCATAAATATCCTTTATAATCTCAATAACTATTGGAGACTGCTTTCTCCTCTTGAAGACATCACTAGATCTTCCTAGAGGTCCTACCACTAACATAAGCCTTTCCAATTCATGTGAAAATCATATGTGAGTTTCTCTTCTTCTCTTTATAGGAAAAGTAGGTTTCTATAGGAAAAGTAGGTTGCATAGAAATGGATACAAATTTAAGTACGGACATCATACAAATTTGAAATACATCATTTTTGAAAAAAGTTTTCGATACAGGTATGCTATGGTTTCGGTTATATATAAGCATGAGTGTATGTCTATTATACATATTATGTTTCACACGATCACATGTTATGTTCCAAAATCTCAATTGTGTGTCACACGATCACCTATATCAAATCGCTTTCAACCATATTTTGGGACCCTTTGTGACCAAGTCACGTAAGGCCCTATTAGACAAAGGAAGAAGCGCATCGGGTACGTGTCAGACACGGATATAGACAAGGATATGATCTTTTGGAAGAGTATCATGCAACTTAGGAAAAGGTTGAGAAATGTCCAGACCAGGTTGTACCTCCCAATGTATATCAGCAAATACACATCGTGGAGTTTGTTGTCTCAGAAACATCATGGAATTTGTTGTATCAAAAACATCATGGAGTTTGAACTTTAGAACAAACTACCAGAAAAAAAGAGGGCTAACAACCACCATGCATTGACTAAATTTTGTACCTTCTCTAAGGAAACTATGACCAGTGCAGATAATCAAAAACTCTATGATGACAATTTCAACTGATAAGATTAAAGCTGCTGATTCCCGATAAGGCTGTACAATCTATAAACTATGTTCTCTTGTTCCTACGGCTAGAGTCCTCAGCTTATTATGCCAAAAAAAGATTGCTTAGTTTGTACGTAAATAAGAAAAATAGATTGAAGTTTTTGGAAATAACTTTCTATTAACAACTCTATTCAACTCAGCAGGGAAATGACCCAAAATATATAATACCATAAACATGCTGCACAAATACTCAAAACTCCAACAGATATGTCTTCATGCAATAATGTGTCATAACCACACCAATATATGTTTATTAGTGGGTTTTAGGTTGACATGAGTGTGTAAATCGCACAAAAGTGTGTCTGCCTGAGCATGGACAGGAGTGGACACACTAAAGAACGTATTGGATAATACACAAGTCCGATTTAATCTTAATTAAAGAGTTCATCTTTACTGCCTTTTGATATCATCAATTAAGGTTTGATATCATCAATTAAGGTAGGGGTGAGCATTATTCGGTTTTGGACCGAAAACCGAACCGAACCGAATCGAATAAGAGGTTCGGTTCGGTTTTAAAAAAATTCGGTTCGGTTTCGGTCCAAAACCGAAAACCGAATAAGAAAATTTAATTAATTTATATATATATATATGTGTGTGTGTGTGTGTGTGTGTGTGTGTGTGTACTAAATATATAAGTATTAATATATATAGGTATATACTATATATATATATATAGGTATATACTAAATATGTCTATGTATATTTAGTTACTATATATATTAACAAAAAAAGCTCAAAAAAATCAAAAAAATATGAATAAACCGAATAAACCGAAAACCGAACCGATTTAATTCGGTTCGGTTTGATTCGGTTTTGGGCCAATTCGGTTCGGTTTCGGTTTTGCTTATTCGGTTTCGGTCTAATTCGGTTTTGGGTTATTCGGTTCGGTTTAAACCAAATAAACCGAATGCTCACCCCTAAATTAAGGTGGTTTACATCATGGAAATTGAATCCCTCTGGATATTGACCCTCAACTTGGTGCCGGTAGACATCTGCATTTGATCATAAATGCACACTCTTCACTCACGGTGTTGGGATGTGAAACTATATCTACATATACTTTTGTGGTTTTCTCAGGTATACAGGTTATCATGCTCCTTAATTGTGCAGGCAAAGCCATATACAGTCAATGAAGGACCTTCAAGTACTGAAGCCAAGAACATCTTTCTAGGTTGTATTGATGGGCATCTCCTCGAGCTTTCTTAAAATCTTTGATCATTAACGAAGTTCATTCTGCAGAGAGAGTTTATCAATCATGGAATAAAGTCATGTGACATTGTCTAATTAGCTCGGCTTCAGTGGAGAACCCATTCAAGATCATTGAGATATTCCTAAGAAATTCATCTCCCCGCATTCTTTTGTGAGCCTTCATATTTTTCCACCTGCTAATGGACACCATCTCACATGTTGGAACTCAAGATTATCCTAAGAAATCCCACGTTAAGAATTTCTTGAAATTAGGGATAGAAAAGCTCATAATTATATAAGATGAAGCCTTAAGGGTGCTATATTTCCTATATCTGTCAATCACCATAATCCACAAATTTTACTTCACTCGATTCAAAATCCTGAAACTACACCATAATTTGTACCTTATGCATTTGGTATGCAAGGGGAGGTCCTGGGTTCGAAACCCGGGGGACAGTAAAACTGGCACTTATTCCCAAAATAATTGTTCCGAACAAAATACAAATAAAGGCTTTTTATTACATAGGGGCATGAGAGATAAACGTACCATCTCCCTCGTAGAAGAGAATATCTCAGTTCTAGCAGTAATGTTGTAGGGCATAATATGTAACATTTACTTTCCGTTGTAGAAGTAAACCTCTAGTTCTAGAAGTAGTGTTTTATCAAGACAAAAGAATGATCTCTGTCATACCATACACAATTTAAATCTGACTAGCAATAAACTTGGAGATACACTAACAAAATATAGCAAAATAACTAAAGGAAAATGGAAAAAGTAGATATCAGTATTGCAAAACCTCGGAATATGAATAACCAATAGAAGTATAAGTTAAAATTGAAAGGCAAAATTAAATGACTTGAGGAAAGAAAAGAAATTCACCTTGCACCTTGCTCATTGAAGTATTTATTAGGCTGCTTCTGCCGGAGAGAATGGAGATTACCGCCACTACAGTACTCCATTACCAAGCAATAAAACTTCTCCGTCTCAAAGTGGGTATATAGAGTAGGCAAAAAAGGGTGGTCAAGAAGACCGAGAATTTCTCTTTCAGTTTGTGCTCGAAGTAGTTTATTTCTGCTTATAAGTGCGGCTCTGTCCATCACTTTCATTGCAAAATAGGTGCCAGTTCCCCTTAGCTCAACAAGATAAACACTGCCAATATCACCGTATCCTAGGCGTTTCAGCAGTCTAAAATGACTAAGACCAAGAGGGGCATCTCTGGCATTTGCTAGTTGAATGGCCTCCCAGTGACAATCACCTCCAGTATGTCGCTTGACGGATGCAGTAGTGGCACTGTCTACGCTATCCCTCTGGGTACTATTGTAGCTACCTTGATATGGAGATATACAAGAGTCACTGACATTTTCATCGCTCAACTTTGTAAGTGTAGAAGTTGAGGTGGAGGATGATGTTGTCTCTGAAACTGTTGGTAATCTGGGGCTGGGACATGAAACATGGCTAGGGCTGGGACATGAACCGCGACTCGGGCTAGGACATGAACCACGACTAGGGCTAGGACAGGATCCACGAATCGGGCTAGAACATGAACCATGGTTTGGGCTAGGCCCGCTGGGGTAAGAACCGGTGCTTGGACATGGATTCTTTGTGGTGTTACCTGTACCATTTTTGACAATGGCTTCTGGTTTCTTCTTATTGTATGATTGCTTTTCTGGAGTCTTTTCTGAAGTCTGAAGAGGTTTGAGGCTTGAGCTTGTACCGGAACGAAGACCAGTTTCAGGGCTAGGCTCCATAGTTTTGACGATGTCATTATTATCCCCACATCTCGGATCCATATTTTTGACAGATGACGAGCCCTTCTTCTCTGATGTTATAGTACTCATCTCTATAAATTGCAAAGTAACAATTTAATCGGGATTGCATAACAAACAATGTGAGAAAGGTTTGCCAAAAAATAAATTACAGCACTATGACAAAATCACTAAATTTAGGAAATGAGCAATATAACAAAATTGTCACATCAATATGAAACTCGTTTATCAAACTTTATAGTATGATCAATTGAAACCATCATATGAACGCAAGCATTGAGCTCTGAAATACAGATCTGTCATGAAAGCTCCAGCTGTCCAATTTACATCTTAAGAGAAGGAAAGTAGAAGCTAAATTACAATAACAAAAAATGAAGTCAATACCCCAAAAATTTTTGGGGTCGGCCACATGAAGCAATTTCCTCCATTTGGCTCTCTTAAGGAAGGACAAAGAGTGCAAATTCAGAGCAGTACTTTACATGAATTTAATGGAAACTATAAAAATTTTCAAATCCACCGCAAATTTAGCATACTAAGTGGACAATGGAAACAAAATAACAACGTTAAAGACCCTGACACTGCTCCAAAAAGAACTCTAGGGTTGTGGTCAAGGCCGAGGGATAAATATTTATATTATTCCAACATGCCCCGAAGACTCGTATATTTTCTTCTAAAATTAGCTGTAAAAAGCTTGACAAACGAGATTTGGAGAGGGTTGCTATGGTGACATGTAGAACAACATGACAGAATCAAAGACATTGAGCTTCACATTAAAGAAATAACAAACAGTTGAGGAAACGAATTTGAATGAATATTCTTCTCAAGAACTTAAAACTATATATGGGCACCACGAGGCTCCTGCTTATGCAGGATCAGGAGAGGGTCAAGACGTAGGCAGCCTAGATACAATATGGACAGGCTATTATCCTGATTCGAACCCGCATATATCACAAGCAAAACTAGAGTTGTGCGTGAATAATTTCAGAAGTTCTACCGTGATTCCGAACAATCAAAACAAACCAAGAGGTGAAGGGAGTCGAAAAGGACCTTCCATTGCAATTCGTGAAGGATGGTCAGCTCACCTCCACCCTTCTTCCATGAGTAAATGATGGAGAAGAAGAAGAAGGCTAAATGGTGTGTGTGAGCGAGAGGGGAGGAAATATGATGGGGAATAAAGACGAACAGGTGGTGTGCATATTGTCGGAGAGGAGTGTACATTTTTGGAGTATTTGTTACATGGAGAATAGGGAAGGAATTGGAGAGGACGTGGTGACTCGTTCAGAGGGAATAATTGGAGGGGTGTCCGTTTAATTCTGGGAAGATGTGGCGGGAGAGAAAAGGAGCCGTTAGGTTAGAAAACATAATTTACTTTTTTCCTTTTTTCCAGAAGAGGAAAAGAAGTGGTTGTGTATAGGTGTGTGGGGCTGGCACATGCACATATAGTAACTGTAACATTGACGTGCAGGCCAGGTACAGTAAATCTTTTTTTTTTAACTGTTATAAAGAGGCTTAGGTTTACAAACCACTCAAAATGAACAAGTCAAAATCGTATGTATATTCTCACGTAATTTTTCTAACTATTACCATAACTCTCACGATTTTTAGTGTATAAAAAAGTTTTTAAAAAATTCAAATGGACCGTCTAAGTCATATGTATATCTTCACGTAATTCTTAAAACGTTGACTAGTTAGATGTAAAGTAGTCAGGAGCGGCCCGGGAGATGGGCAAACAGGGCCTAGGCCCGGGGCCCCAAGGCCCAAGGGGCCCCAATTTTTTTAATTTTTTGTATTGGTTTTAACTATGATTTTTCTACTAAGGTCCAAGGGACCTACAACCTTCACCCCATTGCCTAGTCTAAGCATCTAAAGTCGTAAGAAGAAGAAAAAACAAATACGGCAGAGAACATATATACAAATGAAAAAGGTAGGAAATTGGAAACGTCCACAACTGCGAATCTCTTTACACGAAATCGTATCTCCGAGAAAGGAAAAATGTCATGATCAACATTGAATGGCTAAAAATGATGAGCAAATATGCACAAGCCACGGTATGCAAGAATATACACTTGAAGAAGAGTCGATCAAAATTGGAACAAATAATGTAAATGCTCTATCAACATATATTGCCATATATATAATATGTCATTTGTCACATTGATCGAATATTGTATATAGCGGTTATTAAAATTTTGTTGAGTCTTTCATTTCTAATTTCTTGGTATGTACATGGAATCTTAGTTATCACTATTGTAGATTTTGTATTTTACTATGTTTCAAGAACCAATAGTTATCCGTAATGAACAACTTCATATACTTCAATTGCTTACACTACTAGAATGAGTCATATTAGCGACGTCCAAAAACGTCGCTAATAAGTAAAAATACGTCACTAAATTAATTTAGCGACGTAATTAGCGACGGAATAACCAGGTCGCCGAAAAGCTAGTCGCAGATCAAAAGTTCGCCGCCAATCGTCGCTGTTGCGACGAATAGTCTACGACGCTAAAACGTCGCAAACTTAGCGACGTCCAACGACATTTATATTACGTCGCCAATTTAGCGACGTATATAGCGACGTCTATTCGTCGCATGTGGTGACATGGCATGGTTTGCCATGTCAGCATGTTGGACGACGTTTAGCGACGGCCCGTCGCATTTAGCGACGTCCAGATACATATTTGCGACGCATTTTCGCGTCACAAATCCGTCGCTAAATGTCGCAATCCGTCGCTAACATGCTAGAAAAAAATACAGTTTTCAAATCCTGCACACTGCACTTTATATACAGTTGAAACAAAAATCCTGCACTTTATATACAGTTTAAACACTAATCCTGTACACTGCACTTTATATTCAAATCCTGCACACTGCACACTACACTTTATATTCAAATCCTGTACACTGCAGTTTACACTTTACACTGCACTTTATATCATCACAAACATTATCACAGACACATCATAGGGCCAATACATACAAGTCATAACAAACATCATCACAGCACACATCCCGCGTCACAAACATAAATATATTCAAATCATACATACTACACTTCACAGACACACATCATCACAAACATCCAATAGAGTCAAATAAAAATGGGAGATGATAAAAAGTCTCCCACCAAGTGTATAAACAAAAGTGTACCAATAAACAATTTACCCATAGGGCCAATACATACAACTCATTAAAAAAATCAATAAAATCACTGAGGACCCCTGCTGCGCATCTGAGATAGCATGTACTCATACTGCTCCTGTGTGAGCTGCACCGTAGGGGCAGTAGGAGGCATTACAATGTCTGGAGTCGGTGCCGTCGATGGATCGGAAGGAGTATCTGTTCCAGCTTTCGCAGTCGCTCAGCATGCGCAGCAAGTGTCACGCCCCGCTCCCGTAGGAGCGATCGTCCTCGCTAAGGCATGATACCGCACGGGCCTAGGTTGCGCCCGTGCAAGGCAATGTCCGAAAACGGCCGATTTGAGCTAGGCCACAAAGTCGCACAGAGTGTTCCCATTTGCAGCGGAAAGTAAATGAACACAAATTGAAGCAAATTCAACTCTTTATTGACATTCAAGAAGTTTACAAGCGGCGCTAGGCCGAGATTACAAATCGCTCAAGCTCTCTCTCTCTGAAATATAAAAGACGTACCAAGTGGCTTACAAGATGGAATGATTCATGACGATGTTCCGATACATTATGTCATGTATAGAGTGCCTCAGCTCCTTGCAACGCTCCAAGGCTCCAGAGTTGGCTCCGCGTCTTAGCACGTTCGAGGGAAGCTCCACACCCGATGATACCTCCTGCTTCCTGCAAGCAAACTGTGGGGTTATCAGTACATTATTATGCACTGGTGGGGAGGCTAGCTCGCCCACAATGCTATCATTACCAAACACGTTCTATTTACTTTTTTGCACCGTCTATCATTCATTGTCTTTCTAATCTTGCCTTAGTAATGGCATATTTTATAACCTATCTCGTGTTGCCGAATTCAAGTGTTTGTATAAAAATACATGCATGACTTACCCATACTTACCGTCCGGCCTTTCCTGTCTAAAGTAAACCAAGTTAGTCAACAATTCATATAAACTTTCAATGCCAAGGGCGTGTCCCTGCCTCAGGTTCTAGCGCGACGTAGACGTGTTTTCTAACTCAATTTCACGAAGTACTCTTTATCCTTTGGTGTGTTATATTTCAAGCCTGTTCATAAGGCACTTCATTTAGTTAACTTAGACTACTTTGTTTCAATACAAGGACTTATACGTGGATTGCCACCAGCAAAGTCCACTTAATCTATATGCACCAGTCGCTGGCACCACATGCCATTTTGGATCCTTTCTTCCTTGGTAATTTCTCACCTATCATAGCGTGCTGCTGGAACACCCTGATAGTCTTTTGAAATATCCCGCACTTACGTTTTCTGGGTGGCCAAGCCCACACCCACGTGAGCCTGTAAGCTCCTTTGATTCCGCCTAGGCCGGCCACGATCCTCCCTTTGATCATGCCGCGGAATCCCTTATGTCTCTCACCTCCCGTATACGAGGGGATTGTCCACGACCATTTCGTATTGTTTGTTATTTTAACTTAACGGCTGTCTCCGAACCGTAGGCTAACCCTTAGCCATAATGCGTTATAGACCAGGTTGGCGTCCGTGCAGCACGGGTAGCGAGCCCCGTTGCACGTGTCCGTCATACCTGTCGCTAACCATTTCTTTCTTTCTTATCTTTCTTCATTCTTTCTTTTCTTTCTTTCTTTCACTTGTTCGTTCGTTCATTGATTCATTCCATATTCATTCATTCATTCGTTGATTCATTCATTCACTTATTCGTTCATTCATATATTATGCAACTCTCCGTACGGGAGTCGCCTTGGCGACCCATCGGCCCCTAAGTCTTCTAATGTTGCTATACTCTACTCGGAACGACTATATCGATAGTCTTCTGTTTTATTGTTGTAAATCATTCATTGTTTCATTGTTGAACGCATAGGGAACTTGAATGTAAGCTTGTGCCTTAGCACGAGCATAGAGCGCGGTGCGAGAGTTCCTCACATTTTTATGTTCTTTTCCATATTCTATACAAGCATACAAGATGGGATTATTCCCTTAGCTAGGTGCGTTGAGTCATTTACTAGTATGCGCAGTGTTATCGCCTAACGATTCTAGCAATAGTGTCCGTATTGTTATGTGTCTAGGCTAAGCAAAGACGGATTCATCGGAGCAACCCACCTTAGCGATGTTCGCATCGGCCGAGCGATACTCCGAGCGCGCCTTTGAAAGTCTAAGTCTGAATTCATCTTGACGGGCCAATTTAAGCCTTGCATCGATTCTTCATCAGGTCGATGCCAACTCTTCGGGTCGATGGCTCGTTTGAGTCGTTGCACTTGCCGTTTGAATCGGCGTTAAGCTAGGGCGGAGCAGGTCATTACATAATATACAACTCAAAACAAGTATCGTCCTTGAGACTTTCTGAGTGCAGGTCATCCTACCATTCCTTAACTCATGTCGTGTACGTATCTTAGATAATTCCTATCGAATGGCTTAATCGCTCGATGGTATCGAACTATGCTCGGTTATCCTTCCAAGTTTTATGTTGCATACGTTTTGGTCAATTTTATTGAATGACTTTTCACTCATTTTAGAGTTGATGGTACTTATTCAATTAACGTGTTTCTTCGACTTGGTTACTATTTCGACGTGTTATGGGACTGAAATGGTCGCACGAGGTGCGTTAAAATTTATGAAACATGAGAGTCGTAGGTTGAGGCTAAGTCACACATTCGTTTATGCGCATCTCAACACCCACTTGCAGTTGCATTCGAGTTCATCATATCACTGAGTTTGGATCGTGTACATATTCAAGGCGTCCCCCAAATATGTACATTTCAACCAAGCTTAGCGATTAGCGAAGTCGGACAAGCTACTCGTGATAGTTTCGATTTGCCGATCGTTTTGCTAACTTCGATTTAAAACCGAACTTATGCGTGTCTCACTATCATTTATCTCGATCCTCGAGATTTATCCGGTTCGCTTCTCAAGCGCGCTTGTCAACGAAATCGATACGATTTTTTCCTAGCGGGGTTGACCGAGTCTAATTAATTTCCGTCCGATTCAAGACTGAGTACTGCACTATCATCGAGTACGTGTTTCTATCAATGATTCGATTCGCTATCCCAACTTTACTTGCGCATCTTCTATTCCTATTATTTACTTTGTTTGGGGCCAATCTCGTTGTCGTTCACGCACACTCCCAGTTCCCTGTCTTACTCTAAGTCTTGTTGCCTCAAGTCTATCGTCCGTCCAGACGATACTGTAATGTCAATCGCACAGGTTCAATCACTCGACATAGGGTCGTCCGTCTATTTGCTAGGTCATCTGACAAGGTCATAGGTACAAGTCAAGTTTTTGGTTCATTGTGCAAAGTCATTGCACGACGCTCATCCCAATCCTATGATCAAACCATTTTGTTCGTTCGTACGGGAGTTTCTACCCAAGTTCGTTTTACTCAAATTTCTAAACATCAAGCAATGTTCACCCTATTCGCATCAACACATTCTCCGTTTCTAGTTCGAGCTCGTTTAGGAAAGTCATCCTACGATAGGTTGTCCTCAATCAAATCTTTGATATGTCAATATCGTACGTCCGCACTAGCAATTATCGTAGTCTATCTCTTAAAGTATGTTCGATACAATTCACCTATCCATCATATCCAAATCACGTAGTCGATCACAAGGTCGTCTAGCCTTGCAATATGTCGTGTCCTGATCTCATGCAAGTCTGATTATCTACGGCGGACATGAATTACCATGTCAATATTTCCGCAGAATAATCATCCTCATTGGGGCGTAACTCTTGCGTTGTGTCCAGACTTACTCATTTTCGATACGCGGTTTGGGTCTACTCAATCCTCAAGTTTTCTTATTCTTCAATCGCAAGTCCTAACAATCTTCGAATTTACCTTCGCTTCAAACCACAAGTGGAAGCAATCAAAATTGCCATGTCATGATATTCTAAGCTCGATCATTCCCGTTGGACATGAATCACCATGCCAACGCTCATGCGAAACGATCGTCCCAAATCCGACGTGACGCATGTGCGAGGCTGGAGTTGTGCTCGCACGAGACAAGATCGTTGTCGTTGTGGTTATCACCGAACAATCAAGTCACCTCCCTCCTTCATTCCAAACATTCATTTCTATCCAAATTCTCCAACATAGCATCCTTTGAAATAATAACTTCTAACACGATCATCATTCATTGAATCAGAGTACCCCCGAGTTATCGTACATCGATCTTTGATACACCTTAATACCATCGATGATGTACATAACCTGACGATCTTCCTTTTGCAACGAATTCCGAATCGTGTAACTTAATTCCTCAATTCACATTGTCTCGTGCTAACTCTTCCTTGGACAACATCCATTCCAAATCCTTAGTCATTCTCGTATCTCCAAATCAACGTTTTCTATGCACGCTATCTTCCAATCGTGCTATCTTCGATCTCGTCCATGGGTATCTCACCTTAACTCAAGTTTTAATTCCTTCGACTAAATTTAAAATCACACGCACGATCTTCTATGTTTCCTCGACCAACACACCCATTTACTTTATCGTTTCGAATTGCACTACGCATTCTTAATTCTTCCAAACGATATCTCGTTTGAGACTCTCAAAGTCGCAACCAACTAAGCGTTACTCGTTCTAAGGCTTTGCGCGATATCATCGCTTGCCGACATACTCGTTATATCCATAAATCCTCTAGTCTCGCTCGAACAATTTCTATAACGTCCATACACCACTCAGGGTTCAAGCACTCGACTAGTCGTCGATACTTACTCTTATTCTTTCTCGAAGCTATCACATACACCACTCGGGGTCAAGTCACTCTACAAATCCTAAAATGGTTATTCGATTCCCAACCGATATGTTCAATCGCGCGTTTGCCCATTCCTCAAAGTCTAAGAACCATTTCCCGTGTTCGTTTTAGCGTTGGTCAAGTAGCGTCTCTATCGACATACGTTTTAAGTCTCACTTATTCTAGTTCGAGCGATAGACGATCTCGCTTGCAAACTCGTTTGCACCAAAAGGTCTAGGTACGCGACACTCGATACAACTTAGCTAAAAGGCTGTGTGCATAATCATCCCGTTCGAACTATACTTCGGTCTTGCGTACTCGTTCGCTATTGTCAGCATAAGGTTAATCAAGTATGCACTGTGTTTGCTAACTTTTAGCATTTGTTCCTTCCAACTCAAGTCTATCGTTGTTTGGCACAAAGGCCTTCGCCTATCGATCTCGTTCAACCGAGTACTCGTATGAGCTTTTGCAAATATTAGAATAAATGTATAGAACATCCCAAGGCACAACGAGAGAGAGTGTATACTTCTTTGTTTCAAAACGAGCTTTCAAAATTGAGAGAATCAAAATGAAGTCCAAGAACGTAAAGCCGTGCTCTGATACTAATCTGTCACGCCTTGCTCCCGTAGGAGCGATCGTCCTCGCTAAGGCATGATGCCGTACGGGCCTAGGTTGTGCCCGTGCAAGGCTATGTCCGGAAACGGCCGATTTGAGCTAGGCCACAGAGTCGCACAGAGTGTTCCCATTTGCAGCGAAAAGTAAATGAACACAAATTGAAGCGAATTCAACTCTTTATTGACATTCAAGAAGTTTACAAGCGACGCTGGGCCGAGATTATAAATCGCTCAAGCTCTCTCTCACTAAAACATAAAAGGCGTACCAAGTGGCTTACAAGATGGAATGATTCATGACGATATTCCGATACATTATGTCCTGTATAGGGTGCTTCAGCTCCTTACAACGCTCCAAGGCTCCAGATTTGGCTCCGTGCCTTAGCACGTTCGAGGAAAGCTCCGCACCCGACGACACCTCCTACTTCCTGCAAGCAAACTGTGGGGTTATCAATACATTGTTATGCACTAGTGGGGAGGCTAGCTCGCCCACAATGCTATCATTACCAAACACGTTCTATTTACTTTTGTGCACCGTCTATCATTCATTGTCTTTGTAATATTACCTTAGGATCAGTTTCATGGCATATTTCATAACCTATTTCGTGTTGTCGAATTCAAGTGTTTGCATAGAAATACATGCATGACTTACCCATACTTACCATCCGGCCTTCCCTGTCCAAAGTAAACCAAGTTAGTCAACAATTCATATAAACTTTCAATGCCAAGGGCGTGTCCCTGCCTCAGGTTCTAGCACGACGTAGGCGTGTTTTCTAACTCAATTTCACGAAGTACTCTTTATCCTTTGGTGTTGTCATGACCCGCACCCTAGAATAAGGACACGAGAAGTGGGTACGTCCAGCCTACGCCGCAGTGTCGGCGGTAGAACGCTGTCCTAGGTCTCATGCATCTAACAGTATAAGGCTAAACAGTTTATACTCCCCGAATGGGGGTGACATAGCAGAATGTAAACTCAATCACATCTAAGGTAGAGCATAATAGAAAATAGACAAAACATGAAATCCAAAAGAGATACAGCAGATAGAAGTCTAAGTGTCTAAGATACACAAACCCATAAATACATCTCAAAGCTCAAATACAGTAATTCATAATACAACTCAAGACAACTGAAAATAAAGGAGAAACTCTAGCTATCTACTCCGACCTCTACTGTATCTCCTCTAGGCTAGCAATAACCTCCAAGCTATCTGTAAAATTTATCAATAGGTCCAGTCAGGACGGAAATGAGTACAATTCATCAAGAAATTCCAAGTAAATGACAGAGAACTATAAAGCAGTTATAGACAGTTATATTGATGAATATGGCAGTTTTATACAGGTAGTGATATAGAGAAGCAGTTAAGGTACAATGAAAGTAAGGTAACTAAACAAGAGGAGAAGCATAGCAATGAAGACTGTAAAATAAGATCTAGCTGAACTAGAGTAACATGATGAGTTCAGACAGTACAATATAAGTCGAGTGTAATCCCAATGTGAGTCTAATACAAGAAGAGTCGAATGTGATTCTAATCATTGTTCTAATAAGGGGAATCGAATAAGGTGATACGAATAAGGTGATACGAATAGTGATTCACATGATGATCTAACAATGATTCGAATAAATTCTCCAAGTGTGTTTTAAAATACTTAGATAGACATGTAAACGGCTATGGGTAAATCCGGCATATCACGCACTGATCAGGTGAGAGATGGCTATCGTTCGAATATCATTCACAGGGGGTGGTTCGAATAGTGGGAATGTTCACATGTCTAATCAAGTATTTTTCCACCCATCTAATACAAATGAATCCAAAATCCGACACATCAATCGAATAAAAGTCCAACCAACATATGGAGATACGAATAGGTGGTTCAAATAGTGATTCGTATGGTGATTCGAATAATAGAGGTAAGACGAGTAAGTATGTGTGTCGTATACATGGATTCAGAAATAAAAATACGTGTTTATAACAGAGAATCACATACAACTAACTAGAACTGAAGTACAGTAATTGACAAGTAAATGAGAGAACTATCAGAGAATGTACTCGCCTGCTATCTGAATGTTCAAAGAAAATGTACTGTCTGAGGAGAGGTGTCTGGCTCCTATTTAGAACAACACAAGTCACAACAAGTCCAAAATGGTAAAATAAAGCTCTACTATGCATTCTACATGATTCTAGGTCATTCTAGGTCAAAGTCAACTCTTGGTCAACTCTGGTCAACCGTACTAGTCAAATTAGGTTAACTAGGCAGTACTTGGTCTAAACCTAGACTAACAAGTCTCATTAGGCCTAACCAAGCCTAGACTAACACTCACACGAAATCACAAAGCTACACAAGTTATCAAACACACATTACATATATATTCATATATATTTTTATTATAAGCAAGGTGCATAAAGACAATGAGTGAGTGATACATAAATATGGATATAGCAATGTGTACATAGCAGTACAATGTGTTCAAGTGTGAGGGTATTATGTTAGAAGGATAACATTTAGCAAGGGTTCATTGTGTCACATAGAAGAAATAACATGTAAAGCATAGATTTAGCATGTGTGTGTGTGTGGGTGTTAATCATAACAAAAGGGTTTATTTATACATCAAAGGGTTTACTCATAACAGTACGTAGGTTTTATGTGTATTCATGCTTGGGGTTACTGTCAACATGTAGAAGGGGGTTTTAACATATGAACATGGTGCTAAGTGCTAATATGGTATCATATATTCCTATCATGTTGGCATTCATATATAGCATACATTCATACTTGATTACGTTACTTACTTACATATGGATACTTGCATACATGTTTCAATACCTTGCATTACCCACATGCTTGCATTTCATCCATTCATTCATGCACCTATACATACATATTTGAATACATTATATACTTTCATACATTATATCATTTACGCATACTCTATATTATATTACATTCTCTTAACACACACACACATATATATATATATACACACATGCATACATACATATTTGTACATACAAGGATACACAAAATGCATATGTCGTATAGTAATTTTCTACTTAAAATTAATACTGTACAAATTAAGCATTCATTAAATTCTAGGATTAAAGTATGTTATAGATCTTTGTGTTAGCTTTCCAAAATTTTAAACGGATCGCATTTTCGTGTCCGGAAGCTCCCGGAATAGCAAAAATACCAAAACGCGTTCGTCTTTCGTACAACTGACACTCAAATAATTTTACAGAAAGTTTTAGAACGAATTTTGCTTATTAAAATATATATTTGGAAAGCTAACTTCGATACGTTCTTTTAAAAAAACGAGAGATAAATCGGAGTTTTAAGCTAAAAGTTATGACATTTCTAAGTTGCTATTGCTACTAAAAATATGGATAAATATTATGACGAATTTAGGTAGTTTGAGACAAAAGAAACACAAGTATATAACATAATATATCAATAACTCACTCTCTACACTAATATATATATATAAGACACTATAGAACACATCTCCAATACAAAAATATAAGATTAAACATGTAATAATTCATTTATACATAACAACAACACATAGTGTGTCCAAATTTGGGGTTTTTCCACATGGACACAACCACAACACAAAGGACACTCCTATGACCTCCAAATGGACACGAAATGGACACAAATGGAGATACAACCATGGGGGTCATTCCTATGGGTTCAAAATATTTCTATATGCATGTAGGGATGGATTAGAGGAGAGATTATACCTTTCGGGAGAGAGATTCAAAAAAAAATCCTTCCGACACGACACCGACACGTAGAGATTCTAAAAGGACACGAACGAGCTCCGAATCCTCCCAAACTTGGCTAGCATCCTCTAACCATGGATTAGAGAAGAAATGAAGAAGATTTGGTGGAAGAAAGGGTTGATTTGGAGATGAAATCAATGGAGGTTCATCTCTAAATTAATTTGGGGAAGAACAAGAGAGAGAAAGTGGATGAAAACAAATGAATGAAGGAGTGACTCACTCCTTATCCCCCCCCATAGGTGGCTACCCAGAAAGGGTGAGGTGTCCCATATTTGAATGTCCAAAATGCCCCCCACTAATCTATTTGATTTAAATTAGGAATGGGTTAAAGGTTGAGGTCAATTTAATCTAGTTTTAAGTCTCTAATTTAACTAAACCTATCCATAAATAATTAGTCTAACTACTAACTAAAATTAATATCATGTGGACTAAAATTAATATCATATGGGCCATGTCTAACTAGTGTGTGGGTCCCACTAGAGTCAAACTACCCCCCGGGTCCCCGTTTCAAGTCGGATTGACTCAAATAACCCCAAAACAATATCATAAATAATAAAATAAATTTCAACCCCAAAATAATATCATAAATTATAAAATAAATTTCAAAAATATTCAAAAATATAAAATAACAAAAATATTCCTGTTTCTGAAAACTGGGGTGACAGGTGTGTTACATTTCTAGCCTGTTCAGAAGGCACTTCATTGAGTTAACTTAGACTACTTTGTTTCAATGCAAGGACTTGCACGTGGATTGCTACCAGCAAAGCCCACTTAATCTATATCCATCGGTCGCTGGCACCACAAGCCATTTTGGACCCTTTCTCCCTTGGTAATTTCTCACCTATCATAGCGTGCGGCTGGAACACCCTGATAGTCTTTTGAAATATCCCGCACTTACGTCTCCTGGGTGGCCAAGCCCGCCCCCACGTGAGCCCGTAAGCCCCTTTTATTCTGCCTAGGCCGGCCACGATCCTCCCTTTGATCATGCCGCGGAATCCCTTATGTCTTCCACCTCCCGTATACGAGGGGATTTTTCACGACCATTTCGTATTGTTTGTTATTTAACTTAACGGCTGTCTCTGAGCCGTAGGCTAACCCTTAGCCATAATGCGTTATCGACCAGGTTGGCATCCGTGCAGCGCGGGTAGCGAGCCCCATTGCACGTGCCCATCATAACTGTCGCTAACTATTCATTTCTTTCTTATCTTTCTTTATTCTTTCTTTTCTTTCTTTCTTTCTTTCACTTGTTCATTCGTTCATTGATTCATTCCATATTCATTCATTCATTCGTTGATTCATTCATTCACTTATTCGTTCATTCATTCATTCATACATTATGCAACTCCCCGTACGAGAGTCGCTTTGGCGACCCATCGGTCCCGAAGTCTTCCAATGTTGCTATACTCTACTTGGAACGACTATATCGATTGTCTTCCGTTTCATTGTTGTAAACCATTCATTGTTTCATTGTTGAACGCATAGAAAACTTGAATATAAGCTTGTGCCTTAGCACAAGCGTAGAGCACTGTGCGAGAGTTTCTCACATTTTCTATGTTCTTTTTTATATTCTATACAAGCATACAAGATGGAATTATTCCCTTAGCTAGGTGCGTTGAGTCATTTACTAGCATACGCAGTGTTATTGCCTAGCGATTCTAGTAATAGTATCCGTATTGTTATGTGTCTTGGCTAAGCAAAGACGGGTTTATCGGAGCCACCCACCTTAGCGATGTTCGTATCGGCCGAGCGATACTCCGAGCGCACCTTTGAAAGTCTAAGTCTGGATTCATCTTGACGGGCCAATGTAAGCCTTGTATCGATTCTTCATCAGGTCGATGCCAACTCTTCGGGTCGACGGCTCGTTTGAATCGTTGTACTTGCCGTTTGAATCGGTATTCTGCTAGGACAGAGCTGGTCATTACAGCAAGGGTACTAACCATCCTCCGAGTACTCACCTCAATCGAAGTATGTACCTGAGTGAGTGAGGCAGACATGGTCCTCTGTGATCCCTCCATCTCGACCTGTCTACGCTCTGTGCGCTGCGTAGACTCGGTAAGCGTGTGCAAGCTGGTACCTGTAGCCTGCTGCAGACTCATCAGCTCCTGTATACTGTGCTCGACCGTATCAAATCGTTCGGTGATCATCGGATCGTCGCTCTGCGGTATGGTGATCAGAAATCTGCTGCTGCAACTCACGACGCAGCTCGTCGATCTGACGACCAATATCCTGAGCTCGTGATGACGCATGCAAAGCTGGAGACTGCGCACTGACAGAGGGGGCCCAGGATAACTTTGAAGCCAAATAGGTGCCGTAGGATCCCGTACCGTAGTACGTACCCTTCTGAAGACCACCAACGGCGGTCATCCAGAGGTCGTCCGACGATGGAGCTGTAGGCGGCTGGGAGGAAGTACCAGCCCCTCCCTCTGCTGGCGTACTAGCAGCAGCAGCCGCCTCCTCTTGTAGCCGAAGAATCTCGGCTTAGAACAATGTTTGCTAACGTCTAAGTGTTTGCTAAAGTCTATATTGATATATATTTTCCTGTTTTATAAATTATAGTAAATTAATATAAAGAATAGAACATATAGCACCACAAAAAAGTGAGTTTTTAGGACGACACTATTTGATACACTATTTTTAAGTGTCCTAAAAGATTAATATTTAGTACGACTATTTATTGTGTAATAAAAAAATAATAATGTTTATGACAAATATGTTTATGCATCCTACTAATATAAATTATTTTGGACTAAAATTCGTTTCCGTCCCAACAAAAATAGTTCTGTCCCAATAAACTGCGGCGGAAAAGAAAAAGTTGGAAGCCAAAAATTTTGGGTACTGTCCTGTCATTTTTTATCTAATTTTTTATTTAATATTTGACCCAACAAATCTAAACCGTCCATATCTTTGATCTGAACCGTTAATATTTTTAGGCTAATATAAGAAAGGATCTACTTATTCTCTCTCTCTCTATATATATATGTTGGAAGGGGAAGACGAAGCTCTCTTCCCACATTTGCGTTGGAAGGGTGAGACAAAGCTCTCTCTCCACCTCTCCGTCTCCTCTCTCCACATCTGCGTTGGAAGGGGGAGACAGGACTTTCTCTCTCTCCTCAACTACGTTGGAAGGGGTATTATTCTAAACCAAATTTGATTTCGTTTATCCAAGAAATTAGGGATCCAGTTTTAGTTCTACATACTTGTTCTATTAATTTCGTGTTCGTCATACACGTTCTACTAATTTTGTGTTATAGTTTTAGTTCAAAGTTAGGGTATTTTAAAAACTTTCAAAGTTTCATGATCTACTAATTTTGTGTTTAATTGATTTCATTTGGTCAGCTTTAATACAAATTTAGGCTTTAATATTATTCGAAGTTAGGATCCAAGTTTTGTGTTATACTGGGATACATGAAATCTCTGATTCCGGTTTTAACATTATTCGATAAACTATTGTTTTTGTGTCTACTGAGTTAGGTTAATATGTATCGATGTTTATGTTTAATATTGATTTAGGTGTAACTATATGAATTTTTGGGCATGATACTCAATTGTATTGGTTATCAACTCTTCTAAGGGGAATTATATGTAATGTAATGCACAAAATTAACAAGATTTTGATTGTCCTGCAGGGATCTTGAATTGTTCTGTAGGAAATCTTGAAAATGGTTTTGAGGCTATCAAAATGAATTGAATTACATTGAGAGAATTGAATTACTTGGTTTTGTTTGATTTGGGAAGGTTTACAAGGAGTTTGAGTATTTAAAAAAAAATCATGAGTGTTCTATTTATAACCTCTTCTATTTATTACAAGGATTATTTTAAGTAATTTTATTCTGAAAATAAATGTATATATGTGCATGAAATAATGTACATCTTTTAAAAACAATTTGATGTCCAATTCATCAGTTTGCATCATTTTAAATAAGAGCTTTTTCATCTCACTAGCAGTTCAGAAAGATATAAAGTTGGGATTTATATTAGATTTGGACACTAGATTTATTCGCCAATTTTGGTTTCTTTGCATTATTCCAATCAATTAATCCATTTTGTTCTCATAGTATTATGTTTAATATCGAGAAGATAGTAGTTTCAGATATAAAATCTACATTCTAGTTCATATTTTGTTGCTACCATGCTTCTTGCTAATAACTATAATACAATATTATTGTTTGCTTGATTAAGACTAAAATATATCAATGTCATTGTTCTATTATCCTTAACAAATGTCTAGTATTTGCAATTTTAGAGAACATATTATTCCTTCAATATGCCACACACATACAAGAAAGGACTTAGCTATCTGTAATCATATTAGCTTGTTGTATTTTGCTAAATGTTGCAATAAATTAAGATTATTTGCTTAATATATAATTAGGATTGTGAAACCCAGTTTTGTAAATGTTATTAATATTATTATTAAAATATTATTATTATCATTATTAGTATCATTTTTGGGTTTTAAAATCAATTTCAAAAATTATTAATATGGCTTTTGTTTGTCGACCAGACCCGAGCCCGGACCCGATTCCCGAACCCAGACCCAGTCCTAACCTATTCTTTTGAATTCTGATTATTCTTATTAAAAAAATATATTTGTATATAACTTTTGGCCTGGTCTCCACGACCAGGCCTTTCCTTTTCTTTCTCAGCACTATTTCCTCTTCCCCACACATTGTTAACTCCTCCACGTTTTTAACCCCACTCTCCCCACATTTTCTCCACACACAGAACACAAATTTCTCCTCACTTCTTTATTTCCCCACCTTTCCACACCTAACCCAACTCCTTCACCCCCTTCCCACGAACAACAACTTCTTTCCCCTTTCTAACCCATCTCCATCTTCACCCCCTCTCTCCCACTCCCGACTCCACCCTCGGCCCCGCTCGTCCGCCCAGCGCCCCGGCTCCCCGGCGACTTCCCGGCCTCCGCGCCCGACCCCCTTCGCCGCGCCCCTTCCAGCGCCTCCCCGGCGCCCCTTCCATCCGTCGGCTGCCGTACCGAGCCGCTCAGCGATGCCACCCCGCGCCCGATGCCGGCACCCGGACCCCCGGCGCCTTCTCACGCAGTCCCAGACGCCCCACCGCCGTCGGCCAGCGCAACCCCCGCGGCTTTCCGTGCCCTAGTACGCGGACGCTGTTCTCCCCGGGGACCCCAATCACCTGTCCGCTGTTCTGAATAGCTCATGTCCAGCACTCTTCCCTGGATTTCGAGTCCGATCCATGGATTTGCGCGTCCCGAGTCCGAGGCAACCCTTCGGATTTTGTCATTTTGGGTAGTCCTTGGTTAATCACAGTAGTTCGTCCGTCCCCGTGTCTATGATGATATTTTGGTCCACGAATTTCTTCGAAAATTCGGCTTTCGGTTACGTGTTTGGTTCCGGGAATTTTTCGGAACCATTGTTGGATTTATTCGGTAGTTTTGGCTTAGTTTTGTTCGTTTCGGGATTTCCCGAGAACCTTCGGAAAGGTTCTGTTGGTTGTTTTGCTTTCCGAAACTTTTCGGAAATGAATTTCTCAATATTTTAGTTTTCGAATATTTTCGAATTGTGCTGTGGTTTTTGGGTTGGAATCTCGAATTCGTTTCGGGATTTCCGGATTAATCTTGTGAATAATATATTGGGATTCCCTGGTTTGGGATTTTGCAGAAAAATATTGGCATATTTTCCAATTTTTGGGTTGACCAAAAATAGAGGAAATGCTGTCGGATTTTTCCGTAAAATTTAATTATATTTTAAAAATGATTTTTAAATGGATTTCGGAAAAATAATTAGTATTTTAGGATTTTTGGGCGACGACCGTATCGGTCAATGGGCCCTAGCTAAGTGCAAACGAAATCGGCTTCGCCCGGACGTTGAGGCATTAGCCTATATGATGATTGGACCAAGTCTGAGACTCGTTATTATTTAATTTATCCTTATTATTTATTTTATTCATAATTAAATTATAGGAAGTTTTAGAACTAACGATCGTTTTGTCTTATTTTAATTTATGTAAATAAATTGTAATGGGCATAAGTCCAGATGGTTGTTGGCTCTGTGACTTGTATTTTGGTAGCGTAGGATTTTCTGCTGTTTTCTGGTTTTGCGAGTTCTTATAGCATACGCATAAATTTAATGATAATTATTTTCATATATAAATTAATAAAGTTTTCTCACATTAAAATTACAAGTTTTAATATTAAAACAACGATCATGTATTTCTTATTAAAATAAAAAATTTAGTTTTATATGTATAAATACGAAAATATAAAGTTTTAATCAATTAAATTGGAAACTACGAGTTTTCCAAAATTCAAAGTTTAAACGATCTTTCCCTCATTATTAATTCAACGCACCAATAATCGCATTTTTGTTCGTGTTTAATAAATAAAGATTTAAAATTGATTAGGACACAATTAGAGATTTCAACTAATATAGTTAGCTTGGTAACCCTGGATTCTGAGTCAATTTCTCGAATGTAGAAATTCGAGGACGATCCTAATTTTCCATCTCGAAGTCTTCAATCTTTCCAGTCCAGTCCATATTGAGGCAAGTATATTTTGTGTTAGTTTACAGTTATTTAGTAATCGTTTTAATGCAAGTTTAAACCACGATGCAACACGAAACTCTCTCTGAGAGCACTGACTGTAACTACTGTAACTACTGTAACTGTTTGGGGACTGGGGGAGTAGTGTAATGAGTATGACCACATCCAAAATAACTTAGAACTGTACTAGCTTACCCCTCATACACACGAAGATAAGCCGTATCTGAACTGTAACAAACTCAAGCCGGTCATATTTATTGCCTATTCAAATCGCACTATTTACTGTTAGAAAACTGTTCATTTCTAAATTGTTTAAAAGTGCATGATTCTATTATTATTTCAACTGTCAAATTAGCATGAATTGTACTTTGCTCCCTCCTGACTGGAGATAACATTTTTAGGAGAATATTGAGGATGCCGAGCTGGTATACAACAGCTACTACGACCCTGTTCTGTACCCCGTAGTGCTGCCAAAGTCCCCATTAGAGGACGCAGGAACCGAGGCCGATGAGCCGAATGCTTAGATAGATTTTTCTTTCCAGTTTTTTTGTTTCATTTGAAAATCTGTTTATTTGAATTCAGGATTTATTTTAGTACTTTTAAATTCTAGTTGTATTTATTTCAAATGTTCAATAAAGTTTTTAATTTCCGATTATCGAGTTGTGACAAATATAGATGCTGTTGTTATGGTTACCTGCTAATGGAACAGCTTACTGCCGTCGTCTCAACAACGGTGCAGGCTGGGCATGATCCGTTTCGACCCAATTATTTGGGATCGGGTCGTGACATGTTTTTAGTGGTAGCCCATGCAGGTCCATGAACAACAACTTAGGAAAACATACCTAGAAACAATTAGAAAACTAGAACATTGATTTGTCACAACATAGGTCCGAATTATATATAAATAAATATTTTTGTTTGATTATAGACTGGTAGGCTACCTTGATTATGTTTGCACCCTAAACCTTCCAGAATATAACCAAGGATAAGACCAATCCTGCTGGCGATGAGGTATCATGTACGGATCATACCCCATCTCCTCAACCAAGTCCAGGGTTTATTCCCTCGCGGCTGATTGACCGTCCCTATGATGCATCCAGTAAAGTTTTCACTACACTGGCGAATCCTATCTCTTCTCAAACTGAGTTGCATTTCCTTGGTGGAGTATCCATTCCTGTTGCTCCACCAATACCAGCAAACACCTCCCAAATGGTTGCCCTATTTCAAGAAATCCTGGAGTTCCAGAAAGCTGAAGATGAAGCCCAGCAGGAACAGATGAATATCACGAGAGAAGACATGAAGAACGTCAATGATATAGCCTTAGCTATCTTAAACCAAGTTGGAGCGGAACCTCGTCTTAGGAGGGATACCCCTGAATCTAGGGAAAATTTGAGCCCTATCCGGCAGTCATATCGTAAGAAGCTATTGGTTTGTGACTACTGTAAAAGGCATGGTCACCAAGCCAATATTTGTCGCAAAAGATTGGAGAAATGTTTGGCATGTGGATCTGTTGAACATCGGGTAAAGGACTGTCCCTTATCTTTCCATTAAACCAGAGCACATATCCCAGCAACACCTGTTAGGCCACAACCTTGGGGCTCTTCCTATCCAACAGACCTTGCCTCCTACTATAAGGCATGATGCAGACTCGAGGTTCATAGAAGATGAAGCAGTTGGAGACTGCTCATGCAAGAGCCAGAACCATGAAGATTAGTACCTAGGACTGCTGAATAGCATTATCTATTGTTATAAGAAGTTGTAACAGGATGTCCTTAGATCAATCATGAGAGTTTTTGCTGTATTTCTCCGCATGAATAAATTTCTTAGTTATACCTTTATGGTAGATGTTTTCTCTGATAGTCTTCTCGGATTACCCCAGATATAGACATAGAGTTCACTATTGACCTAGTCCCCGCTCTCCCCTATTTCAAAGGGACACTATAGAGTCAACCCGAAGGAGGCCAAGAAGATGAAGGACCAGATCAATGAAGGCTCTAGGATTTATCCAGGATAGAACTTCATCCTAGGGAGCGTCTGTCTTGTTAGTGCACAAGAAGGACAGAACAGTACGGATGTGCATCGACTACCGGGCGCTGAACAATATCACCATCAAGAACAAGTACCCTCTGTCCCGGATCGATGACCTATTTGATCAATTGAGCGGAGCCAAGGTGTTTTCGAAGATTGATCTTAGATCTGGCTACGACCAGATCAGGGTCAGGAAGGAAGATATTCTCAAGACGGCATTCAACACGAAGTATAGGCAGTTTGAATTCTTGGTCATGCCCTTTGGACTGACGAATGCTCCTGCGGTGTTCATAAACCTTATGAACAAGGTTTTCCATGAGTACTTAGATCAATTGTCGTTGTCTTCATCGATAACATTCTGATCTATTCAAAGACAGAAGAGGAGCACGAAGAGCACCTCAGGAAAGTTCTGGAAACTTTGAGGAAGGAGAAGCTGTAGGATAAGCTTTCCAAGTGTGATTTCTTTCCAGACAAGGTGGATTTTTTTTGGCCATGTTGTCACAGGAGAAGAAATTTTGGTGGATCCGAAGAGGATAGTCACTGTTGAGAAGTGGTCTACCCCAAGCTCAGTTGCTGAAATCAAGAGTTTTTGGGCTTGACTGGCTACTACCGGAAGTTCGTGAAGGGTTTCGCCAGAATTGATGAGCCGATGACGAAGCTCACTCGGAAGAATGAAGAGTTCATCTGGACGGAAGATTGCCAGGCATCATTCGAGGAGCTAAAGAAGAGACTTACCACTGCACCAATCCTAGCGCTACCCGCAGGAACTGGTAGTTTCTCAATCTACAGTGATACCTCAGGTAAAGGACTGGGTTGCGTTCTTCAACAACATGGAAAAGTGATTTCTTATGCATCTAGGCAATTACAGACTCATGAGAAGAACTATCCCACACATGATTGGGAGCTTGCAGCGGTGATATTTGTATTGAAGTTATGGAAGCATTACCTTTATGGAGAGAGAGTGGAAATATTTACAGACCACAAGTATGATTTCACTTAGAAGGAGCTGAACATGAGGCAAAGAAGGAGCTGGACGCTGATCCATTTGCAAGTGAGCTCGAGTCTGATAGACAAAATCAAGGAGACGCAGTTTCAAGATGAGAAACTTTGCAAACTTAGAGAGTAAGTGCTGACAGAAACACTTGAAGGATTCCCAATCGCCAGTGACGGAGCGCTGAAGAATGGTACCAGGCTTTGTGTACCAACTGGCACACTGAGGAACGAGCTGATGTAAGAAACGCACCAGTCGCAGTATTCCATATATCCTGGAGCCAATAAAATGTATCGGGATATGCGTACCATTGCTTGGTGGTTTGGAATGAAGAAAGACGTGGCCAGGTATGTTGCTAGATATTTAATTTGTCAACCAGTGAAGGCTAGCAGACAGAGACCAACAAGACTATTGCAGCCGCTTGACATTCCGGAGTAAAAATGGGAGCACATAACAATAGATGTTGTGTCGGGACTGTCTCGATCCCAAGGAGGGAAGGATGCCATTTGAGTTATAGTGGACCGACTGACGAAGTCAGCTCACTTTATCCCCTTCAGGGTTGGTTTATCAACCGAGAATTTGGCTGCACTGTACATGCGGCACATCTACCGGATTCATGGAGTATCGGTAAATATTGTATCTGACAGAGATACGAGATTTACCTCTCACTTTTGGAAGAGTTTTTATGACAGCTTCGGAACACAATTAAAGTTCAGCACTACCTATCACTCCCAGACAGATGGACAATCAAAGAAGACAATCCAGACGCCTGAAGACATGCCGAGATTTTGCGTCTTGGAGTTTGGAGGGTCTTGGGAAGATCATTTGTAGTTGGTAGAGTATAGTGACCCGCTCCGCCCTAGCGGAACGCCGATTCAAACGGCAAGTGCAACGACTCAAACGAGCCGTCGACCCGAAGAGTTGGCATCGACCTGATGAAGAATCGATGCAAGGCTTACATTGGCCCGTCAAGATGAATCCAGACTTAGACTTTCAAAGGCACGCTCGGAGTATCGCTCGGCCGATGCGAATATCGCTAAGGTGGGTGGCTCCGATGAACCCGTCTTTGCTTAGCCTAAACACATAATAATACGAACACTATCACTGAAATTGCTAGGCGATAACACCGTGCATGCTAATAAATGACCCAACGCACCTAGCTAAGGGATTAATCCTATCTTGCATGCTTGTATAGAATATGGAAAGGAACATGGAAAAATGTAAGAACTCTCGTACCGCGCCCTACGCTCGTGCTACGGCACAAGCTTACGTTCAAGTCCCTTACGCGTTCAACAATGAAACAATGAATGGTTTACAACAATAAAATGGGAAGACTATCAACATAGTCGTTCCGAGTAGAGTTTATCAACATTGAAAGTATAGGACCGATGGGTCGCCAAGGCGACTCCCGCACGAGGAGTTGCAAAATGTATGAATGAATGAATGAACGAATAAGTGAATGAATGAATCAACAAATGAAAGAATGAATATGTGAATGAATCAATGAACAAACGGACAAGTGAAAGAAAGAAAAGGAAGAATGAAAGAAAGATAAGAAAAAAAAGAATGGTTAGCGACATGTGTGACGGGCACGTGCAACGGGGCTCGCTACCCGCGCTGCACGGACGCCAACCAGGTCGATAACGCATTATGGCTAAGGGTTAGCCTACGGCTCGGAGATAGCCGTTAAGTTAAATGACAAGATAATACGAAATGGTCGTGGACAAACGGCACGGGCGTTGTGTGGATTATACCGTAGCCGTGGTAGTGGAAGGATTCTGCGACACGGGCGTTGTATGAAGTATACCGTGGCCGGCCTAGGCGGAATCAAAAGTCGGGGCTTACGGGCTGCCTGGTGCGGGCTTGGGCACCGGGAGACGTAAGTACAGGGTATTTCAAGAGACTTGACGGGGTGTACCAGCCATCACCCTACACTAAGTTGAGAAATACCAAGGGAAAATGTCCAAAATGGCTTGTTATGCCAGCGACCGGTGCATATAGATTAAGTGGGCTTTGCTGGTGGCTATCCACACGCAAGTCCTTGCATTGAAATCAAAGTAGTCTAAGTTAAATGAACAAGTGCCTACTGAACGGTTTGAAATGTATCACACCAAATGACAAAGAGTACTTCATGCAAACGAGTTAAAAGAACACACGCCTACGACGCGCTAGAATCTGAGGCAGGAACATGCCCTTTACAGTGAATGCTTACGTGTATCATGTTAAGTTAAAATATATAAACTGTTGTCTAACTTGGTTTACTTTGGGCAGGGAAGGCTGGACGGTAAGTATGGGTAAGTCGTGTATGTATTTCCATACGACACTTGAATTTGGCAACATGGGATAGGTCATGACATATGCCATGAAATTGATCCTAAG
The DNA here is from genome assembly GCA_029216955.1 of Iris pallida. Lineage (NCBI taxonomy): Eukaryota > Viridiplantae > Streptophyta > Magnoliopsida > Asparagales > Iridaceae > Iris > Iris pallida. The sequence continues at coordinate 3,499,886 of JANAVB010022200.1, forward strand.
GCAAGATTAGAAAGACAATGAATGATAGAGATGCACAAAAGTAAATGGAACGTGTTTGGTAATGATGGCGTTGTGGGCGAGCTAGCCTCCCCACCAGTGCATAATAATGTACTGATAACCCCACAGTTTGCTTGCAGGAAGCAGAAAACGTCGGCGGGTGCGGAGCTTTCCTCGAACGTGCTAAGGCGCGGAGCTATCTCTCGAGCCTTGGAGCGTTGCAAGGAGCTGGAGCACCATATACAGGACATAATGTATTGGAACATCGCCAAGTATCCTTCCATCTTGTAAGCCACTTGGCACGCCTTTTATGTTTCAGAGAGAGAGCTTGAGCAATTTGTAATATCGGCCTAGCGCCGCTTGTAACCTTCATGAATATCAATAAAGAGTTCGAATTTGCTTCTACTTGTGTTTATTTACGTTCCGCTGCAATGGGGACACTCTGTGCGACTCTGTGGCCTAGCTCAAATCGGCCGTTTCTGGACTTGGCCTTGCACGGGCGCAAACCTAGGCCCGTGCGGCATCATGCCTTAGCGAGGACGATCGCTCCTATGGGAGCGGGGCGTGACAGATTGGTATCAAAGCATGGCTTTACGTCCTTGGACTTCATTCGATTTTCTCAGTTTTAAAAGCTCGGTTTTGAAACAAAAGAAGTGCACGCTCTCTCTCGTTGTGCCTTGGGATTTCCATACAATAAGTCTAATATTTTCAAAAGCTCGTACGAGTACTCGGTTGGACGGGATCGATAGGCGAAGGCCTTTGTGCCACCACGACGGACTTGAGTTGGAAGGAACCGATGCTAAGAGTTAGCAAACGCAGTACGTGCTTGAATGAGCTTACGCTGACAGCAAACAAATATACAAAACCAAAGTATAGTTCGAACGGGATGGTTATGCACGCAGCCTTTTGGCTAAGTTGTGCAGAGTATCGCGCACCTAGACCTTCTGGTGCAAACGAGTTGCGAGTGAGATCGATTATCGCTCGAACGAGAATAAGTGAGCATGCGAACTCGAATATAGTCCATACGGGATGTCTATGCACACGACCTTTTGGTTATGTTGTGTCGTATGTCGCGCACCTCGACTTCTGGTGCAATCGAGTGGCGAGCGATATCAAGTACCGCTCGGTCGGAAACGGAGATACACTTAGAGTGTATATCGATAGGAACGCTATCAAACTAACGCTTAGGCGTGCACGAAAGATTGGCTTGGATTTTGAGGATTAGTATGAACGACTTAGTACGTCGAGGCGACATGAGCGATTATGCTAGAGATTCGTCAAACGAATCTGAAGGATGTCTTAGCGCATGACGCGAACGTGATTGAGGACTAGATCGTATGGCTTGAATCCGAGTGGTGTATGTGATAGGTTCAGAGAAGAATAAGAATGAGTGTCGACGACTAGTCGAGTGGCTCGAACCCTGAGTGGTGTATGGACGTCATAGAAATTGTTCGAGCGAGACTACAAGATATACGGATAGAACGGGTATGTCGACGAGGCGATGCGATCGCGCAAAGCCTTAGAACGCATCACGCTTAGTTGGTCGTGACTTCAAAAGTCCCGAGCGAGATGTCGTTCGGACAGCTTATCAGTGGGCAACGCAAGTTAGAAAATGATTCGGAACGATGAATGAAAATGAATGGTCTAAATCGAGGAAACTTAGAGGATCGCGCGTACGATTTGGGATTGATTCAAATGAAATGTAACTTGAGTTTTGAACAACGATCTTGAAATGAGATTGAGGAATAGCGATCGAACTTGATCTTGAATATCGAGGAAATTGTAGAATATCCAACTCGGACAACAGTATCAACGCACGACTCGAAATCGGTTGCAAAGGAAGATCGTCAGGTTACGCATATCGTCGATGGTATTGAGGCGTATCAAAGATCGATATGCGATAACTCGGGGGCACTCTGACTCGGGGAATGACGGTCGTGCAAATGTTATTGTTTCGTTGGACGCTATACTTGAAATGTTAAAAATGTGTCGAGGAAAAGATAGATTTGGCTCGAGGATTTTCTAGTTGAACGAAATATAAATGGACTATCGATCTTGGCTTGGATAGAAAATAAAATGCTTGGATTTGCTTCGTTGACAACCACAACGTTGACGTTCTTATCTTATGCGAGCGCAACTCCAGCCTCGCACATGCATCGCGCCAGATTAGGACGATCACTCTGCGTGAGCGCCGATATGGTAATTCATACGACGGGAGTGATTGAACTTGGATGGCGTGGCAATTTGATTGCTTCGACTTGTGGTTTGACGCAAAGGTGGACTCGGAAATGAATTTGTGTACTTGACGATTGAAATCGAGGATTGTGTAGGTCCAATCCGCGTATCGAGAATAGGTTAGTCTAAAACTCAAACAAGAGTTACGCCCCGATGAGAATGATTATTCCGCGGGAGCGTTGTATGGTGATTCATGAACCGCCGTGGATAATCGGACTCGCGTGAGATTGGGGCGCAATGTATTGTCGAGCTGGATGACCTCGTGATCGAATACACGAATTGGTTAGAACTGGTGATTGAACGGAATTGAATGTGTGTGCAACATAAGTCGATGCGAATTAGGTGATCGTGCTCGATGTTTAGAAATCTGAGTGACGCGAGCTCGGGTAGAAACACCCGTACAAGCAAACAAATGGTTTGACCATAGGATTTGGGGCGAGCGTCGTGCAAGGACCTTGTACGATGAGCCACGGAATTGACGTGTAACTATGACCTGGTGAGCTAACCTAGCGGATAGGCGGACGACCCTATGCCGAGTGATTAAACCTGTGCGATGGCATTTACAGTATCGTCTGGACGGACGATAGACTTGGGAAAACGAGACTTAGAGTAGGACGGGGAACTGGGAGTTGTAGGTCCTAAAAAATCAAGTTGCATCAATCAACAAAGTCAAAAATTCAAGATATTCATCAGTTTGATGAGTTGTGCAGACAACAGTTTGCGCAGACATCACTTTGCGCAGGCTGGTTTGCGCATGTTTCCAACTGCGCAGGCTGACGTGGCAGAAGTCATCATTGACTGAATCAAATCAGATCTTTCTGATAGCTGACAACACGAATAACGAGGAGGCTGTTCGTTTTTGACGCCGTACAGTGCTCGAGGGCGGCTGACAGGTGGCAGCGCAATCCGTGTTTGCACAAACCACTCATGCGCAATCCGTGTTTGCGCAAACCATTTCTGCGCTGTTCATTTTGCATATTCTACCAATATAACTGACCAATTACGTGGCATTCATGCCATCAATTACTCATTACGTGGCAACTGTCTATGCACGATCATGTGCATTTCAATCAAATGATGCCATGTGTCCCAGATAGTTGGCCCACGATCCAATAACTGCTTGCGCAATCCAGTGCTGCGCAAACCAGTTGCTGCACAAATCAGCTTGCGCAGTCCAAAATAACTGAAAGTTAGTTATTTTCAGAACTCTATAAATAGAGTTTCAAGTCTTCATTTCAAGGGGATCAAGATCAGAGATCAAAAATCAGAGAGTTCAGGAGTTCTTGCCAAAGTGCTGCTGCATTCTTCCGAGACTTTTGTCTTCAACTTCAGAGGCTTTTGCCTTCAGTTTCCAGAGTTGTTTTCAACTTCAAAGGCTTCGTCTTCACAATTCACATCGTCTAAGGGATAAAGCAATCGTCATCAAGATTGGATTCCTATAGTTGTAATTTTCCCAGAATTCTTGTAATCTTTATTACAGTTTGTATCAATAAAGTTTTATACTTTTGTTTTTGCAAACAAAATGACGACTCTGCTGGGGACAACTTTCTCCTCCGACGAGAAAGTAGCAACTCAATGTGACGTAGCGTCTATCGGGAAGACGCAGAAGACGCTGGTTGTTAAGGTCAACCAGACAGCCTACGAGGCGATGCTCAACTCCAAAACCACTCCCCGTACTGTAACCACTTCTGCTAAGAGCAAAGTGCGCTCAGTTTGGGTCTCCAAGTCTGCACAATCTGGCAGTTTTGCCACCAAGGATGCTGTTCCAATTGCTGCACAATCTGCTAGTCAGACTGCTGCACAAACTGCTGTGCCAACTGTTGCACAGTCTGTCTCAGCAACTGATGTACAATCTGTTACAGTCAAGGCTGCGCAATCTGTTACAACTGTTGCACAGGCTACTTCATATGCTGCCTTGTCGAAACAGAAGACTCCTATGACTCTGGCGCAATTGGCAGTGGCTTTTCCTGCGCAAAATAGCACTCTTGTAACTAAGGTGCATCCCAAGCACTCTAAGACAAGAACTCCTGATGCACTTCCTACCAAAGCTTCTAATGCACAAATGACTAGTGCACCTTCCACCCATGCGCAAACCAAGTCTGCGCAATCCAAGAAAAATAGCCTTTTGCTAAATTTCCTTCTTCTCACAATAAAAGAAGAGATTCTACTCCTCTTCCCAAACACCCTATTGCCCCTGCACAATCCACTGAGGGTAGTCCTTTGACTATTCCTCCATCTCTTCAAAGCAAAGGAAAAGGTCCATTGGTCTTTTCTCAAACTTCCTCGTCTCATGACTTGGAAGATAACAGAGGGAAACGCTCTTTAGCTAACCCTTCATCTCAAAACAAAGGAAAAGGCCCTTTAGTCTTTTCTCAGTCTTCTTCAGTCTTTACTGAAGAAGATCCATCTCAATGTGTCTCGGCTCCAATCAATTCAAGAACTCTGGCAAACAAAGATTCTTCTTTCCTTTATAACAAGAGTACTTGTACTAATCAAAGAGGTATTCTGCCTACTCCGATAGCAGAATTCCAGGACCTCCCGACTCTCCAAATTTGTCGTTCCAGACAGGGAAAACTGTTAGTGTCTCAAACAGAAACTCCTGGGGGTGAATTTGCTGACCTCAGAACTTATCTTAATCGACCCACTTCGGTAAAACGCAAACAGCCAATGCCGAATGTTAAACATCATCAGAAACAAATCTCCAAAGTCAGAAATCCCGACACTAATGCCAATGAAGTGAGTACTTCCCTGTATACTCAAGGGACTAAACATTTGAAGAATCGGAATCATGTTCCAAATATTATCAAAGAACAGATCCCTCGGAACTTTCCTCGTCCTGTTGTAGATCTTCGAAAACATCTAAGACAAAAACAGGATAATGTCTCAATATCTCCATCTCAACCATCTGATCATCACTGTAATCATAAAGTCATCATCCAATGCTGTTGTCAAACGACAAAACGATCTGTCTTCGATCGTTTAACTTTTGCTAAATCTGAACCTATGTCAGAAGAAGACGAAGTTTTGTATGCTTCTGTTAACATGACTTCCCGAGACACTGGGGGTAAAAGATGCTCTAAGCATGGTAGACTCCGTAAGCCAAGCCAACGGTATTTGGAATTACTTCAAGAATCTTCTGAAGGAGTATTTCAACATACCCGTTCCCGAAGCCGAGATACAATCGGTCAAAGAAATCTTCCTCAAAATCCTTCAAATCATCTCCCTGTTTCCCAGTCAGGAGATGATTCGTTTTCTGATTATGATGCATACAGTGAGAGTTCTGAACAAACAGTATCTTCCACTGTGCCAAGAGAAGTGACGGCTTATGTTGTCACCGATGATCCAGATGCTTCAACCTCCGTAAATCAGGAACAACGAATTGCTGCACTCGAAGACAAATTAAAAACTATGGCTGAGATGGTTGCTAGTATGCATTCCATCATTGTAGCACAGCATGTTACACCACCAACTGCACCTATTACTAGTCCAGAGATCATAGCGTCTTCAATACCTGCCAATACTGGGCTGGGGGTAGTGCCTCCTCAAATACCTCCTGTACAAGTGCAAGTACAAACTACGCCTAGTCATTCAGGAGCTGGGGGTAGTGCTTACAATGCTGTTCCTCCTCCTATCACTACAACTCAACCTGCTCCTTCTTCTTCATCAGAAGACGCCAATGAAGCTGTCAAACTCTTACGAACCCAATTTGAAGCATTTAAAGAGAAAGACAATCTACAAAGGTTGGGAATTAAACAGCCCTATCCGGTAGAATGGAAGGACATCCCGTTTCCCCCAAAGTATAAAATCCCTACAATTTCTCTGTTCGATGGCAGTACTTCCCCGAGTCAATTCATCAATCATTTTGAGGTAATGACTGTTCAACTTCAGTCAAATGACGCTCTTCTTACCAGAGTGTTCGTCGGTTGTTTAGCCGGCGTAGCATACGACTGGTACAGAAGTTTGCCCGATGGTTGCATCACATCCTTTTCAGGTCTTAAACAAATCTTTCTGGAACGGTTCTATGAAGGATTTAATGATATGACTATGTCAGCTCTCAACAAAATCAAACAAAAACATAATGAAACTGCTGAGAGCTTTATTGAACGGTTCCGTCGTGAAGCTTTGAAAATGCCTCCAGGGACTCCAGCTGCTGTCACTATTGATACTTGTAAGGCAAATCTTTTGCCTATTATCAGTATGTGGACGGGATCAACCCAATTCCAAGATTGGCCCTCATTCATCGTCAATGCCAAAGCTGCTGAAGTAAGTGCCGACAAGTTCAAACAATTGGGGGTACAAATGTCTAACCCTGATCGCGATGAGCATCAGAATTCAGGTGGTGGCAATCGTCAGAACAATCGCAAAGCGAAAGAGACTTTGAACATTAACTTGAACAAAAATAAAGAATCTTTGGCTGTCAATATAGCCCCACCTACATCTACTCCTACTCCTTCTGCACCTCCACCGAGGGAACCTCGTCCAAAGGTGGAATATTCCTTTGACGAAAATGACACTGCAAGTATCTTTGAGTGTTTACTCAAAAGCAATAAAATTCAACTCCCTGATCCAAAGAAACCTGATGAAGTCAATAAAACTGATCATCCCAAGTATTGTGTCTATCACCGATTCATTGGACATCCTACTCGAGCATGCTATGTGCTCAAAGGTAAGATTCAAGAGCTTGTCAATGCAGGTGTAGTCACTTTGCAACAAGATGAGAAGACTGTTACGGCAAATATGGTTTCAGTCCAATTTGGAGATTTCCCTCCGCAGATAATACAGCATGGTGTCATTTCGATTCCTAAAGCAACCCTTGAGATTGAGAATCTCCCGCTTCCATCCAATGAAGGTCTTATTCCCTTGTCTCTTGACAATGGTGAAATTATGTGGATCCATCCTGATCTTGCTCCAGAATTTGAGATATCTTCCAAGAAGAAAACTCGTTCTAAAGGCAAAACCAAAATCTGCAACATGGTATCTTTTGATCCCATTGTTGACGAAGAGATTCTGTTAGGCACCAGATCAGGAAAAGCTTATTTGAAAGATCATTCTGAAGGTCAAAGGGATCCTGCTTCTTCTTCCGAACCTATTCCGACACAACCCGCATCTGCTGAAGAGGTCCCTTCTACATCTTCACCAGTTGTAGTATCAATTCCTCCTAAGCCAACAACGGCTGACAAAGACAAGCACAAGTTCGATTTGACAAACCTCTAAAGAAGTCATCTCCTACTAGGCTTGAGAAGCCTTACAATTTTGATATATTGGCTCAATTAGCCAATACACCAGCCAGGCTGTCAATCTTTGAACTCTTGCGTCTTTCCAAAGAGACACGAGAAACTCTAAGTGAAGCTCTGATGCAGGCTGAAACTTGCTTAACTCTTCTCAAGAAGCCAGAATCAGAATCAGTCTCTTGTCATCACAGTCATAGTGTCTTGGAACTGATCCCAAATATTACCTTCACTCAGGATGATATGCTAATGGAAGATAATAGACATGATCGTCCTCTTTATTATACAGGATATGTAGATTCAATGAAGGTTGATCGTATCCTGATAGATCCAGGGTCTGCACTTAGTATTATGCCAAAGACAATGTTAGATGCATTGAAGATACCAGTGCATAGTCTTTCAACCACGATCACTACTATTCTGGGATTTAATCAAGGAAAGAGTGAACCTTTGGGCAAGATCCGTCTAAAACTCCAAATAGGCAATCTTCGCACAAAGGTGACCTTTTATATCATTGACAATCATGGTTGTTCTTATAATGCTCTCCTGGGAAGGCCATTCCTCCATGAACACAATGTCGTTCCATCAACTCTTCATCAATGCTTTAAATATGTTGATGACAAAGGACAAGTTCATAAGGAAGTTGCGAATCTTTATCCTTTCAAGGGTGTTGAAGCTTATTGCAACGATGCTCGTATGTACAAGGATGAATTCATGAAGGTAGTATTGGCTATGGATACTGAAGAAGATCAAAAAGCAATACCTCAAGACACTTTTATCATACCTGTTAAGGGGCGAGTTTCTCATCCTCAATCTTCCAAGCCACTGGTTATTCACTTACCAGTTCCAAAGAAATCAGTTGATGCTGATGAAAATCAAAGGGAGCTCACCTCTTCTGAGCCACTTGTTATCGACTTACGTCGTAACAAAGACAAAAAGCAGCTCATTCCTTCTGAGCCACTTGTTGTTGATCTAAATCGCAACAAGGAAAAAAAGGAGCTCACCTCTTCTGAGCCACTTGTTATCGACCTCCGTCGTAACAAACCTCCTCCACGTTCTTCTTCTCCCCCTCTTGTAATCAATTTGACCAAATCTGCTAAGGTTAAAGGTCCTGTTGTAAATACTGATGTACAAATCAATGAAAAAGCACCTACTTTCTAGTATATTGATGTTATTTATTATACTAAAAGTTATTTGGATATGTTAGATAGCTTCCAATCAATTACACTGGGAGTCGTACAATCTCTTCAGACATAAGTCTCGCTTGAAGATCCAGATGATTCTTACCGTATTCATCATTCTTTAAAGAAAGGTGAAAGTTCAGCATTTTATATAAAAGACCAGAAACAAAGATTAACTATACGGATGATAGCAAAGTTAACGATACGGGACGTCTCCAGTTCCATCGTTATAGTCAACAATCAAAAGACATCCTCCGAAAGATGGGTTACGACTTTAAGAGCGGCCTTAACTATGGTAAAGGTAGACGAACTTCCATTCGTACAACAATTCCAAACGAAAAATCACAAATGTATTATGACAGGACCAAGAAAGGTCTCGGATATACTTCTCCTCCACTGTTATCTCCAGCAGCTTCTGAATCAGATGGTGAAGAACGTTCTAACTCTTCTGATTCCAGATCATGGGATTCCGATACCAGCATCGGTGAAGTCCATCGTATAATTGTATCTTCTAACATGGTCTCTGTTGAACTACCAGAAGGCTATGATGAAGACGTTGAAGAAAATCCTGAAACAGATCCTTGGGCTCAACATATGGATAATCAATGGGTACTTCGCTTTGAACAACGTGAACCTCCTACTGAAGATCAATTAGTTCAAGTTGATGTAGGGGAAAGCGAGTTGCCTCGTCCAATCTTCATCAGCAAGAATCTTCCAGAAGCAGACAAACAGGAGTTAATTCTTCTTATTAAAGAATACATCGACATCTTTGCCTGGAGTTATGAAAACATACCAGGTTTAGATCCCAAGATTGCTACACATAAATTGAACATTTTGCCTAATGCAAAACCAGTTAAGCAGCAACAACGGCGTTTTAAACCAGAAATGATGGACGCAATCGATGATGAAGTTAAGAAGCTCATTACTTGTGGTTTTATTCAAAAAGAACAACATCCTGACTGGGTGGCCAATGTCGTTCCAGTTCTAAAGAAAAACCGACAAAGTTCGAGTCTGCATCGACTTCCAGGATCTTAACGAAGCATGTCCTAAAGATGAGTTTCCTCTACCTATCACGGATGTCATGATCGACAACACCTGTGGGTTTGAGCGAATATCCTTTATGGATGGGTTCTCTGGATATAATCAGATCAAGATGAATCCTGAAGATGAAAAGCATACCTCTTTCCGCACTCCTCGTGGTGTCTATTGCTACACGGTGGTGCCATTTGGTCTCAAGAACGCTGGTGCAACCTACCAACGAGCTATGAGTACTATCTTCAAAGACCATCTTCGTAAAACTGTGGAATGCTATGTTGACGATATTGCTGTCAAAAGTCGTCTAAAAGAAGATCACATCCAAGATTTGAGAACAATCTTCAATCTCATGCGCCAACATCAACTTAAGATGAATCCCACCAAGTCATTCTTGGGTGTCTCTAGTGGCAAGTTTCTCGGCTTCGTTATTACCTCTAAGGGTATACACGTGGATCCCGAGAAGATCAAAGCCATTCAAGAGATGCGTCCTCCACGCAACCTAAAAGAGCTACGAGGATTTCAAGGCCGACTTGCGTACGTCAGGCGATTCATTTCGAACTTGTCTGGACGCTGCAGACCATTCACTCAACTAATGAAGAAGGGTGTATCTTTCGTTTGGACTGAAGAGTGTCAACGAGCATTCGATGATATAAAGCGATATCTCATGAACCCACCAGTTTTGGTGCCACCTATCTCTGGTATTCCATTCTTGATGTACGTCCGTGCTATGGACCATTCATTGGGTGCTTTATTTGTCCAAAAGAATAAAGAAGGTCATGAACAGGCCATCTATTATCTTAGCCGTACTATGATTGGTGCTGAACACAGTTATAGTCCGGTCGAAAAAGAATGCCTGGCTCTCATGTTTGCTGTGCAAAAGATAAGGCATTACATCATTGGCCAAACTATTCATGTTATATCCCGAGTTAATTCTCTTCGGGTACTCATGAAGAAGCCCAGTACACTCAATTCTCGGCTGGCTACGTGGGCAATCCTGCTAGCTCAATATGACATGGTGTATGTTCCACAAAAGTCTGTCAAAGGTCAAGCGCTGGCGGACTTCTTAGCAGCTCATCCTGTGCCTGAAACATCTAAACTCTATGACAAAATTCCTGACGAGACGTTAGAAGTCAACATGATCTCTGAAGAGTTTCCAACCTGGCGTTTATTCTTTGATGGTGCATCAAGAATTGGACCAAATGGTGCTATAGTGGCAGGTGTTGGAGTTGTTCTCGTTTCTCCAGACGGATTAACTATCCAAAGAGCCTACTCTTTAGATGAACCTTGTTCCAACAATGTGGCAGAGTACAATGCCTTACTTATCGGGCTTCAGCTAGCTAAACAACTGAATGTTGAATATCTGGAAGTCTATGGTGATTCTAAACTGGTTGTGAACCAGGTTAGAGGAACCTATGAAGTCCGTCATCAAGACCTGGTGCCTTATCATGAAGCGGCAATCAATATAGCTACATCATTCAAAGCCTTCTTCATTTACTATGTTCGACGAGCTTGCAATACCGAAGTAGATGCTTTGGCCAATCTTGCAGCTGTCTTAGCCATCCCTATCAAAAGACAACAGGTCGTGGTTATCTCCAACCGAGAACTGTTCTGCATCGAAAACAATCGTAATATTGAATTCAGCAACTTTGCTGAAGTCAATGTTACCGATGAAGATTGGAGAACTCCTTTCATTGACTTCGTGGTTCATGACATACTCCCTGAAGATCCTAAGGAGGCTACAAGCGTTCGTCGACGATCTCTCCGATTCTATTACAATCAAACTTCCAAGACCCTCTATCGACGAACTTATGATGGTCTTCTTCTACGCTGTCTCGCTGGTGACGAAGCTAAACAAGTTTTGCGTGAAGCTCACGATGGTGTTTGTGGAGCACATCAACCTGGTCCTAAACTATAGGACCGCATTAGACACATGGGTTATTATTGGCCTTCTATGGTGTCAGATGCAATTGAATATGCAAGGAAATGTCGTGCTTGTCAAATCCATGCAGACTTCATTCATCAACCATCAGAATTCCTACACCCGACTGCTGCTTCTTGGCCTTTTGAAGCTTGGGGTATGGACATCATAGGTCCTATCAACCCTCCTTCTTCTAGAGGACATCGGTTCATATTAGCGATAACCGACTACTTCTCCAAGTGGGCTGAAGCTATACCTCTAGCTGAAGTCAAGACTAGCAGTGTCATCAATTTCGTTAAACACCACGTCATCTATAGATTTGGTGTACCTTGAAGAATCATCCATGACAATGGACCTTAATTCATCAGCCAGAAGTTTACCAGATTCTGCGATGATCATCGGATTGACAATGTTGCTTCGACAGCATACAATCATGCTGCTAATGGTTTAGCTGAAGCTTTTAATAAAACCATCATTAAACTCCTCAAGAAGTTTGTATCCACTAACAAACGGAACTGGGTCGAGAAACTTGGCGAATGTCTTTGGGCCTACCGAACTACGGTTCGCAATCCTACGGGCTTTACACCCTTCTCTTTGGTGTATGGCTGTGAAGCTGTTCTTCCTTTGGAATTGCAAATTCCTTCTTTAAGGATTGCCATTGCTAATGAGCTTACCACAGAGAACAACGATCTTCTTCGACTTCAAGAGTTGGAAGCACTTGATGAGAAGCGATTAATGGCTCAACAACATATTGAGTTATACCAAGCCCGTATCTCGAAGACTTTCAACCGCAAAGTTAAAGTCAGAACGTTTCAGCAAGGAGAACTTGTTCTAGCGGTCAGACGTCCTATGACTATGACCCATATGAGCAAAGGGAAATTCGATGCTAAATGGGAAGGTCCCTATGTTATAAGCAAAGTTTTCTCAAATGGAGCTTATCAGCTCTCAGAACTTGATGGTCGAGTTGCTATGATGCCTATCAATGGCAAGTTCCTTAAGAAGTATTATATATAAATGTAAATGCTTGTAAATCATCAAACAGAATCAAGTTCATAAATAAAGTTAAAATTTTATTTCATTATATGATAGTACATGATATTAAAGGCCACTATCATCTTTCTTTACATTGGGACGCGGGCCACTGCCGTCCTTCTCGAAAATGTGATCAGCAAAAGAACCGAGAACCTCCTTGCTGGAACCCACGAGGAACTTGCAGGCAGCCATCCTCATGGCTTCTTCTTTTTCAGTCCTTCCCGGTTCGAGCAGAAAGTCCAGAATGTCCCGTGGTGGCTGGGGTGCAGACGGACCTTCGCCTTCTTCTGTCTCTTTCGGCTGAACTGGATTGGCAGGGCGTTCTTCAGTGCCCTTTTCAACCATCGAGGCGATCTTAGCCTTCTTAGATGCTTCTCTGGACGACATTTTTATGTTAAAAGAGCAGAAGTGTTCGTTCCTGTCAGATTTCTGCTATATTTATAGGCAGAAGTTCCTCAACTAACGAAGCAACACATTCATCCGACGGTTCATCCGTTCATTAACTCCTGACGGTTCATCCGTTCATTTATTTACATTCATTCGACGTCCGTTCATTAACTCCTGACGGTTCATCCGTTCATTTATTACATTCATCCTGACGGTTCACCCGTTCGTTCATTCACCATTAAACGGTTCACCCGTTCGTTCACCATTATTTGACGGTTCATCCGTTCATTCATCATCACTTAACGATCTACCCGTTCATTTATTGACGATTCATCATCGTTCATTATCCACATCAGCAACTCGTCGTTTTCGATTAAGTTGTCAAATCGAAATAATAGTATTCAATATATTCTGCCACGTCCATATTACCTCTGAGCAGATATAATGAATATAATTATTTTCTATAAGAAATATATCATGTCTTGTACCTCTGAATATATTTTCTATCTCTATTATTTATATCTGAATAAGATATGCAATAAATAATAGAGCCACAACAAAATGTCTTTTATTTATCCAAATATGAGGCATTACAGAAACGCAGCTACAGCAACAAAACACAAAAATACAAAAAGTTCTAATCAAGAAGGAGGGACAATCAGATTGTCAATTTGCTGCTTCAGTGTCTGCAGCTCTTCTTCGTGAGTTGATGCTACTATCTTTCTCGCTTCCTCCATCCCGCTTTCTTCATCAAAAATGGGCATATCCACTGTCCGACGGGTGATTTCTGCACCATGGGTTGTCTCATACTCATTCCTCTCTTCAATTAAAGCATTGAATTGTTCAATCACCAGTTGGTGATTAACAGTTTCTTCTTCAAACTCTTGTTGGAGGCGAGTAATTTCTGCTTTCAACTCAGCAAGTCGCCGTCCTTTGCTTTCAGCCATTAAAGTAACTGATTCTATTTTAGAATTGTATTCAGCTGATTTTGCAGAATGAGCCTCTAACAGATTTTGAAGGGTTAACCTTTCCATATCAGCAGCTTGAGCCAGTCGCTCAAATTCAGCCTGTATTAAAGAATCTATATCCTTCTTCTTGAGCTTCTTGTACTTCTTGACGGAGACTTCTAATTCGTTCAAAATGTGTTCAAGGAGAGTGGCCTGAGCTTCGTCTCCTTGGTCTCTTATGGCTCTTATTAAGAAAGAAGTTGGCTTCCTAACCATAATGAAGTCAGCCCCTTCTTTCTCTATCATTTTATGGACAAGAGATCCCAACGACTCGAAGAAGCATCGGGTAAAAGACTTGACAACTTGTTGATTGATGGCCAAAGTTCCAGGAGTCGCTGCTACACCTATTGAGGATGGGGTAGCAGGTTGCTCGATTCTTTGTGGTTGGACAACAGGCTCTTTAAATAAAGGAGCCAGAGTAGAACTGGTCGCTCCTCCTGTTTGATCCTCTGCAATAGTAAAATTGTTATTTTACTAATTGTTTGTTGATGAACAAGAAGATCAAAAAAGAACAAATCTTACCTTGGTTTGGTCTAACAACAAGTGCATCCCTTGTTGGAATGGACTCTCTTTGAACAGAAGTAGCCTCAGCTGCAACAGCCTGGCTACTGCCCGCTTCCGAACTGCAAGATAAGTGATGACTACTACTGACCACCACAGTTGGTATGGGCACCATAGCCAGGTTCGTTGGAGGTGTTGGCAGAATCTCAAGATCTGCAAGAATGAAGATATTTAGTTATCATTTCATTTTAACAGAGAAGATTGCTAGATCTCGTTTTATACCTTGAGGGTCGGTGGTGGGATTTTCTTTCAGCACGCCTTCATCGGCTGCTTCTTCATGAGATATTTCTATCTCAACATTTTCAACAGGATTTTCAGCAACATTTTCTACAGATGCCTCCACTTCAATATCCTTTTTAGGATCTGAAATATCATCGGCAGTATCAAGAGATATATGTTCTTCGTTATCCTTTTCAGGATCTTGTATATACTCATCAACATTTTCAGTCGAAGAACTCTCCTCGTCTTCTTCTCTTTCTTCTACTGCTGCATTTCCACTGTTAGTGGCAGTCTGATCCTCCTGCAGACTATAACTGCAATCCTCCAAAGCTGCGATCATTTTATGGTCTTCTTCTTCACGAAGAGTCCTGGGAGTTAGAGGAGGTTGAGTAGTCTCCGCGACAGGTGAATGGGGTCGTGCAACATTTTGTTCTTCCTCTAAGATGTTTTCTCCAGGCTTTTCAACCTCAGTTCTTGGGACAAGATCTCCCCTCTGTTCAGCTTCTTCAAGAGTTTTGCTCCCAGATTCAGAAATATGTGTGGGAGATAATATTAGAATTCCTGCTGCAGCATCTACTGAAGTCAGGATTTGTCTAGAAGAAGATTCTTCCAAAACTCTTCTGGTGACTACTCTCTTCTTTCTGTGTAGAGGTCTGACAGGACTCTCTACATTTACTGGCTCTGCTTGTTTCTGCACAGAAGTTGGAGTAGTGGCAGCTTCTTGATGTGTTTCGGCCAATTGCCGAGATTGGGATCTTGTAGTGACCTTTTCGGAAGAAAGATCTAGAATCAATTTCTTCTTTGCAGCTGGAGCAGGAGGCTCCTCTCTTCTCCTTTTCTTCGCTGGAGATCTACCCACTCTCAAAGAAATACGCATTGCTGCGTTTACTTCTTGAGGGAACATCATATCCCTCGAAACTTCCAAAGGGGCATCGACCGGCTCGTGCACCTCCTCATTTACAGGGATCGATGGAGCAATCCTCCCTCTCCTCAGTCTTGTTGCAGTAGCGAAACTATCTGCGAGATTAAAATTCTCGGCAAAAGTATTCGCGGATGTGTAAAATACAGAATACGTGAAGAGCATCCGAGGACCCTGGGGAGTACTCCTTGCTGGCATCGAAAATATGGCTTTTGTATCACGGGCATTGTAATAAGCCCAAGCTCTAGCCCTGTCTATCAAATAACCTTTGCCTTGGAGGCAGGTAATTGCGTTCCCTACATGGAACTGATCATACCCAAACTGCCGAACAAATCGGCTGGGAAGATATGGTTCTAAATAGCACTCTTCTTCGAACCGATAAACCAGATGTGATGGTCGAATCGTCTTCAACCATTCAAAGGCTGTACGGGTCAGAGGCTGTATCTTCGAATCCACCATATTTGTGGGCATCTGATCGTACCCAACAGGGAAAGGAGCACAACAGAAGTTCCATCCTCTATTCAGATTCAAAACGAATCTACACTCACTCAAAGAAGTGTATTTCCATTTTCCTTCAGAATATCTTCGGAGAAAACTGCCATCAACTGGTCCCATGCCGGGATCCATTAAGGTTGGATAGTGAAGAAGCAACCATCCAAATAAATATGTATATGGCAATTCCAAGCGAGGGAACTCTCTCTCCCTTCGCCTTCAGCATCAAGTCGACGTATAAACGAAGACTGGCGTTTAGCTTGCAGGTCATTGCTGATAACAAGTCCATCTTATAACCGAAGACTAACTTGACAGCAGCAAACAGAACACCGCGGTGAAAACGATCCACGGCACTGGATCCGGGAACCACAAACCTCCGAAGCCAGTATGTTAGGAATCCTGCCAGTTGTGCTTCTTCGGACATGGGTCTATAGCCCATTCTTAAATAACTCTCCAAATTGTCCCCTCTCTTCAAAGGAGGATACTCATGACCATCTTTCACTTCTTTATCAAAGTGACCACTCTGTTCCATCAGTTTTATAACCTCTGTACTGCTCAAAGGTTTGAAGAAGGTAGGGTAGCATTTGTCGGTCTCCTTGGTTTTCTTCTCTTCTATATGATTGAGAAACAGATATGGTAACCATTCTGAAGAGTAACAAGTGTTGGCGGTAGCACTCTTGTAATATAGAGAACAGATTTTGTAATGGCATAATAGTTCTTCGAACACTGCCACCATCTCTGCATTCTCTTTTCGGAGCTTGTTCAGCTCATCAACATACTCCTCATACGGAGTATCTGCCATGGGCAAGTATGAGATATACTTCATCTCGTGGAGTGCAAAGCCCATCTCTCCACCTGGGGTCATGAAGGTTTCCGTCCTATAGTTGTACCTTTCAGCTAAGGCTAAAAACATATGAGGATTGGGAGCAAATCCGTATACAGTAGCATGCACTGCTTGATATAGATCAATCTGTTGGAGTCTGTCTTGGAATGTTGTCAAGATCCAATTCGCAATATAGCTCCATCGTTTGTAGTCTGGATTCACCAATCCAGTCATTCTGATGTCTTGTTCGGGATATCTTCCTTCAGCCTTCGCAAATTCATTTGCGAATATTGGTGTTCTAACAGGTATCAGCATAGAAGAGTTCTCTGGTGGAATGCATCCAGGTCTCAAGCCTCTCAACAAGCAGCTATATCTATCAGAGGAGCTATAAAACATATCCCTCTTGTTTGGCCCTTTCTTTACGAAGATTTTTCCTGCACGGGCATCCTGAAACAGAGTGATGTTCCATTCCATCTTCCTTGGGTAGCTCGCATGAGCGTACCGCGACAAAGGCAGGCAGCGAGCAATGTCTGGTATGAAGAATGATCTATCTTTCTGGTGAACTATTCTATCCTCCATTCTTGGCCTAGGCTGAGAGACTTTCTCAAAGGCATCCCCGAATAGGAACAAGGGTTTCTTATGAATTACAGCATCAGCTGATTCTAGAGGCTGTCCATTCATCAAACACATTAAAGTTTCATTATCCTGAGAAATCAGTATAGCCTGACGGGAAGCCGGCAGATCGTACTGAGGATAGTGAACATGAGACAGATCTTCTTTATATTCAGACTCTGAGAGGGTTCCCACAAAATGTTCATAATCTGGGTCTTTATTGACCTCAACTGCATCAACAGACAGATAAATATTAGTACAAAGTCAAAATCTCTGTTTTAAAACATAAAACATTAGAGTGCGCAACCACAGATTGCGCTGACATGACTTGCGCAACAACAGATTGCGCATCACAGAAGGATGCACAAAGTGATAGTTTGCGCTGACAACCTGCGCAAAGCAATCGATTGTGCTGAATTCCTGTCAGCATAATTCAACAAGTTGCGCAGGAATGCAGCCTTCATAAAAATGAGGACTGACAGATTGATGGAACAAAAAAAAAAACCCTAAAAAGGGTGGCGCAATATGAACTCATCTCTAAAAAGAGATGAGTTTCGAAGATCAAAGGAAGTCGAATCACCCTAAAAAGGGGGTTTTCGATCGGTTCAGCTACCTCTCAGAGCGGGGTGCACGGATTCGTATCGAGATGCCCGCCGTGCAACTCTGTCAGATGACTCGGCCGGAGCTTTTCCTTTCGCGGCGGCGGTGGCGGCAACATTGGATCGTCGTGGTGCCATGACAATCGTCGGAGGAGGAGAACAGTAAGGGTTGGGAGATTTTCTTCTCAAGAGCTCGAAAGATTACAAAGTAAAGAAATGAAAACGAAGAGATGGGTATTTATAGTTTTCGAAATACAAAATGGATGCCTCGGATTGCGCCTAAAATTGTGGTCTTTTCGCTTTGCGCAGACAGCTCAGCATCATGCGCAAAGTGATTCAACATTTAAAAATTCAAAGTATTTCGAAATTTTGAATAAAATCAACTTTGAAAACTTTGAAGGGGGTCTTGTAGGTCCTAAAAAATCAAGTTGCATCAATCAACAATGTCAAAGAATCAATATATATATCATTTTGATGAATTATGCAGGCAACGGATTGCGCAGCAATCCGATTGCGCACACTGGTTTGCGCACACTTCCAATTGCGCAGGCTGACGTGGCAGAAGTCATCATTACCTGAATCAAATCAAATCTTTCTGACAAACTGACAGCACGGATAACGAGGAGACTGTTCGTTTTTGGCGCCGTACAGTGCGCGAGGGCGGTTGACAGCTGGCTGCGCAATCCATTCTTGCGCAAACTGAGTCTGCCCAAACCATTTCTGCGTATTCTAAGTTTGCGCAAACCAAGGCTGCGCAGTTTAGTCTGCGTATTCTATCAACATAACTGATAAAGTATACGTGGCATTCATGCCATCAATTGCTCATTACGTGGCAACTGTTTATGCACGATCATGCACATTTCAATCAAATAATGTCATGTGTCCATGATAGTTGGCCCACGATCCAGCAACTGCTTACGCAATCCAGTGCTGCGCAAACCAGTTGCTGCACAAATCAGCTTGTGCAGTCTAAAATAACTGAAATTTAGTTATTTTCAGAACTCTATAATAGAGTTTCAAGTCTTCATTTCAAGGGGATCAAGATCAGAGATCAGAAATCAGAGAGTTCAGGAGTTCTTGCCAAAGTGCTGCTGCATTCTTCCGAGACTTTTGTCTTCAACTTCAGAGGCTTTTGCCTTCAGTTTCCAGAGTTATTTTCAACTTCAAAGGCTTCGTCTTCACAATTCACATCGTCTAAGGGATAAAGCAATCGTCATCAAGATTGGATTCCTATAGTTGTAATTTTCCTAGAATTCTTGTAATCTTTATTACAGTTTGTATCAATAAAGTTTCATACTTTTGTTTTTAAACAGGAGTGTGCGTGAACGACGACAAAATTGGCCCCAAATGAAGAATGATAGGGATGGATGATGCGCAAGTAAAAGTTGGGATAACGATTTGAATCGTTGATAGGAAGAAATACTTGATGATGGAACAATACTTGGTTTTGAATCGGACGAAAATTACTTAGGCTTGGTCGACCCCGCTAAGAAGAAATCGTATTGATTTCGTTGACAATAACGCTTGAGAAGCGAATCGAATCATCTCGAGGACCGAGATAAACGACATATGATACACACATGAGTTCGATTTTAAATCGAAGTTAGCAAAACGATCAGCAAATCGAAACTATCACGAGTAGCTTGTCCGACTTCGCTAGTCGCTAAGCTTGGTTGAAATGCACGTATTCTGTGGATGCCTTGAATGTGTGCACGATCCAAACTCAGCGATATGATGAACTCGAATACAGCTGCAAGTGGGTGTTGCGTACGCATAAACGAAAGTGAGTTTGCCTCAGCCTACCACTCTATTTGACGAATTTCAACACCTCGTGCGACCGT
Source organism: Iris pallida (assembly GCA_029216955.1). NCBI lineage: Eukaryota > Viridiplantae > Streptophyta > Magnoliopsida > Asparagales > Iridaceae > Iris > Iris pallida. The sequence continues at coordinate 3,519,972 of JANAVB010022200.1, forward strand.
TTCAGTCCCATGATACGTCAAAATAGCAACCGAGTCGAAGAAACGCTTGAATTGAATAAGAACCAACAACTCTGAAATGAATGAAAAGCCATTCAATAAAATTGACCAAACGTATGCGACGCGAAACTTGGAAAGGTATCGAGGATAGTTCGGTGCCATAGAACGATAGAGCCGTTCGATAGGGATTGCCTAAGAAACACGACGATATGAGTTAAGGAATGGTAGGATGACCTGCACTCAGGAAGTCTCGAGGACGAGACTTGTTTTGAGTGGTGTATTATGTAGTGACCCGCTCCCCCTAGCAACGCCGATTCAAACGAAAGTGCAACGACTCAAACGAGCCGTCGACCCGAAGAGTTGGCATCGACCTGATGAAGAATCGATACAAGGCTTACATTGGCCCGTCAAGATGAATCCAGACTTAGACTTTCAAAGGCGCACTCGGAGTATCGCTCGGCCGATATGAATATCTAAGGTGGGTGGCTCCGATGAACCCGTCTTTGCTTAGCCTAGACACATAATAATACGGACACTATCACTGAAATTGCTAGACGATAACACCGCGCATGCTAATAAATGACCCAACGCACCTAGCTAAGGGATTAATCCCATCTTGCATGCTTGTATAGAATATGGAAAGGAACATAGAAAAACGTGAGAACTCTCGTACCGTGCCCTACGCTCATGCTACGGCACACTTACGTTCAAGTCCCTTACGTATCAACAATGAAATAATGAATGGTTTACAACAATAAAATGGGAAGACTATCAACATAGTCGTTCCGAGTAGAGTTTAGCAACATTGAAAGTATGGGACCGATGGGTCGCCAAGGCGACTCCCTACGAAGAGTTACAAAATGTATGAATAATGAATGAACGAATAAGTGAATGAATGAATCAACAAATGAAAGAATGAATACGTGAATGAATCAATGAACAGACAAGTGAAAGAAAGAAAAGAAAGAATGAAAGAAAGATAAGAAAAGAAAGAATGGTTAGCGACAGGTGTGACGAGCACGTACAACGGGCTCGCTACTCGCGCTACACGGACGCCAACCAGGTCGATAACGTATTATGGCTAAGGGTTAGCCTACGGCTCGGAGATAGCCGTTAAGTTAAATGACAAGATAATACGAAATGGTCGTGGACAAACGGCACAGGCGTTGTGTGGAGTATACCGTGGCCGTGGTAGTGGAAGGATTCTGCGGCACGGGCGTTGTGTGGAGTATACCGTTGGCCGGCCTAGGCGGAATAAAAGTCGGGGCTTACGGGCTGCCTGGTGCGGGCTTGGGCACCGGGAGACGTAAGTACAGGGTATTTTAAGAGACTTGACGGGGTGTACCAGCCATCACCCTATGCTAAGTTGAGAAATACCAAAGGGAAATGTCCAAAATGGCTTGTCATGCCAGCGACCGGTACATATAGATTAAGTGGGCTTTGCTGGTGGCTATCCACATGCAAGTCCTTGCATTGAAATCAAAGTAGTCTAAGTTAAATGAACAAGTGCCTACTGAACAGTTTGGAATGTATCACCAAATGACAAAGAGTACTTCATACAAACGATTTAAAAGAACACACGCCTACGACGCGCTAGAATCTGAGGCAGGAATACGCCCTTTACAGTGAATGCTTACGTGTATCATGTTAAGTTAAAATATATGAACTGTTGTCTAACTTGGTTTACTTTAGGCAGGAAGGCCGGACGGTAAGTATGGGTAAGTCGTGTATGTATTTCCATACGACACTTAAATTTGGCAACACGGGATAGGTCATGACATATGCCATGAAATTGATCCTAAGGCAAGATTAGAAAGACAATGAATGATAGAGATGCACAAAAGTAAATGGAACGTGTTTGGTAATAATGGCGTTGTGGGCGAGCTAGCCTCCCCACCAGTGCATAATAATGTACTGATAACCCCACAGTTTGCTTGCAGGAAGCAGGAAACGTCGGTGGGTGCGGAGCTTTCCTCGAACGTGCTAAGACGCGGAGCTATCTCTCGAGCCTTGGAGCGTTGCAAGGAGCTGGAGCACCATATACAGGACATAATGTATTGGAACATCGCCATGTATCATTCCATCTTGTAAGCCACTTGGCACGCCTTTTATGTTTCAGAGAGAGCTTGAGCGATTTAATATCGGCCTAGCACCGCTTGTAACCTTCGTAAATATCAATAAAGAGTTCGAATTTGCTTCTACTTGTGTTTATTTACTTTCCGCTGCAATAGGGGCACTCCGTGCGACTCTGTAGCCTAGCTCAAATCGTCCGTTTCTGGACTTGGCCTTGCACGGGCGCAAATCTAGGCCCGTGCGGCATCACGCCTTAGCGAGGACGATCGCTCCTACGGGAGCGGGGCGTGACATAGAGTTCTCTTACAACAACAGCTACCAAGCCAGCATTGGTATGACCCCATTTGAAGCTCTTATGGACGTCGTTGCCGTACACCACTTGTATGGGGACGTAGGAGAAAGAGTACTGCTGGGTCCAGAGATGGTGAGTGACGCAGTAGAGAAGTTGAAAGTAAGCTCAGGATTGCCCAAGACAGACAGAAGCATTGGGTTGATAGTATTCGTCGACCAATGGAGTTTGAAGAAGGAGATAGTGTTTTGTGAAGTTTTTCTACTACCAGAGGAACGGTCAGTTTTGGCGGAGCTGGGAATTGAGGCCAGGTACATCAGGCCATTTGAAGTTTTAAGACGAGTTGGAAGTAGCGTACCGGTTAGCTCTACCAGCTAATCTTGCGAGTGTGCAACGTCTTCTACGTATCACAGCTCAGACGCTACATTCCGGATCCGAGTCATATTTGGATAATTCAGAGCTGAAGATTGGACTCAATATTTCAGTGCCAGAGAAACCAGTTGCAAGCGTAGTCAGAGGTGAGAAGAAGATCAGAATTTAAGCCGTCACATAAACTCCTATTTCTTATCTTTTCGCTCTAAACTTGACTGATGCTTCTAAGTTAGCCTAGTTTTATAAGCTATCTCTTTATCAAGCTTGATCATGGCAGTATTTTATTGGGTGTACCCACTAATATATTGTCTAATCAGGACCGGTGCATGATGGTCTGATCAACCTCGTGTACTTTGCTTCGCCTTTGTATTTTTCTGCATGGATGATATCACAAATGAAACTTGTCCCTAAACCGTCTCATCCCATGACTGTCTTGGAAATTCTTATTGTTGGACCTGAGTCACGGGCGCAGTACCCGTACCTGTTTGATTTTTCTACCCTATCTTTTAAATTTCGAGGACAAAATTTTCTAAGGAGGAAAGATTGTGAAACCCAGTTTTGTAAATGTTATTAATATTATTAAAATATTATTATTATTATCATTATTAGTATCATTTTTGGGTTTTAAAATCAATTTCAAAAATTATTAATATGGCTTTTGTTTGTCGACCAGACCCGAGCCCGGACCCGATTCCCGAACCCAGACCCAGTCCTAACCTATTCTTTTGAATTCTGATTATTCTTAAAAAATATATTTGTATATAACTTTTGGCCTAGTCTCCACGACCAGGCCTTTCCTTTTTTTTTCTAAGCACTATTTCCTCTTCCCCACACATTGTTAACTCATCCACGTTTTTAACCCCACTCTCCCCACATTTTCTCCACACAGAACACAAATTTCTCCTCACTTCTTTATTTCCCCACCTTTCCACACCTAACCCAACTCCTCCACCCCCTTCCCACGAACAGCAACTTCTTTCCCCTTTCTAACCCATCTCCATCTTCACCCCCTCTCTTCCACTCCCGACTCCACCCTCGGCCCCGCTCGTCCGCCCAGCGCTCCGGCTCTCCGACGACTTCCGGCCTTCACGCCAGACCCCCTTCGCCGTGCCCCTTCCAGCGCCTCCCCGGCGCCCCTTCCAGCTGTCGGCCGCTGTCCCGAGCCCAGCGACGCCGCCCGCGCCCGACGCCGGCGCCCCGACCCCCGGCGCCTTCTCCCGCAGTCTCCGGCGCCCCGCCGCCGCCGGCCAACGCAACCCCCGCGGCTTCCCGTGCCCTAGCACGCGAACGTTGTTCTCCCCGGCGTACCCCGATCACCTGTCCGCTGTTCTGGACAGCTCCTATCCAGCACTCTTCGCTGGATTTCGAGTCCGATCCGTGGATTTGCGCGTCCCGAGTCCGAGGCAACCCTTCGGATTCCGTCATTTTGGGTAATCCCTGGTTAATCACAGTAGTTCGTCCCTCCCCGTATCTATGATGATATTTTGGTCCACAAATTTCTTCGAAAATTCGGCTTTCGGTAACGTGTTTGGTTCCGGGAATTTTTCGGAACCATTGTTGGATTTATTAGGTGGTTTTGGCTTAGTTTTGTTCGTTTGGGATTTCCCGAGAACCTTTGGAAAGGTTCTGTTGATTGTTTTGCTTTCCGAAACTTTTCGGAAATGAATTTCTTAATATTTTAGTTTTCAGATATCTCCGAATTGTGCTGTGGTTTTTGGGTTGGAATCTCGAATTCATTTCGGGATTTCCGGATTAATCTTGTGATAATTGTGATTATTTTGAATATATATATATTGGGATTCCCTGGTTTGGGATTTTACAGGAAAATATTGGCATATTTTCCAGTTTTTGGGTTGACCAAAAAAAGGAAATGCTGCCGGATTTTCCCGTAAAATTTAATTATATTTTAAAAATGATTTTTAAATGGATTTCGAAAAATAATTAGTATTTTGGGATTTTGGGATTGACGACCGTATCGGTCAATGGGCCCTGGCTAAGTGCAAACGAAACCGGCTTCGCCCGGACGTTGAGGCATTAGCCTATATGATGATTGGACCAAGTCTGAGATTCGTTTATTTAATTTATCCTTATTATTTATTTTATTCATAATTAAATTATAGGAAGTTTTAGAACCAACGACCGTTTCGTCTTATTTCAATTTATGTAAATAAATTGTAATGGGCATAAGCCCAGCTGGTTGTTGGCTCTGTGACTTGTATTTTGGTAGCGTAGGATTTTCTGTTATTTTCTGGTTTTGCGAGTTCTTGTAGCATACGCGTAAATTTAATGATAATTATTTTCATATATAAATTAATAAAGTTTTCTCACATTAAAATTATAAGTTTTAATATTTAAACAACGATCATGTATTTTTCATTAAAATAAAAAATTTAGTTTTATGTATAAATACGAAAATACAAAGTTTTAATCAATTAAATTGGAAACTACGAGTTTTCCAAAATTCAAAACGATCTTTCCCTCGTTATTAATTCAACGCACCAATAATCGTGTTTTTGTTCGTGTTTGATAAATAAAGATTTAAAATTGATTAGGACACAGTTAGAGGTTTCAACTAGTATAGTTAGCTTGGTAACCCTGGATTCTGAGTCAATTTCTCGAATGTAGGAATTCGAGGACGATCCTAATTTCCCATCTCGAAGTCTTCAATCTTTCCAGTCCAATCCATATTGATGCAAGTACATTTTGTGTTAGTTTACAGTTATTTAGTAATCGTTTTAATGCAAGTTTAAACCACGATGCAACACGGAACTATCTCTAAGAGCACTGACTGTAACTACTGTAACTACTGTAACTGTTTGGGGACTGGGGGAGTAGTGTAATGAGTATGACCACATCCAGAATAACTTAGAACTGTACTAGCTTACCCCTCATACACACGGGGATAAGCCGTATCTGAACTGTAACAAACCCAAGCCGGTCATATTCATTGCCTATTCAAATCACACTGTTTACTGTTAGAAAACTGTTTATTTCTAAATTGTTTAAAATTGCATTATTCTATTATTATTTCAACTGTCAAATTAGCATGAATTGTACTTTGCTCCCTCCTGACTGAGATAACATTTTTAGGGGAATATTGAGGATGCTGAGCTGGTATACAGCAGCTACTACGACCCTGTTCTGTATCCCGTAGTGCTGCCAGAGTCCCCATTGGAGGACGCAGGAACCGAGGCCGATGAGCCGAATGCTAAGATAGATTTTTCTTTCCAGTTTTGTTGTTTCATTTGAAAATCTGTTTATTTGAATTCAGGATTTATTTCAGTACTTTTAAATTCCAGTTGTATTTATTTCAAATGTTTAATAAAGTTTTCAATTTCCGATTATTGAGTTGTGACAAATATAGATGCTGTTGTTATGGTTACTTGCTAATGGAACAGCTTACTGCCGCCGTCTCAACAACGGTACAGTCTGGACATGATCCGGTTCGACCCAATTATTTGGGATCGGGTCGTGACAAGGATTAAGCTATTGCATTATGTTTTCTTTGACAGATAATTCTCTAGAGCAATATTATGTTTTATATATTGTCCTATATACATCTGTCATGCATCCAACTAGGACTTTGTCACACTTGTACTGGAAATTTTATGTTTATGGATATATGAATGTGTTATGTACAAATCAAGTTAAAACAAGGTGTTTCAATTTAAGACAAATGATTTTGGACACCTTAACTACTCATGTTTCTTTGGTGATCTTACTTTCTACTCATTTATTGATTTAGGTATATTTTTATAGCTAGGTTTAGTAATGTTATTATGTTATATATATTGTAATAACAAGATCCCTACTTCCACTAATCATAATTAATTAATTTAGCCTTAGCTTCCACATTCCAGGAACTAGATTAGTCACACAACCAATTGCCAGGTAGAAAAGAAAGAACTAGCTCTGGCTTTGGACTGAGGCCAACAATTATGCATTTCAATGGCTTATGGTTGATTGAGCATGGTAGGTACATAGTTCGGTTAGTTCATATCAGTATCATGAGCAAGGCCAACTATAAAGCATGGATAGATAGATAGATAGCATTAACAAAAGGAGATTTAGAAAAAAGAAGAAGAAGCCAATTACCCATTGCAGAGTGGTAACTACTCTCCAGTGATGTAATGTCCCAAATTCGTGATACGTATTTTAGTGTACGTATACGTGTTTTGGACCCATATTTTATTTATTCATGGTTAGTTATCTTGGTTTATTTTGCATTGGCTTGATTTTATTGGCATTGATAGTTTAATTGGTTTTAATGGTTCATTGGTTTATTTGGGCTTGGTTTATTCCTGGGTTGGTTCGGCTTGGTTTAGTTTGCTTGGTTCATTGTGAACCATAGGGGTGAACCCCCTACCTACCACCACCATCCCCCTTTATAACCCACCAAACTTTTCTCTCTCCTCCACTTTCTCATTAACTCTTCTTCCTTCTCCATTAAACCCACCACCAACCAAGAACACCCCTTAGGCAAGTGCAACTTGCTTCCACAAGAGAGCCTATTTTTATTGTTCCATTAGCTTCTCCTCATGTTTCTAAGACACATTAGAACTTGTCATTTTCTATTTTGAGGCTTTAATTTTTGTAGATCTAGAAATTAGTTATTTTTTAGATTTTGGTGGTTTTGCTCTATCAAACTTCCTTGTTTTCAAGTTTTGATGGTCATATGTTGTAGAGAATTTTATTCTACCCAATTTTAACCTTTGAAAAGTTGGATTTGAACTTATTTTGACCAAATTATAGATTATGAAGCTTTGGGTTCAACCATAGAGAATTTTATTCTACCCAATTTTAACCTTTGAAAAGTTGGATTTGAACTTATTTGGACCAAATTATAGATTATGAAGCTTTGGGTTCAACCATGGAGTTCTTGCTGATTTGGAGAAGACAGTGAGCAGTGCGCGAGCTTTTTAGCTTGCGCTACTGAGTTGCGCGCGCTCTTTAGCGCAGCGCAGTCTTGCATACGCTGCCTTTTGGAAGCGTATGTCTTGCATACGCTGCCTTGATGAGGAGTCGTATGGACCTCATACGCTGCCTTTTGGAAGCGTATGTCTTGCATACGCTACCTTGACAAGGAGTCGTATGGACCTCATACGCTGCCTTGATGAGGAGTCGTATGTCTTGCATACGCTGCCTTGACAAGGAGTCGTATGGACCTCATACGCTGCCTTGATGAGGAGTCGTATGTCTTGCATACGCTGCCTTGATGAGGAGTCGTATGGACCTTATACACTGCCTTTTGGGAAGCGTATGTCCTGCATAGCCTGGCCTGAGTGTAGCCTGACTTGAGCGTAGCCTGACTTGAGCGTATCCTGACTTGAGCGTAGCCTGACCTGAGCGTAGCCTGGCCTGAGCGTAGCCTGACCTGAGCGTAGCTTGACTTGAGCGTAGCCTGACCTGAGCGTAGCCTGACTTGAGCGTAGCCTGACTTGAGCGTAGCCTGACTTGAGCGTAGCCTAACCTGAGCGTAGCCTGGCCTGAGCGTAGCCTGACCTGAGCGTAGCTTGACTTGAGCGTAGCCTGAACTTGAAAATCAGGAATTCACTTGATATGTTTGGAATTGATAATTGAGCATGACGTGATAGTGACCCGTAGTGGTGCACTCCTGACATAATAACCTGACATGACCTGATAGTGGTCCGTCGTGGCGCACTCCTGACAAGTATACTTGGCATGATAACCTGACATAATTATCTCGAATAGCTGTTGCGACGGCTACCTGACATGACATGACCTGTATAATTAATCTGGATACCGTGGGCGATTGTGTTTGTATAAATAAACCAGTCCTGTCTTGCATCATGTCTAGGACAGGGACTCCTGAGTACCACGGTCAGGAGTACCTACTGAAATGGACTAAGGTTAATGACTAGTATAATTCATTAGACATGAAGAGATGTTCCCCAGTTACAGGCGATCCCGTTATCCCGGCCACAAATGTTTGGACTTGTAGCCTGCCGACGAGTAGGGCACATTTCCAGCCCACTGTTATGTGGGGCACCCCCATTGTCACTTAAATGATTGAACTCTATTGTCACTCTAATGCATTGTACTCTCTAAATTGTCACTATAATGATTGTCTGGATAATCTGGATAGCTGCAGGGCCTGTGACTACTTGAAGCATCTCATTGCATCTTGCTAATAACTAGGATTGTGATAACCCTAGTTAGTTAATGTAGAAAGCCGTAGGCAATGATTGGCCGTGATTGCTTGGATGGAGTCTAGTCCAGTATAGTATTGTCTATAAGTGATTGATTACAAGATTGTACCAGAATGATTGAATGATTGTCACTCCATATTGTCACTATAATGATTGTCACTCCAGATTGTCACTATAATGATTGTCACTCCAGATTGTTACTGTAACGATTGTACTCTATTGTCACTCTAGCGTATTGCACTCTTCATTGTCACTTTTATCATTGTACTCTCTCCTTTTTACCTTAGTGATTGGCACCTTTAGCAATAAATGATCAGAGACTAAGTTTTGTTCAGGCGAAGGGTTACAATCTCGGTCCTTGTTTGGTTTAAGGATTGTAACCTGGCTTTCGGAATAGTATCTTCGTCTTCTCTTCATATATTGTCCAGCTATATTCTATTTAGCATGATTCTCCAGTTATCCTATAACAATGATGCCTTACTTAATTATTTTCACTGATTGGGATAAGTGCATTGGTAGTGCACAAACCTCAATCTGTGTTACTTATTGTTGTTTTCTTACATATTGAATGATAATGATTTGTTGGTTTAGTTCTTAAGTGAAGCCTCCTTTGTGGTACTTGCTCTTTCTGGGGTCTGACCCAGCTGGTTTTGTATGGCCAGATACCGGAGCAGTACCAAAGGATCTCCCTGCTTTTCAGCCCGATGGTGGTCACCAGGCATAACCAGGGCATCGAGTGGGTTTCTTTTGTTTTCCCACTGTAATATTGTACATTATTCTTTTGAGGCGTTTGGTCGACGAGCAAGTGTTGGCTCGATTGTACTTACTTACTGTCTGCCTACGGGCTGTAACATGATTGACAAGCCCCGGGGGTTGATCATGTATGACTGAACTCTGGCTAGTCCTCACATTTTGTAACGACTAGCTTCATGATCATTCCGGATATATAATGTATAGGACGCCTTACTATTGTGTATTTGGTGGTCTGACATCTTGTAATTATTATTAGTTGGTTGAGATTGAGACAATAGGCTATTTGATGACCTTAAGAGACTGATGGATTGTAGTGAAACCCTCACATATCTAGACAGCCGTGACCGTATAGCGGTGTGGATTCCATTCCGTTATACGTAGCTGGCTATGTCTGTCCCCCTCTCCAGTATTCTGGTTATGGGGCGTGACAAGTGAGTATCAGTGAACATAAGTTTCATTTAGTATCGTAGTATCAACTCAATACTCATGTACTAGTACTATCAATCCAACTCAGTAAGTTCCAGTAATATTTGATATTGTTATTAGTATAAATAGACAAAGAGAGAGAGGAGAAAGGGGGATCGAGATTTGAATTCTCAGTAGTATGTTACTTTATTTTGTAAGCATTTTTTTCTTCTTCTATCAATTCCATAAAGCCCTATAATTTCTTCCCATATTTGCATTTCTTGTTTATTTATGCTCAATTCCTTATAATGTCATGTCGATTTCAATTCGATCTCCACCAATACCTAGCTTGCTGGTAAGAGGCCCTATTATTCACTAATGTGTATTTGTATCTAGGCTTCTATGTCAGCAATAAGAGTGCATATATTCATGCAGTAATACCTATATTCATGCCGATGTTCGTAACTCTAGACATAAGCAAATGATAAGAAATATCCTACAAGTCGCTTCAAGTAGAAAAATATAACAAAACTTACAATAGGTTAAGGTTGTGTGCTCCCAAATTATGACATGAAAGTCTCAAACAATATCAAATATTATATTCCAATTAACGATAATAACATTCCAAGACACAACAGACAGTTTCAAGCAATAAATAATATCAAAGCAACACAAAATGAAATTAACAAGAATGAAAATTCTAGAGTTAAACCATAAAACAAACCTATAGTACAACCGCTGATTGATGTTAAGAATTGATATGAACCAAAAACCTAAAAATACATAAAACAAACCTATTGTTCTTTGGGGCAAACTTACTCGCTTGTTTTATATAGACTTTTACTCCTTGTATGTATTGCCCAAAAGATTTATTTGTAAGCTTCACCCAACTCCTATATCCATATATTTTTGTTCCTAAATCATAAACAAAAGAACTGAAATCTGATTACAAAACCAAAAATCTAAAAATACAAAACAATATTTAAGTGAAGAGGTCCCAAAATTAAACTAATTTTTTAACAAGTTATTGTTATCAAACAATTTTGAAATGCTTTCAAAAAAATAAAAATAAAGCAGAAGCAGCCTCTAATAAGTTATTCACATAGTGTTTTTCTCATCCCTTGGATTTCCATATATTGATGGGGCCTTTGTGTAGCTATAGCTTCAGTGATATGCTTTAACCAATGGTACTCCATATTGTTAGCTCACTTGGTGGTATCAGAATATATGCTGATACCATTTGTGATCCTTCCATACTTATGAGTTTGAAAGTTTTCTGCTGAATTAGTGTTTATAAATCATAATCAGCCAAGTCTTCTCCCCATCATAATGATGTCGGTTATAGAGCTTAAAGCGATCCATACATGATTTGGATCACTTTTTATTAACATGTTTAGTGGTGGTTGACCAAAACTATTACATAGAGAGATTCTTCACATGGTGTTACAAGTTAGAGGTCTGTAATTTGTTTGGTTCATGAACATTCTGCCCAAGTACGGAATAGCACTTATACAAAATCTTATCACTTTTGGTGAAGATATGTATGTTGGCATCAGGGTTAAGTTTGATCTATTGGAATTTTGGTGGATAAGGAATAAACGTGTGATACCTTAGATTCTTATGTATATGGCTGTATACCCTGTGCTATTCTGGATTTATAAACCTCGAGCCATTGAGACTTTTCATTCAGTGAATAGACCTTCATTAGTTACTAGTATAATCATGTTGCTACTCTTTGATGTGTTGTGCTTGTTGTGTTGTTATTCAGAGTTAGATATCGAATATTTTTTGCACAACTTTGCCATTTCTTAAGCAGTTTACCAAAACGTTATCTACATCCTTGCTTTATATGCTAACTTTGATATTCTAATCAATATTACAGTGTAGTTTGTTTCATGTTGTAGTCATATGGTAGTTTATTCAATTTGTTGATGGATTCTTTATTCCACTTTATATCACGCTTGGTGTCGACATATTTGGTAATGATTTGTTCCAAAAATTTCTACCAATATTGGTTGTTTGAGTTATTTCTACATTGCTTGGATAAATCTTTTTGAGCGAAAATTATAACATCACTTTGAATTATAACTAGTTTTCTTACTTTTTTTGTAGGTCCTTCAAATGAGTTCTGCCTAACTTTACAAAAGGTGGGAGATGCCACTTAAGGGAAAATTATTTTGGATTCGTTTTGGTAGATAATGCTTAATGATGTGAAAAGTTTTAGACTTTTTTTTTGTAAATGATGGAGAGAATAATTAATGATTTCTCTAATTTTGAGTTCATTTTGTGAATCATGGGAGAACATCTAAATGATGTAAGATGCTTTGTGTTCATTTTGTAAACAATGTGATATGGCCTGTAATGATGTTTTATGAAAGCTTTTTTTTGTTAATGCCTTTCAGAGAATACAATATGCATTTTTGCTTAAATAGTTATATATGGTTTTTGTTATATATGTATTTTGAGTGTATATTTTGTATGCACAGCAGGGAATCAATAATTCTATGAGAACTGGAACAACTGTTATAAATTTTTGGGACAGATCTGTCGTTCTGTACTAAAAGTAAACTATATTCTTTGGGACATTTGCCTAAATTATAGGACGGATAATATCCGTTACAAATATCTAATATTTGGGACGACAAGACCAACCGTCACACAAAAATAGAGTTTCACAACCTTTTGAGACAGTCAATTTTTATGTCCTTTAACGTTAATTAGGACGGCATCCGTCCCTTAAGCTTTTGCCACGCCACCCTAATAGCACCGTTTGTATCCGTCCCAACTGTCGTCCCAAATAATATTTAGGACGGTAAAATCACATTTTAGAACGGTTTTTTGTTGTCCCAAAAGAACACTTTTTTGTAGTGCGTATATATGCCTGCGTTGCCCTCTCGTCAATGAACTCCCCATCCCTCCGGGGGTGACCAGGAAGACGATCACCATGTTGGGGTCCTCACCCTTTTTTACCTGTTAAAATATATATATTATTAGTATTAAATATTCTATCGAACTATATATAAAATGATATCCGTCATAGGAAATATACCAGACGACGAAAATGCTCCGTCATCGGAATGGAGCCACCACACCACTTACTAACGCTCGACCGCGCCACCTTGGCCTTGTCAGACCGCTCCTGGTACCTGGCCTCGTCGAATCTAGCCTTCATCGCAGTCCACTACTCTGGCGTGATCCAACCATGGATCGGCTTTTCGGAGCGATCATAAGACTTCTAGTCGTAGATCGCATCACGGACGAGCTTGCCTACGACGGCAGAAAATTGGGCCTCGATCTTCGCCGCTCGGTGTGGTGGATAAAAATAGGTCCTCTACAAGAATTAAAATAGAAAAGTTGTATAATATACACAAATAATTATTAAAATTTAAAAATAATTTTTTTACCTTGAAGTTGGCCAACCAAAAGGCCTTCCTATATGCGGGAGCATCTGAGTAGTTAATCCAAGGCCCACCATAGTTCTGCCTCAGAAATAACTCTAGCTGTCTCTGTACTGCAGGAGGCCGATATCTATACAATAATAAATTGCATGAATATATATGTACATATAATCATTTGAGAAATATATTAACTAATTAACTTACTTCGTAGGTCCGTCCGTCCAAATCTCCATATGCGTCTCGTCCGGGGGTAAGCATGGAGGGTCGCTCTCACCTCCTGCCTGGACAGAATCAGTCTGATCGCCGTCCACCGTATGCTGGGCATCGGCTCTCCCCATTGAGCCGTCAGCAGGAGGAATACTGGACGAGGGAGGAATGTTGGACGCAGGATCAGGAATGCTGGACGACGAGAAAGGAGTCGCCAGCCTGCTGGAATTGCCCTGTCCTGATAATGGACCGGAAACAGAACGGTACACTGGCGTAATCTGAGATGAGGATGAGGGTACGAAATCTGCATCCCCAGCCCGAGGCATACGGGACTGCCTAATATAATATCCTCCGCGTCGTCCTCCTGGTCTAGTCATACCTGATAATAACATATGACAATAAAACAAATATATATATTTATATGATAGACATCACAGATTTATAAAAAATATTATAGTCGCAAATAAAAGTGTCACTAAAGTGTCACAGATTTATATGATAAAAGTGTCACTAAAGTGTTAAATATGATGATAAAACAAACGTACTGATTTAATCCTCTTCTAAAAATTCATCTAGTTTGTTTAGCTCATCTTCTTCTTCTTCCTAGCCTCCTCTACATCTTCACTTTCATCTACATATTCCTCTTCAGATAATTCTACTTCTTCTACACAATTAGATGTGTAATGAGAAACTTTCGTCGTATCTACTTCTATAATATTTGTTACAAGAGGTAGTTCATCCTTTTGATAAGCTATATCGTCAACCTCAAAGGTATTTCTAGCTTTGTTCTTGCATACTGCCCACCAGTCCGACCTTGTTGTTTCTCGTTTAGGATAAATTGTGAAGTACATACACTGAGCAGCTTCTCTACTTCATCATCGTCGCAGTTGAGTAATACATACACCTGAGCAGCCCTTAGCTCATCATCGTTCAGATATCTCTTTTTATTTTATCCGATGGCTTTCTTGGAGCATTGAATACCTTCAGTATTGTATCATTACATTCTGTAATGCTTGTGTTCGTATTACGTATTTGAAATACGTATACGTATTTTATCTTATATTTGCATATCTTCTTGGTTTGGTTTGGCTTGGTCTCCTTGGGGTTGGTTTGGTTCGGCTAGGCTTGACTGCCTTGGTTCATCAAGAACCAAGGGGTGAATCCCCTACCTACCACCACCATCCCCATTTATTAGCCCCTCTTTATTCTCTCTCTTCATTACCCTTCTTCCATTTACTTCTTCACCTACGAGAGAGGAAGAGAGAGGTCTAGGCAAGTGCAACTTGCTTCATGGAGGAACTCCAATTTTATTGCCTCATTCTCTTCCTTACAGTATTTTAACTTACTTTAGTACTTTGCCTTTTCACTTTCTATGGCCAGATTCTTGTAGATCTAAGTTTGCATTATTTTGGATTCTTGGGTTTTGATCTACTTAATCTTGTTATTTCCGAGTTTTGATGGTTCCATGTTGTAGAGCAATTCATTCTGCCCCATTTTGACCTATGAAAGTTCGGATTTGGGCTCCGGATGATGGAGTTATTGAGCTTGAGGATTTGGCTCTCATGGTGTTCTTCTTCTCTGAAATTTGGGAAAGAAGAACAGTGCCTGACTTGACCGCATGAATGTTTCATGCGGCAAGTGTTCTTCAACCGCATGACGATCCAACCGCATGAACTATCTGAACTTGGCCGCATGACTGGGGATGTCCTTTAGTCGCATAAAAACTTGACTCAGCCAGCCGCATGAGAACCTTCCTCCGCTGGCCGCATAGACCCACTTCTTTCCAACCGCGTGGGCTTCTACCAAACCGCATGCGCCTGACCCTATTAGCCGCACGGGCTGTTCTCTTTCCAGTCGCATGAGATCATTCCCGGCCGTATATGCCTTAGCCGCATGGCTCTCCTATAGCCCTGTGTATTGATATTTATTAGATATTTTACGTCTATTTTGTATCCTTATGCCTTTTTATGAACTTGATAATCACGAATTCATTTAATATGTTTGGAAATGATAATTGAGCACCTGACAGTGACCCGTAGTGGTGCACTCCTGACTTGACTAGCATGACATGACAGTGACCCGTAGTGGTGCACACTTGACATGATAACCTAGCATGATAGTGGCCCGTCGTGGCGCACTCCTGACAAGTACACTTGACATGGTAACCCGACGATATATCTTGATAAGCTGTTGCGACGGCTACCTAACATGACATGACCTGTATAATTAATCTGGACACCGTGGGCGATTGTGCTTGTACAAATAATCCAGTCCTGTCTTGCATCATGTCTAGGAGGGGATTCCTGAGTACCACGGTCAGGAGTACCTATTGAAATGAACTAAGGACTAATAACTAGATTAATACACTAGTCATAAAGAGATCTTCCTACAGGCAATCCCGTTACCTGGGCACGCCTTGGGATCTGTAGCCTGCCGTCGAGTAGGGCACATTTCCAGCACACTGTCATGTGTTGCACCCTTCAAGCTACCTAAGGGTACATTCGTTTCCTGGACGATGTACCCACCTGAATTCAACTATAAATCTCTTAACCCGGGTAACCTGGATGGTCTGCAGGGCTTGTGGCTGTGGAATAATCTCACTGCATCTTGTTAGTAATTAGGCTTGTGACAACCCTAGTTAGTTAAAGTATCAAGCCGTAATTCTTGCTTGGCCGTGAAATGATTGGATGAAGTCTAACCAGTCTAGTCTTGCCCTGATCCGGATTACTGCATGACCAGAATGCTTGTATTTATTTTACCGATAAATGGTGAGAATTCCAAGTTCGGTTCAGACGAAGGGTTACAACCCCGGTCCTTGTTTGGTTTACGGGTTGTAACCTGGCTATCTGAACAGTTCCATGGTTATCTCGTCGTATATCATCCTGATGTATTTTCCTTATTTCCAGTTTTTACTTTTATTTATACTCTTGTGCTGATTGCTGGTTTTAGTTCCTAAGTGAAGCTTCCTTTGTGGCACTTGCTCTTCTGGGGTCTGACCCAGCTGGTTTTGTGTGGCCAGATTTCGGAGCAGCTCCAGAGGATCTACCGCTTTTCCAGCCCGATGGTGAACACCAGACGTAACCAGGAAAACGAGTGGGTTATTCTTGGCTCTCCCACTCTATTGTAAAAATACTTTTGAGGCGTTTAGCCGACGAGCACCTGTTTAGCTCGATTGCATTTACTTACTGTCTGCCCACGGGCTGCAACATGATTGACAGATCCTAGGGTTGATCATGTATGACTAAACTCTTGCTAGTCCTAACATTTTGTAACGACTAGCTTCATGATCAGTTAAATATTTAATATTTGGGACGCCTTATTATTGTATATTTAATGATCATACATCTTGTGACTTTACTTACTTGCTTGTGATTGAGACACTAGGCTTGTTCATGACCTTAGAAGACTGTTGGCTTGTAGTAAACCCTCATGTGTCTAGACAGCCGACCGTATAGCGAGATGGAATCCATTTCATATACGTAGCTGGCTATGTCTGCCCCCGCTCTCCAGTATTCTGGTTCTGGGGCGTGACACATTCATGATCTCCGTCATCGTTTCTGGAAGCTCTCGTTCTATTAGTTGCAACATGAGGCTTGAAATATATCGAACAAAAGTTTGTAATCTCCTCGAGAACATAGGCTTCACAAATAGAACCCTCGACCCGTGCATTATTTTTTACCTTTCTTTTTAGGTGATTCAAATGTCGCTCGAACTGGTACATCCATTAATATTCGACGGGTCCACCAATACGTGCCTCATAGGATAGATGAATCGGCAAATGTTCCATATAGTCGAAGAATGCAGGAGGAAACACCCTCTCTAGCTTGCACAGTATTACCGCAATGTCCTTCTCTTGCTTTTCTAGACGATCAACGAGCAATTTCTTAGAACAAAGATCCCTGAAGAATATGCTAAGCACCGTGAATGGATCACAAACTGCCTGCGGTAAGAATTCCCGAAATACAATCGGAATTAACCTCTCCATGAATACGTGACAATCGTGGCTCTTCATTCCCGTCAATTTATTTTTCTTCGGATCGAACATCTTCTCAGATTTGACACATATCCGTCTGGAAATTTTAGGCCCTGGATCCACCGACAAAGTCTCTCTTTATCCTCCTTGTCCAGTGAAAAAATTGACTTCGGCAGGAACTGTTTTCCAACCTGACATTACGCGAATCTGAAGCAAAATCAGGATACACTCAATCAAAGTGCTTCCACGCTTCTCCATCGGATGGGTGATCCAACACTCCTTCAATCTGTTCTCACATGTGCCAACTCATATTTTCGGCCGTCTCTTTCACAATAAATAATCTTTGCAACCGCGGCGTTAAAGGCAAGTAGTGCATTGAATCGGTCGGTCTTCTTGCACCGGTAGACCTTTCTGTACTAGTTGTCTTATAGCGATCAGCACCACAAAATCTGCACATATCTATGTCCTTGCCGTCTTTGTAGTATATCATGCACCCATTGCGATAAGAATCAATTTTTTCGTATCCCATCCAGAGCGATCTCACATCCTCTTAGACTGATAGAAGTCATTAGGTAACTGAGCACCCGCCAGCAAGATCTCTATAATCAACTCCAACACTCGGTTGTAGCATTCTTGCGATATGTTAAAATCTGACTTAATGCTCAACAGTCTTGTAACCACCTCCAACGGTGAATGATCCTCACAACTAGGATACAATGGAGTCCTTGCATTCTCCAGCAAATCCATGAACTTTTGTCACTCTCCGTTCCCAGAATACGTATTATAATACGTGTATTGCTTGAGTATATTTATTTAATATTTATCATGCATTATTCTGTATTTAAATTTCTTTAATTTTATGCTAATTATTTTTTTGTATTTTATTTTCTGCTTTTACTTTGCTTTTGGGTTCAGCCTGGGTTGGTTCATTTTTTGGTCTTGGGTGGTTCAATATGAAGCCAACCTACCATCACCTCCATTTAAAGCCCCAATCCTTTCTCTCCCTTCATTACTTCTCCTTCTCATTTACTCTTCTTCTTCCTCATAACTTTTTCCACCTACCCATAGGCAAGTACATCTTCTCCATATGAGAACCCATTTTTATGGTTCATTTATCTTCCTCTCGTAATTTTAAGATAGCTTAGAACTTGGCATTTTGCATTTTGAAGTCTCATTCTTTGTAGATCTAGAAATTGCTATTTTTCGGATTTAAGTGGTTTTGATCTATCAAACCTCCTTGTTTCCAAGTTTTGTTCATTCCAGATTGTTGAAGTTGTGTTATACGCCATTCTGACCAATGGGAATCCCATTTGGGGCTTAGACTAAAGTTTTCATAAGGAATGAAGCTTTAGAGATTCTTTACACACACGTTATACGTGCTCGCGTAAGCATCGACTTTGCGTCCACGTTTTTACGTACCCGCGTAGTACCGAGCT
Source organism: Iris pallida (assembly GCA_029216955.1). NCBI lineage: Eukaryota > Viridiplantae > Streptophyta > Magnoliopsida > Asparagales > Iridaceae > Iris > Iris pallida. The sequence goes on from JANAVB010022200.1 coordinate 3,539,045, forward strand.
CTACGCCCACGATCATTCGTGTCAGCGTAAATTTGTTTACGCAAGTCTCCTTGGCTTGGCGTAATTCTTTACGCGTACAAGTTTTACGCGTAACGTTATTCCTTTACGCATATTCATTCAGGCGTAAACTATACTTCTTTTACGCGTACGAGCTTTTACGCGTAACTTGACCCTTTACGCATACAAGTTTTACGCGTAACCCTATTCTTTACGCGTACAAGTTTCATGCGTAAAACTCCATTTATTACACATACTTCTTTTACGCAAGTCTCCTTGGCTTGGTGTAAAACGAGTTTTTACACGTAATTTTACTCCTTATTATGCATACTTCTTTTACGCATACCAGATCCATGCGTAAACTTGACTCTTTACGCGAACAACGTTTCACGTGTAAACATCACTTTTTACGTGTAACTCTATTTTTACGCGTACTATTCTTGCTTGGCGTAAGACGAGTTTTTACGCACAACTTTATCCTTTATTGGGCGTACTCTTCTGGCTGGGCGTAATTCATTGAGCGTACCCCCTTTTTGCATACATGGCACCCTTATTATATCCTTACGCCTTTTGGTATGAACCTGATAAAATCATGATATGTTAATATTTTAATATATATATGGTTGCGTGGAATGTGCCAAGTGTCTTGATTTGGTTTGTGGATACCCAGAATGACTGAAACTTAACCCTGAGTTGTAGACTCGACCAAACTAAATACTAGTTGACTTTTATGCCTTGTCACGAATTGACATTGATTGTTACCTTGACTAAATGATTGATCATGCGTTCCTAATTGGAACTAAGAGACTGGCTAGTCGTCTTATTGGAATTGAATGCGACACATTCATATTAACTATGAACTATTGCAATTGACTGGCCGATCCCGAACATTGGCATATGGACACGTGCAGACTTCAAGTTATTTTCTACAAAGCAGCATGTGTATCTTATGGTCAAGACATGATTATTCCGTGGCTAGGTTTGATTGTTGCATTACGCTATGTAAGACCTACAACCTAACCGTACGGGCATCGTTGTAGAGTTATTCATATCATACCTTGTATGAAAGTACTCATTCTGAATGACCATGATCCACGGCATGGAATTTCACTTAACATAGAGACTACTAAGTTAAATAAAATAACGATAGCATGGAGAGAATGGATTTCGAATTCTTACATGGCAGCCATCCTTGGGACAATTAGTGCCCGACATACCGGCTGATTCCCACAGATACTGCAAATCTGCCACACGGGCAGGGAGCGGTATCTACTTATATTATTTATTGTATATTGATGACGGACATCTCGCTGGGACTCGTCTAAATTCATGATTGACGTAATTGATTGATTGGGTAGACTAGCCTTGCTTGCACATAGTCAGAACTGAGGAATCCTTATTGCATACTTTCAGGGCAACTTGAAACTTACAGTAGCAAGTCGTAGTAGTTGCATGGCCGTTTAAATTGACTCGTTTGTGTAATGTACCTACTCTGTTAACTACCGAAATGATCAGAATGTCAGGACATGACGGGTCAACTTCTGTCCTTGTTTGGTTAGAAAGTTGGTTTGAAGTGTCGTGATGTTATGTGAATCCCAATAGCAAGCGAGACTAATTATTATATTCTTAATTCTTATTACTGGTTTTTAATTCTCATGTCGTACTTCCTTGCGATACTTGCTATTAGAGGTCTAACCTTTCTGGTTTTACATGGCCAGATTTATAGCCAGTTCCCGAGGACTCAGCTTACTTCTACCTCCAAGATGGTCAACACTAGAGGGAAGATCGCAGGAGGACACGAATGGGTTCTTTACTTCCCCGCTCGTTTTGTTACTTACTTTATACTTTGTCGTTTGGCACCGACATGTTAGTCGGATTGTCTTGTACTTCCTTTTACATAATTGTAACTAAGTCAGACTGCAGTGATAACAATTGTGTATACTTTGCTACATCATCTGGCTATGTTTTGTAAAGTCAGATCTCAAGAACATTTTGACTGCGTGTTTGGAATGCCTTACTGCTTTATCTTACATGTTCTCTATTTTTGTTTCCTGTTTGAATGATTGAGACAATAGATGTGAAGTGACCATAGTGAGACTTTTATGTAGTATGCACTCCCTCGTCTTTTAGACAGCATTGATCATATTATACGATATTCATCTACCCGTAATACGTAGTTGGATGAGTCACTCCCCTGCACTTCGGTATTCTAGTTCTAGGGCGTGACAACTTTGCAGCATCGACATTCGGTGCCTCCTCAGCTGCATCATGAACGAAACTAGGTCCCGCAGTGTCGAAAACCATATTCACGCACCCGTCGTCCTAGCATGATTATCTGAAACAAAATTAGGTCCCCCATGCATATACGGCTCAACATAAGGCTCCGGCTCTGATGCTAAAGACACAAGTTCTCCGTGTGCGGTCCACTGATAGTAATTAAGCGTGAAACCCCTCGAGTACAAATGATATGTCACTTCCACTACTGGATAATATTTCACGTTATGATATTTCACACACGGACACTTAATTTTGGTGCCGTCCATGTGAGGGAACGCCTTAGCAAACTGCAGGAACTGCTCTACTCCCGCTATGTATCATCCCGCACACCACACATATCATCAGGACGACGATTGTACATCCATGAACGATTCCGCAAGAGTAATTTATATCTATTTGAAAATAATTCTGTAAAGATGGACACACATGTTCAGCGCATCAAACTGGGTCAAGTTGAGTTGACTAAGTCAATATCTTGGACAAACTAGTCAAACTGGGTGAAGTTGACTAAGTCTAGGCAATTATCCTTCACTAGACATAGACATGAAAAACACCGATATTTGCAGTGTCCGAACTTCCTAGTGTATATTATAGTAGAGACATGGTAACCGTGTGTAAGGGTGCAACTCGGAAGGGGCATGGCTCTGCCTACCTGAGCCTACTACCTACAGGGTAGTTCCCCTAGCCTGCCTTACACTTGACCCTTTCTTCCCCTTCATCACTTGCACATCAGTGCATACCAGTGCACATGAGTGTACATGACCTATTAGCCTATGCCCTAAGCCAATTCCTCTACTCGACTTGATATCATATCCTCTTCATATCAGATATTTGATACCAAGATAGGAAAGGTTGACTGATACTTGATTCTAAAATTCCCCTCCCATTTACCTATCAACTGATACCAACTGATATCAGTTCTTCCTAATACTCACATAGGGGCTGATCCACTTCATCAAAGGACTGATACATCCTATCAAAAGACTGATACTATAAACCTTTTCATACTTCATATGGCTGATATTAATATAACAAGTAATGGACTGAACTTTAAAGGGAATGGGATTGAAACAATAATGTAACAAACTGAATATTTAGGACTGACCATTAACAAATGGGACTGAAACTCAAAGGCATTAGACTGAAAAGATGGGAATATTAGACTGAACTAATTATCCTAAACTGATACCATACTCCAATGGGTCTGAACTGGATGTAAGGGGGACTGAAACTGATACATACAACTATACAACTGAAGACTAATAATCCATCTATTTAACTAATATATGACACCTACTCTATATTTACATCTCTGTATTGGGCTAACCTCTCAATCATTGCTTAAGTGCAGGCAACCTACTGCTGCCAAGTGTAGTCCCAGCACTTTCCTTCCAAACCCTCTCTACAGGAGCTCTCCGAGCCTCCTGCAGTGAAACTAAGTCCCCTTAATGCCTGCACTCGAGTGGGCATCACTCTACTGCCCCAAAACCTGTGTACAGGCTCCAAAGCCAGCCTTGGCTAAGCAAGGTCAAGCCATACTGCCAAGGCCAATTGTTGCTAAGCAAGTAACATTGCTACTTCTACTAATTTACTGGGCCTAACCCGAGCCTTATCCTCACCACTAGCATTGCCCATCTATTTTGATCCCTCACAACCCGAGCCCTATCTAATATCAGTTAACCGATATGTATAGATGGGGCTCTACACAGGGACTTGGACATGCTAAGTCCCCTTAGCAAGCTTTATAGCAGTTTTACTGCTTACAATTATTTAGATGGTCAAAACGGTCAACCGGACAAGCCATCGGACTTGGACATGAACCCGACCCCAACCCGATTGTTGATCGGGCTCAAATATTTTAACCCAAATCCGAGCCCGAACCCGAGTATCTTCAACCCTATGCAAACCCATTAACGAGTTTATCCGATTGGGTTCGGCCCGTGTGTGTGTGTGTGTGTGTGTGTGTGTCCGTGGTGTCAGTGTGTGTCTCTGTGTGTGTGTGTCCGTGTGTCCGTGTGTGTGTGGTGGTGTGTGTGTGTGTGGTGTGTGTCTCTCTGTGTGTGTGTGTGTGTGAGTGTGTGTGTGTGTGTTTGTGTGTGTCCGTGTGTGTGTGTGTGTCTCCGTAGGAGAGGAGGAGGAGGAGGGAGAGGAGTTAGGTTAGGGTTTACCTGAGGAAGAGGAGGAAGAGCTCGGATTGGGGAAGGAGGAGCTCGACGGGGGGGAGGGGGGGTTAGGGGTCGCCGGGGAGGGGGGGGGGGGGGGGAAGGGGTCGCGGGGGGGGGGGGGGGGGGGGGGGGGGGGGGGGGGGTTCTAAAATTTTTGAGTGAGGGAGAAAAAAAGGAAACGGTGTGCCCTAAGTAAAAATGTTAGCAACGTCAAGAGTCGACGTCGCTAAACGTCGCAAACATTTTAATATATGGCGACATATTTTAATAATGTCGCTAAAAGTTGCTATTCAGCGACGTAATTTATATCCTGTCACTGAACGTCGCTATTCAGCGACGTTTTGCGATGTCTATAGAAAGGATTCGCTATATTCCTTATTTAGCGACGTTATTTTATGCCGTCGCTAAATTACGTCGCTAATAGATCATATTTTAGTAGTGTTAAACCTGCTAAAAATAGCATCGTTATCTTCTATCATTTAAAGTCAAATTTATGAACTTCAATAATTTTTAGATCATTTTAGTTTATTTTTCCTGATCGAGATATTGTGCTAATATTATGATAGAGCTGGGTATGATGCATGGTGTGCATTGCATTGTGAATATCCTATGTTCGGTTGCTTGAATAAAACATCTGTTTTTAGTCAAGATCGTAAACAAACAGTTTTTAGTACCAACCATATACTTTGCATTATTTTCTGGGTTCAAATGGATGATGAGTGCTACAAATTATACTTATTCTAAAATTTAAATCAATGTTGCTACGAATATGAGAAACTTGAAGATTGAGAAGACGTAGTCTATGTTACACTACAATTTTTTTTTTATTAATTTGTTTCATAATCGAGTCTAGTAGAGGTGCATAAAAGTCCACATGAAGTGCGTATGTCTATATTCAAAACAACAAGAGTCTACATGTATATTTTATAGGAATCAATCTAAGAAATTGTACAAAACATTTATGTTCATAATAATGAAACATTGAATCTCCAAAAAAAAAAAAAAAAAAAAAAACTTTTTTTAATGTTTTTTTGAACAAGGACATAATTTTGAATTTCGTTCGGGACATTCAAATGCTCCGGCCGGCCCTGAAGTACTTTAGCAGTCCCACATGTTTGTCATTACTGACTTACTCTGTATGCATCAGTGTGATCATACATATTTTATTTATTTTCTAGCCGTTTAACATATAAATTAAAGAAAAATATCATGCATTTTACAACTTTTGTCTGGTTTGAAATATGATGTTTTTTTCAATTAAACAGTATATCTAGTTTCCAAAAGTAACATCCCACTTGTTTTCTGAATGAAGCCTCACAATAGAAATCGTTTTCGTAAGTTTTTTGATAAGGTCTCTTGTTAGTGAACAGTTTATAGAAGTGCTTAGTAGAGTTCTTATGATAAGCAACTAAGTACCCAGACTTTGTTTTCCTCCAACTTTCTATTTGCCAAATAAGTTTTTACTGACTTTTTTCAAGTATTTCTCTGTTGCATGTGGATCGGTACATTATTTAATTATATTTTCTAGAAACAAAGGGAAAAAAAAATGTCAATTGAAATGGTAGCAAGAAAAAAAATTTCTAGCATCAACATATTTAAATGGAAGTCCTGCCTTCAGGGCATGCCATGATCTCATGGGAGCCCGAGGCGGGTCCGAGGTAATCTTTTGAAGTAGAACTCCATATGTAATATAAAGTTAAATTAATGATCTTTAGTGTAAGTTTAACATAATAATCATTGCATCACAAATTTTTTGACTTAAGAAAAATCCATAGTAAATTATGGTTCGATTTTATATGCTAATGTTGGTGTCCTTTTAGTCTTTAAGTTCTGGATCATCGTCTAGTCTGTCCTGTACTAAGGCTGTCCTTGCCTAGCTTATTTAGAAGTGTTAAAGCTCAAAGTCTTTTGTGACTTAAGATTGCCAAGCTTCCCTTTGACTACGCGAGCAACCATTTATTGACGCAAAATATAACTTTTATGAAATTAAAAATTTATACAAATTGGACACACAAATTCTAAAGAATATTCAAACAATCAAACACTATAATTTTATTACAAAAATTAGTAAAGAAATACAAAACATAATAATTGATTACAATTAATAAAATTTCTGAGTTTGGAAATGTGAAAGTTGCATTGGATCTCAACGAATCAACGAGTTTTTCTTACTTAAGACAATTCACCTCAATGTCAGAGAAGAATCACATCCCACTATAGAAAAAAAAAAAAAAAAGAGAGTGGATTTTGGCTACCCACTTGCAAACTCAAAATAAATTTATTGTTAAATAATTTATTGTTAGAAATTTATTGTATCCTGTCGATTCATGAGATGAAGAACATAAATTAAATTGCGGAAGCGTACCTGAATTCATTGCTAGGCTTGATGGATCTTAAAGCGTTCGTCTCTTTATTGGGTTCGATCTTCCAACTTGCTACGACCCTTAATGACAAAGGTAAATCCGAATCATTTGTCCCTCTCTTTCTGGTGATGGGGATGCAGAAGAGAAAAAGAGAAAACCTTTCTTTTGGTGGCCGTATAAGTTGGGGACCATAACCCTAATAAATACATATATTTATATATTTTGATATTTCTAATTTGGCCCCTCATCAAATTAGAATTCTCTCCGGTATCTACACATTAATTCCATGACAATTATACCCTTAAGCCAATTTTCAAATAGACCACTTTAATTTGGCTTAATTATTTAGATAGCCCAAACACAATTAATTTTACATGTGTGGCCCCTTAATTATTGAATAATTCCAACAATCTCCCACTGAGCCACATATGTAACCTTATAATTGTGTTAACCTTAGTGAGCTCATAAATTGCTATCTTAATCCTTAGGGTATATTCGGACAATCTCGTCCATTAACCATATCAACATAGGATCAAAGCGGCCTTCGTCACATATAGCGTAACTAAACCATCAATGGTCACATATACCAATATAGCTAAACGACATAGATCAATCATGGATGCGTAGCATGGAAATTACACGCAATGCGATCAATACATGTCTATTTCCAACTGGTCCTCCTTAACTTTAGTGAGATTAATACTTTAACATAATGAAAACAGAATGAACTGAATTTCCATATATCTGATCAGATAAATATCGAAAATACTTTAATACATAAATGTGTCCAAAAACCAAATAGCACCCAAATACATAAAATACAAACTCTCACTATATTGCCATATTCTTAATTAACACCCATATAAGCAGTATGCTCATGAAAGACCCTGGGTGATAATACTTTTGTGAGCGGATCCGCTAACATGGAGTTTGTCCAAATGTGCTATATGAACATTATAACCATTCTGAATTTTTTCCTTCACAACTAGAAACTTTATGTCAATATCCTTTGACTCATACAAGTTTCTGTTGTTATTGAAATACAGTACTGCTGATTTATTGTCACACCATAATTTCATGTGGTCTTTCAACGCCGTACTGTAGGCACAGCCTTGTGACAATTTCGTAACCATGTTCCCTGAAGATATCCCACAGCATGTTATAAACCTTGCTTTCATGGTGGAAGAAATTATGAGTGCATGTTTGACACTGATCCAAAAAATATACCTCCATTAGTCAGCATAACCTGATGTGGATCTCCTGCTGTGTTGGCATCCAACAAAATCGGAGTCGAAATACCTTATGATCTCCAGAATTATCCGATCTCCTACAAAGAGCA